>CM067221.1:63790795-64190486 GCA_034190945.1 Octodonta nipae
TAAACAAAGCCATCTCGGAAGAAAAAAAGTTGAATTTGCATATTCACAGGTAAAAATCGCAATATAAACGGAGATCTAAATACATTAAAAGTATAACTTGAAATTCCTGTTTGTGAATTATCCATCACATAAACATAGTATCACTTCAAACACCAACAGAAGATGTACGATTAAACATTAAAATTAACTATTTTTCTTCGTTAGCCAAAACACATAAAAATAATTATTTTTAAAGCAAGTAACATGACGTTTCGAATGAAAGCAGCTTAACCAATGTTACCATATTTTCTGTTTAACTTTGATATATTTTTTAAGAAAATTGGTTTAAAACGTCTTTTTCTTTAATAGCGTTTTTTAGGGTTCCGTATATACAATATACGGATACCCTTATAATATCACTCCGGATTTCTGCCTCTGTCACATCACAGCAATTTTCTCCTAAACTACTGGACGGAAGAGTTTGAAATTTGGTATCAATGTATAGTTTGGTGACCCAATCAGAGTACATGTCGCAAAGAAGAATTTTTACTTTAGGGGACTTCTTGGGGGAAAAACTAAAAAAATCGACCGTCCCCCCCATCCCTCCGATCACCGAAACTACTGAGCCTAAAATTTGAAAAAAAAATAGGAAATATAGAACGTTGCCCGATCTTTACAGGAAAAATAAGGAGAAACCCTTAATATTAATTTTGGGGGGGCATATTATACAATTAAATGAAAATTTAAAAATTAAAATTTTTTAACGCATCATGTAATACATCAAATGAAAGGTCTCATTCTGAGGAACACAAATATATTTTTTTTCATAATTAAAAAAATTAATTTAAAGGATATTAACGAAAATATACCAAAATTTACCCATTCCCCCCCTTATCTCCGAAACTATAAAACGTAAAGTTTTGAAAAAAATTAGAGGTATAGAGTCTGACCTGAAAAATAAGGAGAAACCCCTAATATTCATTTTGGGGGGCAATTTATAGAATTAAATGGAAAATAAAAATTAAACTTGTTTCTAACGAATCATGTAATATATCAAATCACAGGGCTCATTATGACTAATACAAATATATTTTTTCAAAGTTTTTTAAAATAAATATTTTAAAATATATTAAAAAAATTACCCATTCCCCTTTTATTCCCCAAACTATAAGACCTAATTTTTTTATTTACAGGAAAATACGAAAAATCTTTAATATCAATATTGGGGCCAAATTATAGAATTAAACGGAAAATATTTTTTTAGAGCATCATGCAATATATCAATCAAATGAAGGGCACATTATGAGGAATACAAATGTATATTTTTCATTTTTTTTAATAATTTGTTTACAAGATATTAACATAAATATATAAAAAATTCTCATTTCTCGCTTTATTTCCGAAACCATACTACTAATAATTAGGGGTACTGGGACTCACTTGAAATGTATAAGAAAAATTATTAGAAACCTCCATATTAATTTTAGGGACAAATTATACAATCAAATAGAAAATAAAATTCAATTTCAAACGCATCATGTAATATGTATATCAAACAAAAGCTAATTATATGAATTACAAAATATCATATTTTTAAATCATTTGTTTAAAAGATATTGGCAAAATATTAAACATCGACTTAATTCCCATTTTAGAAACTACACTATTTAATTTTTTGAAAAATTATTTTATTTGTATTTTTAAATAATTTGAATAACACATTTAATAATTTATAATTTAAAACTTGACCTATTTTGCCTTTGATCTTCCAATCTATAGAGCCTCAAATTCAGACAGTAGATTATAAAAGGCTTCCCTGAAAGTATATTAGTGAAATAAAACTCTAATGTTAATTTTTGGGGGCCAAATTAGAAAACTAAATACATTATGTATTCTTATAAAAATCAAGCGAATCTTGAAGGTAGTACAGAACCCTTAGTATGCGACTCCAACTCACACTTGACCAAATTATTTTGATGTTCTGTTCAGTTGATAAATTTGTTGCTCTTTTGAAAATAAATGATTATATTCGAACTAAGTGTGAACTTTAGTTGTTAACTATGAACATTTTTTTCAAGAACCATAAACTTTTTGACATGTCATATAAAGTTTTTTATTTATAATGCTCAATTCTATCACCTACAAAAAATATTTGCACTGCATTATGTTACACCCTGTAGGTATATACAAACTAATTGAGCGAAATATCTTAATTTTACGAGATATATCTGTAATAAAGATATAGAGTATGTATCCTATTTCATTAAATCTATTACGCACAAATGAAGTTTACAATACCTTCAGAAATTAATAAAAATATTAACTTTTTAATTTACAACAACCATTTATATTTCTTTTCAATCAATATAGATATAATTAAATAACGATTTAATTATGGAGTAATCATAAGTAAGTTATGTTAGTTTCAAAACAATAATTTGATAAACTAAACAAAATGAAACCTGTACTGCCGTTCATGATTGCACACTTTTAGCGCCATATTTAAAAAGCAGATATTCGGATTCGTATTTGCGAATAATTAGGGAGAATATTCGTATTCGCAATTGCATTCACGAATGTGGAAAATCGGACATTCGTTAGTAATTAATAATATAAAAATTTGTAGTGAAATGATTGAAATAGAACCAGAGCGATAAAGAAATGTTGACTTAATGAAAATGATCCTTCATGGTGTTGGAAACCGACAATTGATGATTTACAAGGATATAAGACCTACGAGGAAAAGGTTTGACCACAAATGTTGATACCTCATTAATAGTTTTACAACCGCTCCGTAATAGATGGCAAACAGTAGTTGAAACGTGAAGGACAAATACGCCCCATGATTACTAAGAATGGATGGAATAGAATTATCATGTTTTGCTCATGAACAGTCACAACAGACGGTGCATTAAAAGTGTATCCATGATACGAACAACAAAATTAAGAGGCGTTGCGAACACTTTTCCTAGCTCTCTTGTTAATAAGTCAATCTGGTTATTTTTCATCTAAGCACGCAGATGATTTGTTTTTATATTTATTTTCTAACATTTAATACTTAGTTTTTACAAACAACTGTACCTGTCAGTTTTTTCGTGGGTATAAGCTATTAGCCTAAGATAATGTATAGTAATGTAACAAAAGTATCTGTAATTATATACCCCTTTTTATTCTTTTAATGGAAGTTGAATTATAAGGCGGAAAGTGAGAAGACAGACGCAGTGTTGGTGATAATTGATATTACTGGATTGGCCAGCCTGTAATCCTGACCCCAATCAGGCTGAAAATGAAAATTCTAGAAAAGTTAGATAAATAATTTAGTAAAGTGTGAGTTCTACTCTCATACTAAGGGTTCCGTACCATCTTTAAGATTTTTTATAATCAAGCTAAATCATAATATATATTTCTTTAATTTTCTAGTTTACCTTCCAAATTCGATATTTTCTTGGATTCTACTTCAAAATTGACTAAATAGTATTGAATAAATAGGGAATGAATCGGTTTTCTTATATTTTCCTTTATATCTTTTAATATAGGAGTTTTAAAATTATAAAAATAAACTTTTATTTCTCACTACTAAAGTTTTAAGTTGGTATGCTACATGATGCGCTTGATTTTTTAATATTGATTTAATTTTTAATTTGCCCTAAATTAAGATTAAGATTTTGTCTTCAATGTGTCAATAAACTTTGAGTAAGGCGTTATATATCATGTTTTTTTTTCTACCTTTTACGCTCAGTAGTTTCGGAAATTAAGTGGAGATGGTTCAAGTATAAATATTCCGTAATATCTTTTAACAAATTATTAACAAAATATATTGTATTTTTCATGGCAAGGCGTTCATTTCATACGTGATGTTTCATTTCATAAGTGATAAAAAATTATAATTTGGCCCAAAATTCAATAATACGAATTTCACTTAATTATTCTGTAATCTTTGACTGGAGCCTATATTTCGAAGTTTAAGCTGTCGTTTCGATTTTTGAATATTTTTAATATCGTTTTAACCAATTATTTTATATCATGAAAAAATATATTTATATTTCTCAGAAAGAGCGTATCATTTGATATATTAATATTAGGATTTTAATTTTAATTTTCCTGTAAACTTTGAGTAACATCCATTAATCCCTATTTTTTCAAAATTTGAGGCTTAATAGTTTCGGAGATTAAGGGGAGAATGGTCGATTTTTGTAAATTTCTTCCTACAAGACCCCCAAAATCATGAATATTTCAATTTGTGATATATACTTATAGGGTCACCAAACTATGCACTTATATCAAATTTCAAACTTGTCCATCAGGTAGTCTCGGAGAAAAAAGGCTGTAACAGACGGACAGATACAGGATTGCATAAAGATTCCCCTATATTGAATGCACGGGACCCTAAAAACTACTCTAGGCAAATCATATCTGAACTTAAATAGATTATGGGAGGTATAGAATTGTAACACAGAATTATTTATTTATTTTGCAATATTTTTATATTTATTTTCTGTGTTAAACGCGCTTTACGTCATTTTAGCACTGGGAGAAGAGAAAACATGATCGAAAAAAACACATTTTTTAAAATTCCATAAAAGTTGTTAATTCGGAAATGTTATGAAAGGAAGTCCTAGACTCTAGACCATTCTGTCTGGTTTGGGCTCTCTTCAGTTCTGTTTTACAACAGATAGGTATTTGAATTTTGAGAAAATTCCTATAATAACTATTAATCAATCCTGCAATATTGCTTATTTTATTATTAATCACTCTTGCAGTACAAATTATTTGAATAAAACTTTCATATTGCATAAAATTCATTTTTTTTATTACCTTTGGAAGATCTATAAAGAACTGTGTCGAAGTCTTCAGTTTGGGTGCATGCCGACAAATTTTACACCGAGGATTTTTTAGATCTATCGCATTAACGAGTTTTCCACAACCATCACATTGATCACCTCTAGCGTCTTCAAAGTTACATCCAGGATGCGGACAACCACCTTCTACAAATCTATCGGCCAAGTACCTGTCGCAATTACTGCAATGTAATTGGTCGACCGATTGGGTAAACATAAAACCATTATCGTTAAGTTGAAGAAACATGTTCTGGCATAATCTAAAAATATGCAAGTGATATAATTAATTTCCCAAATAATTTTCATAACAGTTTTAGATTCTAAAGCAAGTTTTTACACAAAAGTACAGCACTTTTAGAACACATTTAGATGTAGATTGCTTTTCTTGCATGAATCTAGCCTTTGGAAAATGTAAAGTTCCCTTGCATATAATCAACAATTTAGGAATAAATGTTAATATTTTTATCATGTCTATTAGGCGCAGTAGCCACCTCATAGTGCCACATCAGCACAAAGCTTAAGCTACAATAGCAAGGTGGGTATTTAAGAAATGAAAACATTCGAAATGAAAAAACGTCTGTTTTTGTTGCTAATTTGTTGCTGAGCATGGCATATAATAATATTTCCAAAAGCACCCCCTAGTGGTGATGCTTTCCTGGTGACCCCCTATATTTTAAAATAAATTTATTTTTAAAAGCGTTAGCGGGGAATTTTGTTGCTTGTAAATGGAATAAAATAGTACTGGCAAAAGCATCACCCGATTCACCCCTCACGCCCTAAAACACAAAAATCATTAAACTAAATATTTTGTTGGTAATTTGTTACTAATTTGTGATGACAATTATGATGCTGTTTTTTAGCCGGTTCGAAAAAACGCTGGCTCCAAATTAGCAGGAAAATATCCTGAAAAGGATTTCAACCAAATATTTTGTTGAATGATTTTAGCCATATAGGACTGATCGAAGGTGAGTTTGGACACTAGGTATCGAGTACAAAGTCGAATACTGGTATGATATCAGTAGTACCCCAACATCCATATCGGTGACTTTTATCTAAAATAAACATATCATTTACATTTTAAATATGTATGTTTGCAATATAAAAAATTCAATACACCTAACTCTTTATTAGGTAAGATATATTATTCTACAGTAAAATATATTTTTATCCAACATATTTTCCTTTGAAATCTTACATAGCCAGCCTTATCGCTCTTAACCATAAATATTTCAAGATGTTAATTTTCAAATCGCTCTACCATATTAAATACTGTTAAGACTGGTTTTCAAATGTCCATTGGGTAACGCTCTTTCAGATCATCATTTGATGACCATCTAGCGTTTTCTATAGTTCTATAGTATCCATTTTTTGGAACAAGTAGTACGTTTGTACAATTATTTTGTAGATTTTTGTTGTGATTATATCATTAATATATTATTTTCACAATAGCCCGAAGGAGTTGTGGAAAAAAGTGTCAATCGCGGACAATAGAGATGATATTAAAGATTAAAGAAGTTTTCATAGGGTTGTTGGTCACCTCTTTTGTGAAAAATACGGAAACTTGTAAGTTACAAAAAAATCCGCAGAGTATTACATCGAACATTTTACATAGACATCAATAAAGTAATATAATTTATAGAGGAACTATTTATGTAATAATATATATATATATATATATATATATAAATAATGATTTGTCCAATTATTTCAATTAATTTAATCCAAGCAATGTATAGCGATAATATAAGGATAGCAGGGGTCTCGCCTACTTTTCTGATCTCGCTTTGCAATGCAATAAAACAAGGATATTTTTTTAGAATTGACATGAAATTTACTTTATTCGAAAGATAATCTTCTGGCATTATAATTTGAATATGATTTCTGGCATATGACCGCCACGGCTGGCTCGGACATAGTCTAATCTGGAGGTCCAATTTTCGATGACTTTTTCCAACATTTGTGGCCGTATATCGGCAATAACGCGGTGAATGTTGTCCTCCAAGTGGTCAATCGTTTCGGGCTTATCGGCGTAGACTAGCGACTTCACGTTTCCCCACAAAAAAAGTCAAGCGGTGTTAAATCGTACGATCTTGGAGGTCCGAAACGTGAAACTATGCGCTTACCAAACGTTTCTTTCAATAAATCAATTGTGGCACGAGCTATGTGACATGTTGCCCCGTCTTGTTGAAACCATAGCTCGTGTGCATCACAATTGTTCAATTGATGAACGAAAAAGTTAGTAATCATGGCTCTATAGCGATCACCATTGACTGTAACGTTCTGGCCAGCATCGTTTTTAAAGAAGTACGGACCAATGATTCCACCAGCTCATAAAGCACACCAAACGGTCAGTTTTTCTGGATGTAACGGTGTCTCAACATGAACTTGAGGATTATCATCACTCCAAATACGGCAGTTTTGTTTATTGACGTATCCATTCAACCAAAAGTGAGCTTCATCGCTAAACAAAATTCGCTTATGAAAATAGAGATCAACGTCAATCTTGTTTTGGGCCCATTCACCGAATGTACGCCTTGCTAAGTGATCGTGTGGCTTCAATTCTTGCACGATTTGAATTTTGTAAGCAAGCATACCAAGATCTTTCCGCAAAATCTTCCATAAAGTGGATGGACACATATCCAATTCCTGTGCACGATGGCGGATAGACTGATTCGGGTTTTCCTCTACGCTACGCTCTACAGCAGCAATGGATTCTTCTGTACGCACTGTACGACATCTCTGTGGATGCGCATTATCATTTAGAGCAGGGGTCGGCAATCTGTTTGTCCTTAAGGGCGCAATACTAAATTTGAAAAGCACCGAGGGCGCATATTTTACAGATTTATTTATTTATTTATAGCATTTATTGCCCAACAGATTTCACAATCCAATTACAGAGCAATGTACAAATTTCCTATAATAGTATTCATATACATATCATTACAAAACACAAAAAGTATAAAAGTTTAACAAAATAACAGTTACTATTAAAATTAAATATAAATAACAATAAAATTAATAATCATAAAATGAGAAAGGCTTAGAACTAAGTGAAAGTATGACGAGCTACATGTATTATGTGATACAGAAAATCACGAAAAATGTCACAAAAATTTGATATTTTATTAAAGTTATGGCACATAGTATTTAATGGTGAATTCAAAAGTAAATTTGTGCGTGACTTGTAACAGTAAAAGGCTATGTTAATCTTCACGTGGTATTGTGGCACATAAAAGTTCAAGAGGGCCAGTAAATCAGGACAGTCAATTAGGCAACGAACCAATTTATAAAGTAAGACTATGGATTTCTCAACTCTTCTGGAGTGTAAACTTTGAAAATTGAAGATTGAATAATATGGAGTATTCTATTCCCATTGTTGGATACATTCCATCCACCTTATACATTAATATTTTGATGAATATTATACTGTGGGCTCCACATGTTACAACAGTACTCAAGCTTTGTACGTATGAAGCTGAAATATAAAGTTTTTAAAGCCGCAAATTTTCGAAGCTTCGACAGTTCCGCATGATTTTGAAAGCTACAGTAATCATTGATAATCCCTCATTACACCCAAATCTCTAGTGGTAGTATCACGGAGTAACATAGTGTCGTTGGCTTTATACGGATATACTAATGGAGTCTTTTTCCTACTAAATGAGACAACGTTACATTTTGCTACATTCAAAAGTAATTTGTTACTCTCACACCATCTAATAAGATTAGAAAGATCATTTTGTAATCGTGCACAATCGTCCAATGTTGTTATTGTAAGATAATTTTGAGATCGTCAGCATAGAGTAACTTATTAGTACGCAGAGAATTGCACAGGTCGTCCACAAAAAGGAGGAATAATAGTGGTCCAAGATTCGAGCCCTGGGGCACACCTGAAGTGGAGGTGTAGCTGTTCGAGAGATATCCATTAAAAAAAAACAAACAAACTGGGGCCTATTCTCTATGTATGACTTGCAAAGTTTCATAGTTTTGAGGGAAAATCCAAATTGTGTGATTAGTTTTTGTACTAACCGATTATGATCCATTTTATCAAAAGCCTTTGAGAAGTCTGTATAGATCACATCCATCTGCCCTCTAACATCTGACAAAGCTGTTGGGTAATATTAGGTTAGTTTCGGTGGACCTGAACATGAACCCTTGCTGATAATCCGTAATTACGTGTTGAACAGCTGGGTAGATAGGTTACATAAAATAGAAATTGGACGATAGTTATGTATTTGCGACTTATCGCCTGACTTGAATACGGGGATGATCTTGGCTATTTTCCACCTACAGGGGTAAATCGATGTCTCAAGTGCCATATTGAATAATAGTTTTAAAGGATATGCAAGAATAGAGATACAATCACGGACAAAAAATGATGGTATATCATCAGCGCCAGAGGTTATTTTATTCTTGAGTTTCTTGGCTGCATTAATAATCTCGTCTTCTGTGATATTGCTGATATTAAGAATATCAGTAGAGTGGACTTCAAATTGACTATTGTCGTCATCAACAGGGTCACTAGTGGAGACAAACACAATACTGAAAAAGTTTGCAAACTGATTGACAACCTCTTGTGAATCATGGAAGCACTGATTTTCATTGAAATTGTGCCAGGAATACGAGAAGTTCTCTTCTTGAGATTAATATAAGACCAAAACTTCTGTGAGTTAATAAGAACCGAATTTTCTAAATTACTGACATATATATATACGCTATACTTGTTTGACGTTTGACCTGTGATCTTACATTTCTATATTCATTCGTGCGTTCGTACTTACGGAAAAGTTTTTTTTTCAATTTGGTATTGTAAATTATTGCTTTATCAAACCAAGGGGGAAAATTACGTTTAAAATTTTTGAAAACTTTGGGATTTACATACAAATCAAAAAGAAGATAAATACATTTGTAAAATTCATCTAAGGGTGAGTTAACGTTAGAATATCGTAGCAAGAATGTCCAATCGATGCAACACAGATGTTGATATAAATGAACAAAATTATCTTTTCTAAAGTTGTACCTTTTTTATTTATATTCGATGGAAATACTGTATTATGTTCCATAACTTTGAATTGAATGTATAAAGATGATGATATTGATCCTCTTTAACAATTGGAGGGTCATTAAGACTAACTAAAAATAAATCTAAAATACGACTTGATATATCCTAAGATTATTAAATTGTTGTAGTGCAAATATATCCATGAAGTTATGTCTTAAAGCTGTCACACTTCTATCATTCGGGTTAGAGTCTACATAGCTTGGTACATTGAAATCACCAAAAAAATAAAATGTCTGCAGTATGAAAAAATCTAAACATTCAAGATATTCCAAAATATTCACAAAAAACATCGACTGAGATCGACGTGGAATATAAGTAAGGTCCTGATGATATAAAAAATACTATGCTTAACTTTACAGTTACAGATAAGTAAATCAATATCTTTAAATATTAAATCCATATGTTTAAAACCAATACATGTAGATTCAATAGTGTCTTTCAGTGCCAATAAAACGCCACCGCCAGTGCTGCGATTAGTTGTTATAAGGTCTCGATCTTTCCTAAGGACTAAATAATCGCCAGAAAATAATTCAGAACTACTTACAGTTGGCTGAAGCCATGTCTCAGTTAAGGCAATTATATCACATTCTGCGTCACTTACATACGAATAAAATTCATCCAATTTGGTGTTTAACCCCTGACTTTTTGGTAGATGCATAACAAGTCATCTGTGAAGTTGGGCAGTTCTAGTTTAAAGTTGCGATGAATGCAATACCTTTGGAATACTTAATTACAACATTTCCATCACCTTTGTTTTTCCTATCCAGAAGTTCTGCCTTCAAACTTGACATCTTATCACGCTGTGAAGACGTCATATCCGGCTCGATATAAATTTTCAAACGCGCATTGAGAGTTTTCTTATTTTTCAGAATATTGATTGCATCAGAAATTTTATCAAAGACTATTTTAAGTGGACGAGCGCCATTTTTATTTGGCTTACCCACCCTAGTCACCTTAACAATTGATTTGTTCGATATGCTCGAGTTGCTTGAAGCTATGTCTGTAATGATTTTGACATCATCCAAATCTTTATCCTTGTCTGGTAAATTATCATCATTATGTTAGATGCTCGTTTTTGTCGTTCATGGATTTCTTTCATAATATTATCAGATAATCAACAGGTATAAATACGCATTAAAAAACAGATTTTTTATAACTTTATTCCGGTTGTTGGTGTCATACATAATGATACATATAATTCAGTGTGAAACTTGGGTGTCCATAAAATTTTCAGCTAATTTCTTATAATTGGGGATATATTGGGCTAGAACATAGTTCCCGTCCTTAAACAATTATCGAAATGTGAGTCATTAAGCTTTGTTCGGTATTATGATTTCAAATATTTCATATTTGAGAACAAAGATTTCACTGTTTATTGCCAAAACCCTCAAAGTTATGAAACTTTTTTTGTTTGTCGGTAGTTTTGCCGAGTGATAAACAGTGAAAACGTGGGTACATGTTTTTTTTGTGTGGCCAATACATTTATTTGTATCGGACACGAAAAATAATTAGTGGCCCAAAAACATTATAGTTGCTGTCTATTATGTATTTTATAGTTGAGTAGGTATTAGGTATCCGATATTTCAGAGAAAGTTGAAAATAGATACTCCATTAGCCTCTCAAATTCTTTTTAGATAACCCAAAGGGCAACCGTGAACTCAACCTTTCTTAAAGGAGTTATAACTACTGTCTTCTTCTTTTGATGTAAGTTTAATGCCAATTTTTTGATTTTATTTAGTGTGGAGAACCAACGGGGCTGTTTTTCTAGTTTCAGATTTAGTTTTGATATTATCCACTAAATATTTGGATATTTTTTTATTATTAATACACTGCTTTCGTTCCATAAAATATGATTTGTTCACAATAAAACATTAGAAATGTAACTGTAACGGAATGCATGGGCTATTTTTTGTCAATCATTGGTAGAGAAAACGATTTGAAATAATCTAGTGATTTTCTATTGATCTAATTTTTTAAGTCGCCTGGCAACACAGGTAAGTATCTAATCGCTCAGGCTAGCATATTTACATTAGTCCAGCGAGGACGCATTAAATCGATCGAGGGCGCCATGGCGCCCGCGGCCCTGGTGTCGGGTGGCCTCAAATGGTCGCAAACTGATTTAGAGTAACTCTTTACGTGCCCTGTGCAAAAACGTTGCATACTCTTCTTCGTTAATCGATGGTCTCTATTAATTGCTCTGACCATGGACGATTATGTCCGTAAAATGGACGTAGTGCGCGATACGTATTTCAAACCGAACCATGATTTTCAAAATAAATTTGCACAATTTCGAAGCTGAGTTGTTCAGGCGTCCACCAGTCTATTCATGATGAAACTTTGCCAACCAAACTAAACATAAATCCCTTGACATGTGTTGACGGGCCGTGTCAATACAAGATGGCCGCCAGTTAGGAACCGAAGACTCATATTCGGGCCAACTTAAAGTTCTATACCTCTAAAAAAGGTCACATTCCCATTATAAAGGCGGAAAAAGATTATTGAGACGCGACGCCACCCGATATGTCGCGAGGTATGAGGAAGATTCACGGAACGTCAACCGCATGGTGGCGCCACTGCATACAAGGGTACAATGGCCGCCATGTAGGAGTTTGTATATGTGGCGGCCATTGTACCCTTGGATGCAGTGGCGCCAAAATCCCCGGATGGATAATGTTTTGGGGGCTGGTGGAGGGACAGCGGTGCTATGTACTCCCTGGACGTGGGTTCAATTGAAAAATTATAACAACTAATATTTACTTTCACTTTCTAGAACTTTATTTACATTTAAAACAGCTGATTCACAATACATTTTCATATAAGCTAGTCGTCGCGGTATAACTGCCTGGCGATCGTGGCGTTCTTCTTTTATATCACCAGCGTAGAATTCTCTAGTAGAAATCAACATCGTTCCTTCCGCTGCATGTTCGAGCCTTTTCGAGAATCGTAGCTTTTTTTATCTTGAAGCTTAGTTTGTTGTCGTGCTGAAATGACACAGGGTCGGCTTTGGGTAAATTTCGTAACACTGCCCCCCCTTAATTCTGATCGTCCCGATCAGAAACATCCCCTCCATGGTAGGGAGCGAGTCGATCTAAGTGAACCACCTTCAATTTAGCCTTGGGTTTTCGACGGATCCGGTAGACGACATCATTCAGCCTCTTGACCACTTCGTATGACCATCCCAGGCGGGTGTAAGCTTTGGGGATTTACCCTTGCTCCGTTGGGGTTGTACAGCCAGACTTTGTCCCTCTCCTGGAACCCGGCTGAATTGGCCTTGAGGTCGTATCGCGTCTTCATCCGGTCACTGGTGGCCAACATCTGCGTTCGGGCTAAGTCGTGTATTGCCAGCATGTTATGTCGGAGCTGGTCGGCATAATCGTCGATGTCTTGGGAGCACTGTTCTTCCGGGGAGCCAAATGCCAAGTCGCATGGTAATCGCAGCTCCTTTCCGAATAAGATCCTGGCTGGGGTCAGGCCTGTACTATTATGTACAGCAGAGCGATATGACAACAGGAATAGGGGAATATGCTCGTCCCAATCACGCTGGTTATTGCTGACGACCTTGGATAGGTGTTGTTCCAAGGTCTGTTGAATCTTTCCACCATTCCGTCTGACTGTGGGTGTAATGGTGTTGTTCTCGTTTTCCTGATCCCCAACATCGTGCAGACCTTCAAATGGAATACATTCGATTCGAAGTTACGCCCCTGGTCTGAATGTAATTCCATCGGACGCCAAACCTGCTGAATAGTTGTTCTACTAGCACCGTCGCTACCGTGGTTGCCTATTTTCTTGGTTGGGTATCGCATATGCCTCAGGCCATTTGCTGAAGTAATCCATTGCGACCAGAATGTATTTGTTCCCCCTCTCAGACTCGGGAAACGGACAGGCGACATCGATGGCAATTCTCTCAAATGGGACGCCCACATTGTACTGCTGCATTCTGCCCTTGGTCCGGGTCTTCGGGCCCTTACTGGCGGCACATGTGGCACATTTGCGGCACCAAGCTCTGACGTCTTCGAAGTAATTCACCCAGTAGTACCGCTGGCGAACTTTGTCTAGGTTTTATTCATGCCAGGTGGCCTCCGGTAATTCCATCATGTACTCCTTCGGTCAGGATGGCTGGTACCTTTTTCTTCGGAACTACCAGTTGGACTTGTTTCTCGTCCATCAGCGCTTTCCCAAACTCGCTTGAGCATTCCATTGTCTACTCGTAGAGAGTCCCACTGAGCCCATAACGATTTCAGCACGCCGGAGTATCTAGCTACCTCGTCCCATCGTGGCCTGGGTGCCCTCTCATTTTGAGTGACAAGATTGGTTCGATGTCTGGATCAGCCATTTGGTCCTGGATGCACTGTTCGTTGTCCAGTCTTCATTGGCCTGCACTCGGATCTGCCTGATGGAGATACCCTCTCGCTGTTCTGTCTTCAGACAATGCTTGCATTCCGCTCTACAGGTCTTCTGGATAGGGCATCGGCATTATTGTGCAACCAAGGGCCGGCACGGTGTTCCACCTTGAAGTCGTATTGCTGTAATTTCTCCATCCATCTGGCCAGTTGTCCTTCCGGTGTCTTCATGTCCATCAGCCATTTGAGTGCGGCATGATCTGTTCGGATTAAGAAATGGCGACCATACAGGTATCTTTTGTGGAAATGGTCTACAGCCCTTATTATTGCAAGAAGTTCTTTTCTGGTGACGCAATAATTTCTTTCTGGCTTCGAGAATCCACGGCTGCAGTACTCGATCACCCTCTCTTCACCATCTTGCACCTGGGATAGGACGGCCCCCAAACCAGTGTTGCTGGCGTCGGTGTCTAAGATGAACTTGCCGGACTGTGCAGGAAAGGCTAGGATTGGGCTGGAACATAGTGCTGCCTTCAGTCGTCTGAATGATGTTTCGCAATCCTGATTCCAACGGAACGTCTCCTTCTCTGTGGTCTGCCGATGTAGAGGAGCGGCAATGGTGGCAAATCCCTCAACAAAACGCCGGTAGTATGAACAGAGGCCCAAGAAGCTTCGGAGTTCATGCTTATCCCTCGGACTGGCCATCACGGATCGCTCTATCTTGTCTCGTTAGTGCGGATTCCTGACTCGAAACGACATGGCCCAAAAACTCTACTTCTTTTGAACAAGGAACACTTCTTCGATTGAGTCTGAGGTTGGCGTTATTAATTCTGGAGAATACTTCGCCCAGGTTCTTCAAATGGTCGTCGAATGTCTGGCCCATGACTAGAATGTCGTCGAGGTATACTAAGCACGTCCTCCATGTTAACCCGCTCAGTACATACTCCATTAGCCTCTCAAATGTAGCGGGTGCATTACATAACCCAAAGGGCATGACCGTGAACTGAAACAGCCCTTTACTGGTGGAGAACGCTGTCTTTTCTCTGTCGTTTGCGTGTAGACCAACCTGCCAAATCCACTTTTTAGGTCTAGTGTGGAAACCAACGGGAGCCTGCTAGTGTGGTCAAAGTGTCATCGATTCGGGGTAGTGGATAGCTGTCTTTCTTCGTGACATCATTCAGCTTTCTGTAATCCACGCAAAATCGGGTGGTTCCATCTTTCTTTTTAACTAGCACGACGGGAGCAGACCATGGACTGATGGATGGCTCAATACTCCATTTTGTAACATGGACTCGATGTTTTCCTCGACTGCCTGTTGTTGCCCCAATGGTAGTCGTCTAGGTGGTATTCTGATGGGTTGAGCCTTTCCGGTATCTATTCGATGCTGGATGATGTTGGTGCGACCGGTAGTTCCATTTTTACTGTTAAAAATTTGCCAGTGTTTTGTGATAAATTGCTGGCTTTCTTCTGGTTCTCTGTGTCAAGTGGTCAGCAAACTGTTGTAGGAACTCTTTATCGGGCCCTGTCTCCTTCACCGACGTCTGGTACTCTTCTTCACAATTGATGATGGTTTCTACTGGCTCGAAACAAGCTATCTCTTGACCATTGGCAATTCTGATGTCGTTGTTGGACAAATTCAGGACTCTGATTGGTATACTCGTCCGGTTTTAACTATAGCCCGTCCGACCAATAGCCATGAGCTAAGTGTACGGGCTCCACCATTCCAACGCAGCTCCCAGGATTGCTGTCTAGCTGCCCATGAATAATCTGTTCCGTTCGACCGGGAATTCTAGCTGAAGACTGTGCCACAATTTTTATGGGCGTGACTGATGTGTTGACGGGCCGTGTCAATACAAATTCCTCTTCAGGAACCGAGAAACATCATATCTCGGGTCGAACATAAATCCATGCTGGCTAATTAGGTCCATTCCCAGTATAAAATCGTCCTCAATATTCGCTACCAGGACCCTATGCCGGATCATGTTGTCCCCTATCTGTAGCACGACATCTGCCTCACCCTGTATTGACATGGACTCGCCGGTGACTGTTTCTGAGCTGGATGTTATTGGTAACTGGCCGAATTTCTGATGCTCTCAAAACCCTGGACTTGGCAATGGACACAGCGGCGCCGGTATCGATGGTGATGGTAACTGCTCGCCCGTTGATGGTGCCTCTGATGACTAGGCTGCCGCTATCTCGGCAAAATCCCCGGATGGATAACGTTTTGGGGCTGGTGGAGGGACAGTCAGCATTCGCCCCCTATGCTGACTGACTGACGGTCCCTGGACATGTGGCTGTTCTGTTGGTTACCCCTGTTCGGTGATCGTTCAGGTGGCCTCACTCGACAATTACGTTGGAAGTGCCCTGTCCGTCCGCAGCGGTAACATGCCCCTCTGGTGCCAGTCTTTGTGACCGGTCAATATTTTGTTCAGACCACCAGCAGCGCTTGAAATGGTGACTCTGACTCTTCCTGTTGAAGGAAACTGCTCGGACCCCCCTCGCTTGGACATGTTCATGACGGCCGTTTCTACTTCCAAGCCCGAGTAGAGCTTCACTACTTTTCTTGACGCCACTCAGTCTTAAATTTCTTTGTACTTCCACATCTCTGATGCCGTTTATGAAACTCTGTGTGGCCAACTGGTCTTTCGTTTCCTCTGGCAGGTCTGGGTAGGACAAGTGTACTAACCGTCTAATCTCTGCTTCGAATTCTTGAAGGCTTTCACCGGATCTTTGCGTTTTTCCACTGAGTTGGACTTGGTATACCTGGCTCAAGGATTGATTGTCGTAGCGTTTGTCTAGATGGCGATGATCTTTCGAAATTACCTTGTTCATCGACTGGAATGCTTTGGAGGAGTTCTAGGGCCGGACCTCTTAACGAAATTACGAGAAGTAGATTTTTCTTGATTATCCCATCCATTAGCTGTAGCCACAGCCTCAAATTGCCGTTTATACATAGGCCAGATGCACTGCCATCAAATGTGGGTGGTTTACTAATGGAACCTCTGGTACTCACGGTGTTCTGGTATTTTCCTCGCTGTAAGTCCTGTTGCAGTTTTTAATTTCTGTTTCTACCTTGTCTTGGATGGCACTGATTTGGTCTTGAACTGTGTTTTGAATTGAACTGGACAGAGGAGCAGATTTCAACTTTTTACTGGCTTTGGATGGAATCGAGGTCATCTACTTTTGTTTCAAGAGTGTCTACGGTATTTTTTATGGTCTTAATGTCATCATTTATCTCTTTTATATCAGACTCAACTATTTGCATTCTTTCATTAACTGTTTCATTAACTTGCGATACTATTTGCATTAATTGTTCAAATTGCAATTGTCTTTTCTCCGTTTACCTGTTTTTCTTCAAATTTCGAGAATAATCCTTCAATTAATTAGGTTGTTCACTCTTCATTGTGGAAACTAGATTTTGTTGTTCACTTTTCATCGTGGAAACAAGATTTGTTGTTTTTCATCGATATTAGTGACAAGATTTCCAATTCAACTTTAAGTTTATCATCAAAAATTTCACTAACCTTTGTTAAATATTTTATTTCTTCTTATTATTAATCTGCTTTTCGATTTGTTTCATTAGAAAATTGTGCATTATTTTTTGTCAATCCCTCTGGTAACCTAGTGATTTTCTATTTGATCTAATTTTTTTCTGGTAAGTAAATCGCTCGGCCATACATTTACGAGTTTCGCATTAAAAGTCGATGCACTAATCCGGGTTTGCCTACGCCAAACGTGGTGCTATGCATAGTTAATCGAAAAATTATGGACGAACAACTAATATAGTTACTTTCAAACCGAACCTTTAAATTTGCACAATTTAAAAACAGCATGATTGCCAAACCAAACTAAACATAAACCCTTCATTGACAGCTAGTCGTCGCCGGTATAACTGCCTGGCGATCGTGCGTTCTATACCTCTAAAAAAACACCCATTATAAAGGCGGTAGATTATTCGATATGTCCAGTAGGAAATCAACATCGTTCCTTCCGCTGCCGAGCCTTTTCGAGAATCGGATTTAGGAGAAGTTTGTATATGTGGCGGCCATTGTACCCTTGAATGCAGTGGCGCCACAATGCGGTTAACGTTCCGTGAATCTTCCACATATTAAGTCAAATCGAATCTTACTAATTTTATGACTAGAAACACACTACACACACCCGACAACACCCAACGCGGATGTTTGTAGTGTGTTTCTAGCTATAAAAAATACTACGACTTGATTTGACGTAACACACGTCACTTCGGGTCGGATGGCGTCACCTGTCTCCGCCTTCAATGTTATTAATCTTTATACACCACGATCCAACTTTTTCAGTGTTTTACTATTCACTTCTCCCAATTTTTTTCTGAATTTTCTTCTTCCAGTATTCTCTTCATCTCATCCTAGTTCATTAAATGCATAAAAAGAACAGTTAGTACACAGTTTGTCAATCTCAATTCGACAATGTTTTCTCAAGTACAACCCTTTTTACAACAACCTGAGAACTAATTTAATGTAGACAAATTCTCAAAACGCTACTCAAAGTTTCAGAAATTGTAAATAAAGGGTACTCTGGCAAGTGAGAAAAGCAAATATAATGGCTTAACTAAACATGTACATAAGTAGAGACTGACAAAACAAGTTATAACGGTACCCGCAAAATAGAATAGCATAAGACCAAGTTTACTGAAAGGAAAATCACAAAGAAAATAAATTTATGAATATTTGTATGTTGTAAAACAATGAAAACATCTAATTAGCCTTTATAGGAATAATTCTAAATCCACTAATATATTCCAAACATTAGAGATCGTTAAATATTGGAAATTAAAAAACCGTCAAATGATAAAATTACAGTGAATTTCTTCAGGAAACCACAGAAAGACTCCACGATGTGTCAAAACGTCACGTAAAATATAAGTATTTTGCTGCTAACATTTACATCTAGTATTCAGGAATACTAGTTCAGAAAAACGACAAAACATTTTCGCCATTAATCTTGAAAACAATTGTATATAAAGCAACTATTCCTTAAATGGACCTCAAATATTTTAATTACCTGTTTTCAGAAATCACTGTGAGAAGAGAAAATCGAAATGAACCAAAACAATTATCTTCTCATCAACTTACTCTGTTTGCTCTTTATTTGATGTCCTCCCAAAATGGTCAAAGCTTATATTGAACCACTGATAAATTTCGTTGTGTATTTTAAAATACTTATCACAAATTTCTTTACAAGATAAACCTTCTTCAAGTGCCTTTGTTTCTGTTGCTGTACCAAACTCATCTGTGCCACAAATGTATAAGGTGTTATAATTGCATAATCTGGAGAACCTAGCAAAAGCATCAGCTGATAATACACAACCAATTATATTTCCAAGGTGAGGAACATTGTTTACATAAGGAAGTGCAGAGGTTACCAAAATATTCTTTTCACCACTGATAGGCAATCTGCAAAAATATGTAATTAAAATTAGTCTTATTTTAATGTGTAACTCTGTTAATAAATGTGAAATATTTATATACCCACAGATATTTATCTAAATATAACATACATTTCTCTCCTCTTTCCCTTAAGTTTTGGTAGCTCTGTAGAGTTCTTCTCCCATGCTTTTTGGGCGGCAAGAATTTCTTCATCACTAACAAGTTCTACTGAGTGATGTGGGGAATCCTGTTCTGATGAAGATGATTCTTCTTTTTGGGATACATTTGGTGATTTCTTCTGAGAATCATGTAAACTATGTGTCAAATATTTAGCTCCACTGGCTAATGACTTGTAGGCAACACATATATCTTCACTGATGATATATGCATACAAGGCAAACTGAAACAATTTTTTAATGTCATTAGATGCTGAATAACTTTCAGTGCATGAAATTAAAAAGAACTTAAAAAATAGCCTGATACTGTAAGAATATAAATACACCCGGTCTCTTGGCAGAACATTCCCTATTTTATGAAACTATGAATATTTTAATATAATATTAAAATGAATTTTCATCAAGTAAAGACTGAAACTATCATCAGTATGAATATTTTCATAATAATTTTCATCATCACTACAATAAGAATTTTTGACAATTTAGATTGTGCACTGTGATTGTTATTCAAATTGCTCAACATTGTGGCAATAGTTATTCAATTCTGTTCTAGGTAAAATCCGAGTGAGAAATTTTTTATCCTTTGATTTAAAAATAAAGGAAAACTTGAAAATACACACCATTTTTTTATAATAGGAACCAATGTTTTCCGTGCCAGAAATTCACTTGTTTTTCATTAATTTTCTTTTTCGCTGAATAGTTTAAACAATACGATTTTTCGACTTATTTCGTTAGTAATAAGTTTTTCAAAATTTCAAAAGTAGGTGTGAATTTAACCATGTAATGGCATGTGATGTTCACTACTGATATCATGTTCAACGTGGTATCTGAAAGTAAAATTGTTCGCTCTTTTCATTTCCGGGCTCAAAATTGAGAGTTCCTATTTAAAAAATTAATGTATCCTTACAATATATTTCCAGGTCATGGTCAGGTAATGGCCATTTACCCTATTAACTAGCCGGTCGTAAGTCCCATAAGTTGTGTTTTTCTTGATAATGCCATAAGAATTATTGTTCCGTTAACGTACATTTCAGAAAGCCGGTATATAGAAGGAATGCTGTGCAGATATTTATTTAGGTGATAGGACTGATCATTTTAAATAAACAAGTCTTATATAACATATGTCAATAAGTTTATGGTTTATGAGAAAATTGTACAAAGTTGTCAACCACAGTAAGCACTTAAGTGTGTATTTAACCAGTTATTTGCAAATGAGCAACAAATGTATGAACTGAACAGAAATATAAAAAATTCTCCAACATTCCAATTAAATAAATGGACGTTTAGCCAAATTTATTAATAATTTTCAACAGACTTGTAGATGCAGAAAACATATCAACATTGGTTAAATTGGTTTCATTCGACCAGAGAAGTGGAAGTAAACGGTAGGTTCTGTATTGTAAAAAAGTAATATTAATTATTGAATGTAATATTTTTATGTGGTTTGGCTTAACGAATAAAATTATCGTCATTTCGGTACTAAATTGAACAATTTTCTATTTTATTCACAAATCAGGAATACCAGTATATAATTTTACTGTATCTATATGCACTATTAAATTACTATTTTTCGCGTGTTTTTTTCTTGCAATATGCTTGTTTCACAATTTAAAAAAAATATCATTTTCTAGTGTGGCAATTCTATTTACAAATGGCCCCTCCGGTCGATTTATATTGTATACTTATTTATTACTTTGATTTGCTAAGTGTGCTTTTAGTTCTTTAACTATAATTATTTTATTTAGTATCATGGTCAAAAACATACACATGCATTTTCATTCAATTACATTTCATATTTATAAATTTAAATCTATGATTAAAATACTATAAGTTATAATGGATTCTGATCATGATTGTCATCATGCCATACAAGCAGGGTAATGAATGAACAGGCATACATAATGAATGTTAGAAATATACCAGTTATTATGGAGGTGTTCTTTGGCATGTTTATTATACACTTCACTTTATTATATTATTATATATTATAAATTTATACCATTATATCATTTTTCACAGAGATGACTAAAATCCATGAATTTATAACTGTCATTTGCTAATAAACTCTAGATTGATTGGTGTCTCTTCTTCTGCTGTTGTATTCCTATTCTACTATTTTATTGTTAGCAGCATCACCTTTATGTTTTTAAGAAAAAAAAATGCTCACTAGAAAAATTCAACCATTTGTATAGTTAAACTAAATAGTAGTGCATTATACAACAGTATATTCAATTTCAGTAAAAGGTTCAGGGCATTGAGTAATTCATTCAGAGTAGTATTCTCATTGTCAACCATAATATGTTAAATTCAGAACTGTATTTTTAGATGACGTGTTAATATTAAGCTCAAGCACCAACAATTTGATCAACATCTGACATGTTAGCAATGTCAATTATTAATTTCTAACCTTTTATATTAAATGAACTATTACTTTTTTACAACTCTACTGATTCCTCAGACTTTCAGATTATATAAACAGTACTGAAAAGTAGTCATGGGTAACACTGTGAATTTTACTGTGTTGATACAATAACACCGACACTGCTTTCCGTGTCAATACAGTGTGTCAGTACAATGTGTCTCATGACACAATAGCCAATTGTTTGAAATGCACCGGGTTCGCTGCCAACGGCCAGCGTTGTATCTGAGTTCGTGCCACTCCGTACTGCAGGCAAGAAATTTTCGCTTGAAAATACTTAACGACTGTGAGTTCATGTGCCAATGATACAGTTTTAAAATTTTTAATCGCCATTCAGATTTATGTTTGGTCGATTGCTAAATGAATATGAATATGATTATATTTTACTAACAAATGAAAATCAAGAGTAGAGTGTTGGCAATTGTTTAAGTTATTTTCATGAACAATATATAATATTGAACAACTGATTTAATTTTAAGCATGTTATAGTATCAGCCATAAATAAATTTTTATTTTGAAAACCAAATGAATGTATGGATGAATAGAATCATAACACACCAGCCCAACCGACAAAACATGGCACCGCTTCATACACGATGATGATGCTATCATCTAAGAGTGAGTCAGTATCATTATATTCATGAATGCAGTTTCGGTACCAATGGCACACATAAAGCTGTCATGTCAGCACAAAAGTGCCATTCGATGCAGGGTTATATATGACTACTGAAAAGTATTTATGCTGACAATAATGAAAACAAGTCATTTCTCAAATAAAGTAAAAAATAGAGAGTAGTTAGGATAGGTTCAGAAATTCTTAGAAAATTAATAAAATTCAAATATTGGGCATATTAAATTATTTATAAACATATTAAAAAACACTAATTTGGAGAGGCTGTAGAGCAGAAAATGCATGCAGTGCAATACACCTACTTATTTAGGATGCTCTATGAAAATATTCAAAAAATGTGTAATGAAGTTATGAAAATAAATTATGTACCCTGTCATTGAATATTTCTATGAAAAGCAGTTTTTGTTTCTGACAACTTCTTTTAGATATTATATATTAAAAAATTATAGTTGTATTTTCTAATTGACCTAAAAAGTTCATAACTTTTATGAAAACTGTTCATAATTACTAGATCTGTTTTAGTTGTATTTGCTATACAAAATGATTCTTATTTTTAACTTGTCACTTCTTATTACAGATTCCTATTAATTTTTAAAAATAACTTACTTTACTTTTTAATGAATTCTCCAAATAAACTACCTGAAATATTGAATACCTTGCTAGATCAATGTCTTTATTATAATCAATTTCTTAGCTTTCAATTATTAAAAATAGATATACCAGTCTGAGAGGCAAGTGTTCCTATTAACTCTCTGCAGAAGGTTACAGTTACATATTAATCAGTCACTCAAAAAAGACTATTAATTTACAATAGAAGTTAACATTTTCATTTACAAATGGGTAGTGATATACAGTATGGAAAATTCTAGACATAATTCATGTACAATGTCCTACACTTATCTTCAACTGTTTCGGAAATATTAAATGTTTTCAGATTTATTACAAAAATTAATATTAAAAAAAGAAAATTATTTTATTTCACAAATTCAATACATTACACTAAAAAACTAATAAGTAATACTGATTATTTCTTAATAATATAAAAAAAAAAACAAAAAAACATTAATGTCAATGTAGGACATGTTCAAAACTGACTGACTGATTGATCTAATCGTCTTTGTAGGTCATATACACACACACAATACAGACAGCAAATTTGAAATTTTTTTGTGAAATAAATGAGAAACTTCCATTTGTGTTTGTGTGTTATCTCCATAACCAATCATTTGTAGAATGGTTATTTTATGAATTTCTGTTAAAAGAACCATTTTTCTGTTATTATTAAGTACAGCAAATGAAATTCAAACGACAATAGCACTGAAACTGATCCCCACTGTCATACAGGCAGAAATCAAGGTGCTAAGGCTATGAGTTTTGATGAAAATAAACAAAACTGTTTTATTTTTCAAATCAGTAAAAAGGAATGCAGGAATGTATTTTTCTTACTATCTCAATATCAAGAGCTAAATGGGAATTAAATGTTGAGTGTAATCTAGCGAATTTGTGAAATAAAATAATTTTCTTTTTTAATGTTAATTTTATATTAATTAAATCTGAACACACTTAATATTTCCAAAACAGTTGGAAGATAGGTGTAGGACATTGTACTTGAATTATGTCTACAATTTTCTGGAGAATCCAAAAAATAAAATCATATACAGGGGCTTGCATTTAAAATAAGAAAGTTGGTATTTTGGCACTGTCACATGACACACCCTATATAATTTTTTTTTGTGAAAAAATGTGTGTTTAAAAATACTAATCAATGTGTCCAAGCGTTTTACCCTATTTAAAGTCATCCTTTATTCATTATCAAATTTATTCCATTTGACTGTTCCACACTGTATGTTAACTACAAGTGATGTTTTTGTGTTAATTAACACTGTTTTTAAAAAATATTTATTTCACTTAAACTTAAAATTATAAATTCAAAAATATCTCTGATTATAACATGTAAAATATTAAAATATGAAAATACGTCTAACTACTACAACTGTTATGCCGATTCTAATTCAAGATCGGTTTGATATTCATCAGGCAGCCAAGTCGCTGAATCTGCATTTGCAGTTAAGGGTTACGTAAATCCTCCATCCCTTAGAAGGAACTCGAGGGTGGAACTATTCGAGTTTCGTCAACTCTTCTTGGGGTGGCATCTTGTCCATTGGGTTGAAGTTTCTTCTTTATTGAAGCTTGAATTTGTTTTCTATTTCTAATAAGAAAATAGCAAATTACTAATAAAATCAAAATTGAAAATGTTCCAACGGACCAACTGTGATAATTTGAATGCAATTGAATTGTTTCTAAAGGTTCATTATTAATTTCTTCAAGTTGAATTTCATGCAATTTATCAAGTGAAACTTTTTCTAATTTAAGTTTTTGAACAGACATAACTGGTAATGAAATTTCTTCAATATCTTGAAGGGCTATTGGATGTCCTTGGGAGATTCCCTTTTCATTTTGGTAGGTGAACTTCGGGGTTGAAATTGAACATTTGGGTGGAACTTCAAAAAGGTAGTCCTTTGATGATGGCTACATCGTTTTCTTCACAACTTGTTTGAATTTTCTGTGGCCTTGGAAAAATACCAATATAATGGGATTCATCGATTTCCTCAATAATGGTATTGATTAACTTGACAGGAACTTGTTGACATTTTTCTAAGTTTGTCTCCATCGATAGGATTGATGTGATGCAGTCTAAATTTTCGTGTGTAGGCACCAGGCTGTTTGACTGGCACAGGTGGTTGGGGTTGATTTCTTGGCATGGATCTTCTTGG
Organism: Octodonta nipae; assembly: GCA_034190945.1. Taxonomy (NCBI): domain Eukaryota; kingdom Metazoa; phylum Arthropoda; class Insecta; order Coleoptera; family Chrysomelidae; genus Octodonta; species Octodonta nipae. The sequence continues at coordinate 63,816,417 of CM067221.1, forward strand.
TATTGATATTGGTCATTACTCAATATAGGGAAAGGTTGAGGAGGAATAATTATGGTATTATTGATATTCGGAATCGAATGAATGAACTAGTGGAAAATCTAAAGAAAATATTAATTTATATTCAGTGTAAAGAATATTTGTCTTAACAATTTTGTAATATTAAAATAATGGTTCTTATCAAATAATATTTGTGTATGGCTGTGGATTTCAGAAAGAATGTTTATTAAATGTTTAAGTTGTTCTGGTGAAATAATGCTATGATGCAAAGTGTTTAGATTAGCGAAACTTATAGCATTTTCGATTTCAGTCAGAAAATTAAATATTGAGTCTAAATTAAGTTTTACATGATTTAAGATTTCTCGAATTTCAAAATAATGTTCATAACCGAATTTTGTTTCATTTAGAGCAATTCGTAATTCTTCAACCTTATTTGAAATTAATTTTTGATTTGTCGTCACTGACGTAATTGTTTCATTTATACCATTGACCAATTTAGTACTTAGAGATATTTGTTTATTTACCTTTCTAATAATCTGGTTTTGATTATTTTCTAATTGTGAAATGCTATTATAGATTTCCTTAGCGTCTTCTTGATCCATGTTTCCAGTTATAGATTTGATAATGCTACCTAGAGGATTCAATAAGCCTCTTTTGTATCTTTGATTGGGGAAAATTGAAATTAGTTTTTTATTTACATTATCAATTTCAAATTTCAGATGTTGGTAACTAGTATAAAGTTCCATTTTATAATTAAGGGTAGTTTGGTTTATTAAATTACCAATGTGTTCATATTCACGAGTAATATTAAAAATTTGGGTTTTGATTGAATTGATGGGAATATAATGAAGGAAAGAGTGAGAAGCAATTTTAATTCTTGCGGTTTCTTGTTTGAAAATTAAAATTCCGGGGTTATTGTTCAGGTTCTGAATCTGAACTTTCCGTGACGTTATCAGATTGTTGGTCATCAGGATTGTCATCAGGATTATCCTGCAAAAATTGTTTGGTGAATTTTCTTTGAGGTTTAAAAATTTGTTTGTGGTAAGTTACCGTGAGGGGTTGTTAATGTCAATTCGTTAGATCTTAAAATATGTTCTCGATTGTAAAGGGGTTTTGTTTTGGATTGTCGTTCCGTTAGTTTTTTATAACCCCTGATTCCTGGTTGGATATCGGGTGGATCGTTTCTTTTTTCGTTAAGTTTAGTAATTACCTTTTGTTTTTTGTCAGAGCATTTTTGGTTGATATTTTTATAAAGTTCTAACATGGTTTCTTTATGTTCGTTTATTTGATGATTGATCGGTTGTATCGAATTATCTACTTCGATAGGGTCTTTTAATTCAAGATGTCCAAATAAAAGATCAATTGGTTTTTGGTTTGTGCTTGAATGTATTGAGTTGTTGTAGCCTGTTATAGCGTAGATTAATTTTTCGAAAGAAGTTAGTTGTGGTTTCAAAAGTGAAAGAGTTCTTAAATGTTCTAAGAGTGAGAAATCTTTCAACAATAGAATTACTGTTTGGGTTTTAAGGCTAAAGTATAATGCCAATTAATTTTGTAAAGTTTTGAAAATTATTTTATTAAATGTTGCGTGAATTCTGTTCCGTTATCTGAAATTATATGTTCAGGAATTTTATAAGAAGAAATAAATTGTAACAAGGATAAAGGAATATGAATAGCTGATAAACTTGGTAAAATGTAGGCTTGTCCGAATTTGGAAAAACTATCACATATTGTGAGTGCAATGACATTGTCGAATTTAAATATGTCTACATGTAAGGTTTTGAAGGTTTTTTTCGGTGAAGGTGTTAATTGCAATTTAATAAGTGGTGGGTGTCTTTCATATTTTACCTGCTGGCAAATATGGCAGTTATTTATGAAGTTTTTTACATCGTCAATTAATTTTGGCCAGTAATGTTTTAATTTCAGTTCATTGATGGTTTCATGAATTCCTCTATGGTTAGTGATTCCTTCATGTTGTGACTTATTAATTTTTGTTGTCTAGTTACTTTAGTTATGTCGGAAAGTAGTTTATTTGATTTTAATAGTTTAAAAGCTGAGTTTTTGAAAATGAGCGGTATAAATCTGCACATGTTTTTGTAAAGATCGTCATTATCGTCATTTTGGAAATAAAATACGTATTGTCGTTTAGGAACACCATATTCTTTTAGAAATTTAATACAGACTTGTTGGAAATTTTCTGGAGTGACGTAAATTTGCCATCTTGTTCGTAGTACTGGATTTTCAAAAAATTTCTTTCTGATTGTTCTGCAATTTTGATCAGTTTTTATGATCATAATCTGATTTTGAAAATAATTTAGAGGTTTTTCTGTGATGTCAATTGTTAAAATTGGATCTTCGTTGCTCGTGTGAACAGTTTGATTTCCGTCTTGTTCTTCTTCTAGATCTACTTCCAGGACAAGTGAGAGTCTTTCTTGATTTTCTTCCCTTTCGTCTGAATGTTGGGAAGTTGCTTCGGGATTTTCCATTATATTTCTATTAAATTCGTCCATGTATTCATAGATTGGTAAAACATTTGATGAAGTGTCTGTTGGATAAATTTCTGCTCTTGATAATGCGTCAGCGTTGGTGTTTAACTTGCCTTTTTTTATAAATGACTTCATAATCAAACTCTTCTAATTTCAATCGCCATCTTACTAGTCTTGAATTTGGTTGTTTAACATTCATTATCCATTGTAAAGGTTTGTGATCGGTGACTAATTTTATTTTTCTTCCTACTATGTAACATTTGAAGTAAGAAGTTGCGTAAACTATGGCTAGTAGCTCCTTCTCAATTGTTGAGTAATTTTGTTCTGCATCATTTAAAGTCCTGGATGCGTATGCTATGGGTTTATCCTGACCAATGGGTCCTTGCGATAGTATAGCTCCAATTGCTACGTTGCTAGCGTCGGTGGTTAATATAAATTCTTTAGTAAAATCTGGTCGTATAAGTATTGGGTCATTAGTTAGAAGTTTTTTACAGTCCTCAAAAGTTTTTATGTAAATAGGGTCATTGATGTCAATTTTTGCTCCTTTCTTTAAACAACTGGTAAATGGTTTTTAGTTATTTTTGCGAAATTGTTAATAAATTTTCTGTAATAACCTAGGAGTCCGAGGAAACTTTTTATTTCTCTAATTGTTTTAGGTATTGGATATTTTAGGATTGCTTTTATTTTATCTGGATTCGGTTGGATACCTTCTGGCATTATTATGTGGCCTAGAAATGCTACTTCTTTTTTGAGAAATTCGGATTTATCTAATTGTACCTTGAGATTATGTTCTCGAAATTTTTGAAAAATTTTCTTTAAGTTAACTAAATGTTCTTGAAGAGATGTTGAAAATATAATTACGTCGTCAATGTAAACTAAACAAATTTTATTTAGGTATTCTTTTAATACATTGTCCATTACACGCTGAAAAGTCGCGGGGGCGTTTTTCAATCCGAAAGGCATTCTTAGGTATTCATAGTGTCCATTCTCTACGTTAAATGCTGTTTTTTGTATATCATCTGGATGCATTTCTACTTGATGAAAACCACTTGCTAGATCAAGGGTGGTGAAATATTGACTTCTTCCTATAATTTATCTAATATGTCCGATATATTGGGAATAGGGTATCGATCATCGATTGTTTTTTCGTTAATCTTCCTATAGTCAACTACTATTCTCCACTTTTTCTTCCAGGGGCGTCAGCTTTCTTGGGCACTACCCAAATAGGTGAAGACCATCGTGAATCGCTTGGCCTAATTATTTCTTGATTTAGCATTTCATCTATTTGTTTTTGGATTTCTTCTTTATGAATAAAGGGGTATCTATAAGATCTTGTGTAAATTGGAATTTCGTCTTTGGTTTTTATCCTGTGTTTAACTTGGTTTGTAAAAGTAAGTTTAGTGTTGTCTTGTTGAAATATGTCAGAGTAGTTTTTACAAAGTTTTTCAAGGTGACATTTTTCTTCAGGGTTGAGATGGTCCGTTCGAAGTAAATTTGTGACGTTGTTTTGATAGTCAATGAATGAGGGTTCGATTTGAACATGATAAAATTCAAAGTCATTTTCGGTAAAAGAATTTGCATTTATGGGTTTATATAAACAAATTTCTTGGGTATGTGGTGTGGAATTTTGAATATCGACAGGGGCGTAACCATTTGTTAATCCTTCTCGAAATACACAATTGAATAGTTTGGTTTGGGGAATAAGAATTTGTCCATTTGTTATGTTAACAGGAATTTTTGCTGTTTCGATAGTGAAGGGTTCTATTCTAGCAAAGAATAAAAGTTTTCCTTTTGCTTCATAGTGTGATAAAGGAATTTCTGCTGAAGGTGTTTTTATTTTATAATTTTTAAGATCAAGTTGAACTTTAAGATCTTTCAAAGTGTCGTAGCCTATTAGACCGTCGAAAAAATGGTGGAATTTGAAAAGATAAAACTTAATGTTATCTGGGTTGAGAAAAGATTTCGTTGCTCCAGTATCAATCAATAATTTTAAGGGAGGATCAGCAATTTTAATATACGGTAAATCTTTGCGATCGTAAATTGAATGCATTTCTATGAAATTTTCAAATTTTGGCTGGGATCGTGAAAATTTTGGTCATTGGGTTCATTAACATTTTCAGAATTAGAAGTTTCATTTTGATGTGTTATGTTAGAGTCATGAACTGTTGGTGATGAATTTGAGTAAAATTTACTTTCATCATAGTTTTCGTCATAGTTCGGTTCATTAAAACAATATTGATTATTATAATAAGATTGTTCAGGTATATTTGATTCATTAGTGTTATTATAAAAATATTAGGATCATTGTAATCAAAATTATGCATTTCTCCAAATTTCTTTGGTTGGTAATGAGGATTTGGGATAACAGTGTTAGCAGTATGATTCGAAAAATTTGATACACCTGACATTGGTCGAGGTCTATTTTGAATATTAGTATGATTATTTGAATTATTATTTGGCTTCCAAACATTAATTGGTGGTTTTTATGTTTCTTTGGGGAATAACACCACAATAGAAATAAAACTATGTATATTGCAGGAATACCAAACGTTTCAAAGTCTATTCTGACTTCGTTGTCAATGGCTTTATATTTATTGATATAAATTGCAAAATGAAAAATCGATTTAACAAAAATCAACATATATCAAGCATGATTTTAAGGGTGTTCTGTATATAGGAAACTTACAGCAGGGTAGAATTACATGTATTTAAAAAATCTAAAAAAGATCTTTGAATTATGTTCATAAGATGTTATAGTTATGAAATGGGTTAAAGAAATGTTAGAAGCAGTTGTTTATAGAGGGTGTTTGAAATATAAGATGGAGTGGAATTATGGTTTATGTTGTGGTTAAAAACTTGTTTTATATCCAAAAGTGGGTTTAAAAATATTTTAAAGTAATGGTATGATCTACAAGCTGTTCCATTTACTAGATGGTTGAAATATAGGGTGCGGTAGGATTCTAAGGATTCAGGGTCATACAAAAATGTTATATTTGGTGGAAAATAAGTAGTTGCATATAAAAGGTTGTTGAAATATAGGGTGGCTTACAGTTAGAATTATACAGGGTGGGTAAAAATTGTGAGAAAGATTTTGTTATATAGCACTTGCATATATAGAGTACCTGAAGTATGGTGCACAGTAAAGTTATAGTTATACAGTGTCATTCAAACAAAGTTAGAAAAAGTTGTAAATGAAAGGTGGTTTAAATGTAGTGTGAAGAGAAATTATACTTTAATATATATTGAAAAATATATAAGGAAAAAATGTGAAATAGCATAGTTCATAATAAGTTGCAAAGATAGGATAGTTGAAACATAGGGTCAAGAAGTGTTATGATAGTTATTTAAAAAATGTTATATTGGTTGACCAATAAGCAGTAGTGTATACAGGGTAGTTGTAATACATACAAGGTGATTCAAAAATATGTTGAACAAAATTGTTATTTTCAGTTCCCCATAAGCAGTTGCAGTTTTGGTGAAATATATTTGGCATTGATGGATTTATAGTTATTCAGGAAAGTAGAAAAAATGTTATACTGGGTGGCCGATAAGTAATTGCAAATACAAGGTGATTGAAATAGCGGGTGGAGTAGATTTATAGTCTAACAGGTTGGATATATATTTTTGTAAGAACATGAGCTGTTGCATATCTGCAATATCTGAAACATGGATCAAAGTAAAATTATAGTTAATACAGTGTGATTAGAAGTATTTAAAAATTTTATATTTGCTTGCCCCTAAGCAGATGCACATACAGGGTGGTAGAAATATTTTGTAGAGTAAAATTATGGTTATACAGGGTGGTTCAAAAATAAGTTGTAATGTTTGACAAATTGGCAGCAGTGTATACAGGATGATTTTAATGTAGATAGAAGTAGAGTTAGTTATACAAAGTGGTTAAAAAAATTTCAATAAAATTGTTATACAAGGTGGCCAATAAGCAGTTGCAGTTTGGATGAGGGTTTAAATAAAAGTTTGGCGCTAGGATGCAAAACTGTGTTTTTATATTTGTGACTCACAAAGGGCTCGACATCATTTCGATTAGGATGGATCAAAAAAGTTTTAAAAAAATTGTTATAAAGGGTAGACCATAATCAGTTCCATTCTACTATATGGGATATCTGAAATATGGGGAGAAGCAAGATTATAGTTTTAGAGTGTGTAAGACACTGTTAGAAAAAGCTCATATAAAGGTTGATTAATATATATAAAGTAAAGAGAAAGTTTACATAAAAAGGTGGTTCAAAAATATCAGAAATAACTGTTATACAGTGTACACCATAAGCAGGTGCATAGCTGAAATATAGGCTAGAGAAAAGTTATAGTCAGGTGTTCAAAAAATTATAAAACAGCAGCATATACAGGATGATTGCAATATAGAGTGAAGTAGAGTTACAGTTATTCAAGGTGATTAAAAAAATGTTGAATAAAATAGTTATATAGGGTGGCCCATATGTACTTGCAGTTTGGGTGATATATATTATATTAAGTAGGATGGTTCAAACAAGTTAGAAAAATTTTTATATAGGATAACCCATATGTTTCATAAGTTATTTCTTTTTGCGAAGGCTTGAACATTTCATACAAGGGTGAAACCGCAGGTAATGGCTAGTATTACATAAAATGATTTTTATGATTGCTAGACAAAGCAAATAAATTAATAGCTATACAACCAGTTTTATTTTTTACTGAACTTAAATCTGCAGGCCAGGGTGGAGCAAATTGTTCCAAGTTACACATAAAATGCAGGGACTGCATAAATGCATCAACTACCCCAAGACCAAATAGAAGCAGTCAATGCAGTTCAAAGGAACTAAGATTTCAGTTTAACTTGTACAATCCTGAGTTGTATAAGGGTGCATTAGTTAAATCTCAACAACTTTCTTTGGAGCCTACACATTTCATACTTAACTTGGAATGCATACCAGAATTCATGATGTTTCTCTTGATATATTTACTTTAAATAAATTCATAATTCTTACTGTAAAACTTTCCAAATTTTGTAGTGTATTTAGCCAATTTAACAGTTTTGGTACTCCACTTAAGTATTCTCCTTGTGATTTTTTACATCTGAATATTGGGTACAATGAAGACCATATTGCAATATCTACAGCTGTTATTTGGTCCTACAAAAAAACCTTGCAAAATAACTGCAACATTTAAGCACCGAATATAGATGATTAATTTAAGTGTGCTTACCCCTACTAAATAACAATTCTCAAGATTGTTTTCTATATATTTTAACAAATTAATTAAACTATGCTTAATGGTATCTTGTACATTTGGCTCTCCTAGAAGTGCCAGAACAGGACATAATATACTTGCTTCCCATTCCAACCAGTCATAAATTTTATATTTATGATCCTCAGAAGTTTCTAAAAAGTAACATATTGCAGAATTGGGGCTAAAAAATATCAAATCTTGGCCAGCTATAAGGCATGGTAAACGTCCGGGCTCTGGAATAGCACCATCTAAAATTTAAAAAATATTGCATCAGAAAAGTGACAAGATGGTAAGCAAAATTTACCATCTATACTCTGAAACTTTATTTCAAGTTCTGCATTGGATTTTGCCATATGATGAGCTATTATCAGTTTTAGAGTGGCGGGATTGTTTTCATTGCTATAAACAATTAAACCCATCTCGTTTTTTTGTCTAGGCCTAATACTGATGGGAATCAAGACCGGAAAAAACAATTAAAACAGACGTTAATTTTACACTCTGCACTGACTTAAATAAAGCTATATCCGGTCACAAACTTATCTTACAGAGGTTTAGAGGTTATGTCACGTTATGTTGTCAAAATTAGGATTCAGAGGGACCAATATTCCAAAACATAATATCCCCAAGCACAGAAAAAAATTGAAAAATATTAGTTAATTATTATAATTTTTTCTAATAATTTACATGAAATTTACAAATTTTAAAAATATATCTTATTAGAACTGTAAAATATCCAACCTTGCCTAAATAGTACTTAATATTAAAAATGTTATTTTTAGTGCACCTGTATTTTTACCTGCGACCAGTGTGAACTTTCGGCCCTGGCGCATGTGCAAATCAAAAAATATCAATCAGAAACGCGTGGGACGCCATTTTGATAAAGTGCTTTGTGTTTTGTGTGTTAATGGCATCGAAAATTTATTGGGATGGTTAATTTATAGGCAATTATGTAAAAACAGTAATAATTATGAAATAACTTTTAAGGTAAGTCATATTCAAGTTTTTTGTAACAATTAACACTATTTTGAGGGAGTTTCGTTGCTTTCGTGGGTGAAAATTTGTACGATAATTTGAAGCCGCTTGTAGATGTTTGTAAACACTGAAATATGTAAAAAATGTAATAGGATATTTCTCAATGGGCTGAATAATTTGTTATGGACATGGGTTGTAGTGAATATATAGAATTTTTGTTTTGGTTTAAGTTTTTGACAAGGCGGGAATAAGTGGACGCCTATTTTGCGTAAGGGAATAATTCCTCAATATTCGAAATCAATAAGGGCGATTTTTGCGTATTCTTTTGTGTTTTCGGAAGTGAAGAGTTTTTTTTGTTATTTTTGGCATCCAATCATTCATTTTTAATTACTACTACGTATGCTGCAATGATGATATTAGAATTACATCACTTTAGGATGAAATAAATCAATAATTCATTTCTTCAGGTGTATGGGATTTACTAACTTGTCCAACAAGACATTTTTAACATACTTGCATTAATTACCTACTATACTTAAAACCTAGAGTAGTTAGTTGTTCGGTAATTTTTTTTACCCTTAAAATATATTATGTTTCAGTTTTCATTAAAGTTTTACAAAGTAGGTCTGCTTCAATAAATAAAATTATAAATATTGTGAATTATTCACATCTTTGACTAAAAGTGACAATTTACAGTTATTATATCTGTATATAATAATAATAATGAAAAAAATTTCTGAGTCTCCTTTTTATATTTTTGTTTTTATTTGAACAATATGAATTTACCTGGGGATCATTGGTTTCAAAATAAAAAAATGTTTACAATGAATATAAATATTCAGCAATGAACTTTTAATGCAGCCTAAATAGCTGTTGAAAATATATGAAAATTAGAACACTACCATTGCAGTAGATAGTAATTACTTTTGATTTTTTATAGACTTGTAGGTACCTGAAATAATTTATTGTTAAATTTCAAAAATTAAACATCTACAAACAAGAATAATTGCCATTTATAAAACAAATTTTATATATTTTTTCTTAGACATATAATTCATTTTTATAACTGCTGACTGCTTGCATCTGGATTTTTCAAAATGGAATTATAAATCATTTTTGATCATTAACAACTTTGCCAAAGGACATTATATAGGTTGTTAATTAAACAGAGTAGATTGGCTGTTGGCCTGGCGAGGCTTGTCACTCCTTCCTTCCTTCCCCCCTCTATCTCCCTGTATGCCTATAAATATGCTCTGTTGTTATTCAGTTCTGAATATGTTGCCTGTTTTATTTGAAAATAGTAACAGTAGCAAAATATAAGTGACAGTAATGGTTTAGAGCTTGAAAGTGAGTAAGTGGTTCAAGTCAATTTTTAGGGTTCTGTATATACAATATACGGATACCCTTATAATATCACTCAGGATTTCTGCCTCTGTCACATCACAGCAATTTTCTCGTAAACTACTGGACGGAAGAGGTTGAAATTTGGTATGAAGGTATAGTTTGGTGTCCTGATCGGGAGCACATATCGCAAAAGAAGAAATTTTGTTTTTAGGGGTACTTCTGGGGGGGGGAACTAAAAAAATCGACCGTTCCCCCTGATCTCCGAAACTACTGAACCTAAAATTTTGAAAAAAATAGAAAATATAGAACGTTGCCCAAACTTTACAGGAAAAATAAGGAGAAACCGTTAATATTAAAAAAAATATACCAAAATTTACCCATTCCCCCCCCCCTTATCTCCGAAACTATAAAACGTAAAGTTTTGAAAAAAAATAGTTTTATAGGTTCTGACCTGAAGTTTACTGGAAAAATAAGGAGAAACCTCTACTTTTAATTTTGGGGGGCCAATTACAGAATTAAATGGAAAATATAAAATTAAAATTGTTTGTAATTCATCATGTTATATATCAAATGAAAGGGCTCATTACGACGAAAACAAATATATTTTTTTTCATATTTTTAAAATAAATAAATTAAAAGATATTAACAAAAATATAAAAAAATTTACCCATTCCCCCCCATATCTCCGAAACTATAAGCTGGAAAATTTTGAAAAAAAATGGAGGTATAGCCCCTCACCTGAACTTTACTGGAAAAATAAGGAGAAACCCCTAATATTTATTTTGGGGCGCAAATTATAGAATGAAATGGAAAATTAAAATTGTTTCTAAACCATCATGTTATATATCAAATGAAAGGGCTCATTACGACGAAAACAAATATATTTTTTTCATATTTTTAAAATAAATTAATTAAAAGATATTTACAAAAGTATAAAAATGTTTCCCCCCCCCATCTCAGAAACCATAAGCTGGAAAATTTTGAAAAAACAATGAAGGTATAGCCCCTCACCTGAATTTTATTGGAAAAATAAGGAAAAACCCCTAATATTTTTTTGGGGGGCAAATTATAGAATTAAATGGAAAATATAAAATCAAAATTGTTTCTAACCCAGCATGTTATATATCAAATAAAAGCGCTCATGATGAAGAAAACAAATCTATTTTTTTCATATTTATAAAATAAATTAATTAAAAGATATTAACAAAAATTTTATCTTATCTCCGAAACCATAAGCTGAAAAATTTTGAAAAACTGGAAGTATAGCCCCTCACCTGAACTTAACTGGAAAAATAAGGAGAAACCCCTAATATTCATTTTGGAGGGCAAATTATAGAATTAAATGGAAAATAAAAAATAATAATTGTTTCTAACGGGTCATGTAATATATCAAATCACAGGGCTCATTATGACGAATACAAATATTTTTTTAAATTTCTTTAAATGAATATTTTAAAATATTTTTAAAAAATTACCCATTCTCCCCGTTATTCCCCAAACTCTAAGACCTGAATTTTTTTGTTTATAGGAAAAATATGAAAAGAATCCCTAATTCTATTATTTGGCCCCCAAATAATAGAATTAAACGGAAAATAAATTATTAGAAAACCCCCATAGTAATTTAAGGGACAAATTATACAATTAAATGGAAAATAAAGATTCAAATTTCAAACGCATCATATAATATATCAGATAAAAGGCTCATTATGTGAATTACAAATATATATCATATTTTTAAATCATTTGTATAAAAGATATTAACAAAAATATTAAACATCGACTTAATTCCCACTTTAGAAACTACACTATTTAAATTTTGAAATATATACTTTATATGTATTTTTAAATAATTGGAATAACAGATTTAATAATTTATAATTTAAACCTATCTTGCTCTTTTTCTTCCAATCTACAGAGCCTCAAAACCCAGACAGTAGATTATAAAAGGCATCTCTGAAAGTTTATTAGTAAAATAAAACTCTAATGTTACTTTTTGGGGGGCAAATGAGAAAATTAAATACATATGTATTCTGATAAAAATCAAGCGAATCCTAAAGCAGATAAAATAAAAAGTCTATGTGTGGAAAATCAAGGTGTATATTTTTTATAAATTTAAAACGCTTCCTTTAAAAGATATAAGGGTAAATATAAGTAAATGCACTCATTCCCTGCTTGTCTGAAACTGGAATATTCGAATCTTGAAGGTGGTACGGAACCGTTAGTATGCGAGTCCAACTCGCACTTGACCAAATTATCATAATTAAGCTAGGCATTTATGGGTGTACATGTATATATTTCATCTGTGAAAAACTTTCTTTCTTGTCAATTGATTCAAAGACTTCGCCTGTTTATAAAAAAATTCTATAAAGATCTGAATAAATATATTGTTTTCATTTATGCCTTTTTTATATCCCCAGCTATTATCTCATTTGTTAAAATATTAAGACAATTAGGGTTATGGAATACAGGGCTCAGACAAAAACTTGTCAATAAAGTGTTTCAACTTAGATTTTCTGTTACTATACAATGGTGATACTTTGAACAGTGCTAAACTCGCAGTTGCGCACAAAATAGATGCTGGCGATTTCATGACAGTTTCATGTTGCTACTGAAACTGCAAGTAGGAACAAACCTTATGTTTTAAATATCAATAAAGTCATAGAGCTTGTACTTCTGGAGATAGCCTGCAATGCACAAATATTGTACCAAGGCTAGAAAGTAACAGTACAGGCTACCTCCAGAAGTATAGCTCTAAGATAAAAGTTCAGAAAAGGACTACAAATATATGCAGTTGGCAACATACAGTTAAGTGATTGTGGCTCTACTTGGATTTACCTTCTATCATGCTAGAAAAGGATGTCAGTGATATATGGTTATGCCCTTGGTTGACAGTGGTTGTACTTTGACATAACCCTTTTGAACACGGAAAGTAGAACCAAAACTGATTCGCTAGAATGCAATTTGGTTCAACCGAAAAACGTCAAAATCATATGTTTAATTATTTTTGTTTAAATATATACATGTATGTGAATAACTTTGTAGCTGCTGTGGTTATTTAATCGTTCAAGTGATAATTTTGATAAAATGGACCGAAATTTATTATTAAATTTTTGTGGTGACTTATTTTATGATTATGAAGATTGGACTTATTATCTGTATAGTTTTTTGTTTACATATAATTTAAATAAATATATAGCCTGCCTTTTTACAAGAGAACATTCCATGGTTCCAAAACAACTGTATTCAGAGACCTGGCTGCTCAGGTATAATGATTATCATTTTTTTCAAGTTATTTAGAAAGCAGAGAAAAACTTTTGAACAATTAATTGGAGCTGTTGTTAGAACTGACAAAAATAAGGTGTTGTATAAAAAATATAGTGGAGGACATCATCCCATTGATAGTAGTATTCAAATATTGATATTCTTGTGGTACATGGCTACTCAAGGTAGTTTAATAAGCATAAGCAAGTGATAAGATGAAACTTACATGTAGTAGATTTAGCTTAAATATAAACATATTGGTGTAACTGTCTAACAAATTTCCAAAAATGTAAAACATCGATTATAATTGTAATTACTATCCAACATTGTATATAAATTAATATTAATTTCCTTGTATTGAAATGTTATATGTATCTATACTATTATAAAATTGTAAGTTTGTCTGTTTGTTTGTTCGGGCATCACGTAAGAACTATTTAACCGATTTTGCTGAATCTTTTTTTGTTGCTAAGCCTATAGTTTGACTTAAAATCTGGTAGACATTTTATCTCTCTAAATTGACAGAAACGGTAGATATAGCGAAAAAACTTCTACCATGTTTGGTAAAAGAATTACTCAATTGGTTCCACCGCACGCACAAAATATTAGATACTGGCATCAGCTTAGCTTTTATTCAAAATTCGGAATGTGCAAATGTAACATGTTTCGATTTAACAAAAATCAACATATATCAAGAGTAATTTTACAGGGTGTTCTGTATATAGGAAACGTAGAGCGGAGTAGAATTACATGGATTTAAAACATCTATAAAAAGTTATATTTAGTGTCCTATAAGCAGCTGGATATATACGATGTCGTGGAAATAAGGGGGAGTGGAATTAGTTATACGGGTTGTCCAAAAAAGTTATATTGAGTGGGCCATATACCAAGTGGTTGAAAAAGGGTAGAATGTTTATACTGTGAATAAAAAATGTTGAAAAAATGTCTTAGGTAAGCAGTTAGGATCTTTGAATTATGTTCATAAGATACTATAGTTATATAAAGGGGTTAAAGAAATGTTAGAAGCAGTTGTTTATGCAGGGTGTTTGAAATATAAGATGGAGTGGAATTATATTTTCTGTTGTGGTTAAAAATTTGTTTTATATCCAAAAGTGGGTTTAAAAATATTTTAAAGTAATGATATGATCTCTACAAGCTGTTCCATTTACCGGATGGTTGAAATATAGGGTGGTGTAGTATTCTAAGGATAAAGGGTCGTACAAAAATGTTATATTTGGTGGCAAATAAGTAGTTGTATATAAAAGGTTGTTAAAACATAGGGTGACTTACAGTTAGAATTATACAGGGTGGGTAAAAAATGCTAGAAAATTTTTGTTTATAACACTTGCATATATAGAGTACCTGAAGTATGGAGCGCAGTAAAGTTATAGTTATAAGTGTCATTCAAACAAGGTTAGAAAAAATTGTAAATGACGGGTAGTTTAAATGAAGTGTGGAGAGAAATTATACTTTAATATATCTTGAAAAAATATAAGGAAAAATGTGAAATAGCGTAGTTCATAATAAGTTGCAAAGATAGGATAGTTGAAACAGAGTGAAGAAGTGTTTTGATAATTATTTTAAAAATGTTATATTGGTTGACCAAAATTTTTGAATAAAATTGTTATGTAGGGTGGCCAATGAGCAGTTGCAGTTTGGGTGAGGGTTTAAATAAAAGTTTGGTGTTAGGATGCAAAACCGTGTTTTTATATTTGTGACTCACGAAGGGTTCCACATCATTTCCATTAGGATGGATCAAAAAAGTTAAAAAAAAAATTGTTATATGGGGTAGACCATAAACAGTTGCATTCTACTATATGGAATATCTGAAATATAGGAGAAGCAAGATTATAATTTTAGAGTGTGTAACAAAATGTTAGAATAATATATAATAATTAATATATAGAGTAAAGAGAAATTTTACTTAAAAGGTGGTTAAAAAAATATCAGAAATAATTGTTATACAGGGTACACCATAAGCAGTTGCATAGCTGAAATATAGGGTAGAGAAAACTTATAGTCAGGTGTTCAAATTATAAAACAGCAGCATATACAGGATGGTTGCAATATAGGGTGAAGTAGAGTTACAGTTATTCAAGGTGATTCAAAGAATGTGGAATAAAATAGTTATACAGGGTGGCCCATAAGTACTTGCAGTTTGGGTGTATATTCGGGATTGGTGGATTTATGGTTAAGTAGGGTGGTTCAAACAAGTTTTTTATATAGGATGTTTCATAAGTTATTTATTTTTGCAAAGGCTTGAACATTCCGTACGCCGGTGAAACCGCGGGTAACGGCTAGAACTATTATAAAATTGTAAGTTTGTCTGTTTGTTTGTTTGTTATGGCATCACGTAAGAACTACTGAACTGATTTTGTTGAATCTTTTTGTTGCAAAGTCTATAGTTTGACTTAAAATCTGGTAGACATTTTAACTCCCTAAATTGACAGAAACGGTAGATATAGCGAAAAAACTTCTATCATGTTTGGTAATTCAATGACTCAATTGGTTTCACCGGACGCCCAGAATATAAGACAGTGGCATCAGCTTAGCTTTTATTCAAAATTTGGAATATGACAATGTAACATGTTTCGATTTAAATTAAAAATTTAAATATATATTTGGTGTCATATGAGTAGCTGCATATATACAATGTGGTTGAAATAAGAGAGAGGGGAATTAGTTATACGGGGTGGTCTAAAAAAGGTATATTATGTGGGCCATAAATAGTTCGATATACCAAGTGGTTGAAAAAGCGTAGAATATTTATAGTTTGGATAAAAGATCGTAGAAAAAAATGTGTTATGTAAGCAGTTAGGATCTTTGAATTATGTTTATCGGTATTATAGTTATGAAATTTGTTGAAGAAATGTTAGAAGCAGCTGTTTATACAGGGTGTTTGAAATATATGATGGGGTGGAATTTATAGTTTATGTTGTGGTTAAAAACTTGTTTTATATCCACAAGTAGTTGCATATATAGGATGGGTGAAATATATCGTGGAGTATAATTACAGCTATATAGGTGGATTTAAAAATTAAGTAATGTTATGATCTACAAGCTGTTCTATTTACCGGATGGTTCAAATATAGGGTGGGTGGTGGTTAGGATTCTCTAAGAATACAGGGTGGCAAATAAGTAGTTGCATGTAAAATGTTGTTGAAATCTAGGGTGGTGTAGAATTATAATTATACAGGGTGGGTAAAAAATGCAAGAAAAATTTTGTTATATAGCAGTTGCATACATGGAGTACCTGTAGTAAGGTTATAGTTATACAGTGTGATTCAAACAAGGTTAGAAAAACTTGTAAATGAATGGTGGTTTAAATGAAGTGTGGAGAGAAATTATACTTTATAATGTCGTTATAATAATATGAGGTAAAATTGTGAAATAGCCTAGTTCATAATAAGTTGCAAAGATAGGATAATTGAAATATAGGGTAGTGGTAAAACATACAAGGTGATTCAAAAACAATAATCAGTAGCGGTTTTGGTGAAATATATTGAGCATTTATAGTTATACATGATGGTACAAAAAATGTTATATTGGGTGGCCGATAAGTTATTGCATATACAAGGTTGTTGAAATAGCAGGTAGAATAGAATTATAGTTAAATAGGTTCGATATTCTTTTTGTGGGATGGAACATGAGCTGTTGCATATATGTAATATAAGGGGTGGTTGAAATACAGGGTTGAGACAAATTATACTTTCAAGAGTGGTTCAAAAATAGTTATATAGCGTAGTCCATAAGCAGTTGCATATATAAGATAGTGAGTGGATCAGAGTTATAGTTAAATCTTATGATTGGTGGCCCCTAAGCAGATGTACAACAGGGTGGTTGAAACATTTTGTAGAGTAAAATTATAGTTATACAGGGTGGTTCAAAAATAAGTTGTAATGTTTGACAAATTGGCTGCAGTGTATGCAGGATGGAAGTAGACTTTATTATACAAGGCGGTTAAAATAATGTTGAATAAAATTATTATATAGCGTGGCCAATAAGCAATTGCAGTTTGGGTGAGTGTTTAAATAAAAGTTTGGTGTTAGGGTGCAAAACTGTGTTTTTAAATTTTTGACTCACCAAGGGTTTCGCCGGTATTTCCATCAGGGTGGATATAAAAAGTTAAAAATAATTGTTATATAAAGGTAGACCATGAACTGTTGTTTTCTACTGTATGGAATATCTGAAAAATGGATGAAAATATAGGGTAAAGAGAAATTGAACTTTAAAAGGTGGTTCAAAAAATATCAGAAATATTTACTGTATAGCGTATACCATAAGCAGTTGCATAGCTGAAATATAGGGTAGAGATGAGTTATAGTCAGGTGTTCAATAATTTCTATTGGGTGGCAAATAAACAACAGCTTATACAGGATAGGTTGCAATATAGGGTCAAGTAGGGTTACAGTTATTCAAGGTGATTAAACAAATGTCTAATAAAATTGTTATATAGGGTCGCGCATAAGTACTTTCAGTTTGGGTGAAATATATTCGGGATTGGTGGATTTTCAGTTAAGTAGGGTGGTTTAAACAAGTTAGAACAATTTTTATTTAGGATAATCCATATGTTCCATAAGTTATTTCTTTTTGCGAAAGCTTGAACATTCCGTACGCGGGTGAAACCGCGGGTAACGGCTAGTTAGAAATAAAAATAAATACATAACCTAAAATGTCATTTAAGAAAGAGACAGACAATCAAAAACAGCTACTGCTTTGGGTTATTACAGGTTGAAGATATTTCAAACAATGACGTAACAAAGGGGTGATTTGTGACGTCATTGGTATTAACCGAAACCGCTAGAATGTGTTTGGTTCAAACCAATTAGGAACAATTATAAGCGGTAGATCGCTAGAAATCGGCTCATGTATATAACGGTAAAGATTCATCGGCTAAATTTTGTAATCCGCTTACTTTTCTCAACGGTTGTCTATTCTCAACTATCAACTCGTTATGTTATACAGAACTGCGTCGGTATGACATGTTGGCACAGTGAACTGACCACCGTGCTTGTGATGAGTCGAATGTGCTGCCTCTCAATAGTGCTAACTAGAAATGATGAGTCGAGTGCGATCATTTCTTTTTGCCTAAATAGTACACTACCATCGTGCGGCACTGCTTGACTCGAATTATTTCTCCAGCTTTATCAATGTAGCTCGATGTTCCATTATTATTAAGACACATGAAATATCAAATCATATTGGAATGTAGGATATTTGATTGTCCAGAAACTAAGTTTAAATATGTTTAATAAATCTAAACGGTAATATTGTACAGTAACGGAAGTATTTAAACTAAAATTGATAAAAGTGAAACAAAAATAACCCCTAAAGTATATTTCATAAACATATCAGCAAATATTTGCTGAACAAAACCAACCAACACAAACAAAACAGAAAAATTGAATTACGAGAATATATAGGAGGTTTCAAAGAAGAGAATATAAGAAATTTATAACAAAGATTAGATAAATATCTTGTAGGTAAAGAGTATGAAAATACACATGAACTCTATGAACATTTAAAACACGGTATATATAATGAAAAGAAGCAAAAGCATCTGAAATGGATCAGCACCAAACACAATGTCCGAAAAACATCTGTAAAAGAGAGAAGCGACGTGACAGTATTAGTGACTCAAAAAAGAGAAAGCTGGCATTGTTTATACAGAGGTTAGAAATTTATAGAAGATCCAAGGCAAAAACTCATATCCAACTCATTCCACTTGAAAAATCGGACGAATACGACAAAAACGTGCTTACCGTAGATCGACCCGAATTTATGAATGAGAAACCGCAACGAATGAATTTAGAAGGGGGGTTTGGAATTAAAATCAGACCTGAAGAAATCAGTTTTGTGGTCCAGAAAGCATTAAACCTGAATTATTGTAAAGGACGGGACTATTCACTATGATAAACCAACTCCATATAAGGATAAGCAATCCCGGAAGACTGAAAAATAGGGTACATGTCCCAAATCCATAACATACACCTACGTTTAGCTGATTATATACAAGAACTTTAATGGTTCTGATAAAAAGGGAAACACGTCGGCAAAGAGAATTGCCACAAAAAAAACATCTACGGTTTATAGACCTTCAGAAAGCAATTGATAACATTCCCATATCTATGAATCAAACTTTGACAAAAGCTCTGTAGAGACTGCAGAACAAACAAAACTGAAATAAAACTTCCCCACTATTCTTTTTGTCGAAAGCGCTTAGACAAGAAGATTCAGATTATCATTGCTCAAGATATGGATTATATGACATGTTATTTTAATTATTTATATTTAAAAGATGTTGATTGAATTTATAAAAAAGTATTTGCTATTATGATCTGAATTATTCGCCGATCATAAAAAGAACTGTTTTTAATACTGTTTCTATCCGGAGAAGGTTAAAAAATGTTCACAATAAGTGACTAGTAAACTAAGACAATCCAACACATTAGTAATTTTGATTTTCTAATAATATCTATGAATTTATAAAAATTCACCCTTCAATGCAAACTGAACAGTAACTTTGAAGTATGATTTGTTTGTTCTAAATAGCAATAGTGGATCTGTTTTCTCTCACTAAAGCTTTAAGATGAGGCAGATAATACAAGACCAATTAATAAGTTTTTGTTACATTTATATCATTAATCCTGCTCATTTGGCGTTCTCTTGAAAGTTATTGGTAGTACCAATTTGGTACCTTTCCCAGTAAATATATTTAATCATAGTCCTTTAAGCATGAAAAGATTACTTTTCGTCAAACACACATTTGACTGAACACTTAAAACTGAAAACTGTGGTTATAAAGTAATTTCATGACTAGGTTGTATTTCAGGTGTCTTATTATTAGTGGTATTTACTGACTGAATTTCTTAAGTATCCCGAATAAATTTAGATATTAGATATTTGTTATTTAACTTTAAAAATGGTTTATTCACAAAAACTTAATGATTAAAAATCCTAAGATATAGACCATACGAAAATAGCTTATTTGTAAATGGTACACTAGAATGTGTCTGATTTTAATTTTAAAGTATTTTTGATTAAATTATGATAACAATTAAATTTTCAACTGGTGCAACATTGTTTCACAGAAAAATCGAAAAAAGATATTGTCAAACATTTTAATTTTACATTTTAAAATTGTTCCTTTTTTATTCATAGTTTCTTATCCATTGACAACGGGGTCTGACCTAGACCCCGAAACGTTTGCAATATACAGCAATTTTCGTGACTTGTGTTATTTCCCAAAAGGTACTTAAACATTTAAAAAATATTTCGTGACTTGTGGTGTTATTTCCCAAAAGGTACTTAAACATTTAAAAAATATTTTATTTTTTTATGTAAATTAGTCATTGTGATTTACGAAATTTGTCATTACGAATCCTTTTAATTTTTTAATTTCTTGTTCATTTGTGTTAATGCCATTGAAAACGGGGTCTGATTTTGACTTTAAAGTTTATGTGGTGTTACTTTTATGTTTTTTTTTGGGCAATAACACAGAATAGACTTTGAAACGTTTGGTTTTCCTTCAATATACATGGTTTTATTTCGATTGTGGTGTTATTGCCCAAAAAACATAAGACTAATCAAGAATATGCCACAAACAACGTTTAGATGACTATGTGGTGTTATTCCCACTTTTTTAAATTTTAATTGTAAATACCTTATTATAGGTTTGTTCCTACCCGATGCGAAAGCGTACTTGTGACGATCACCGTCATGCGCATTCACGAAAACCTGTTCCAACCAAGTTATGACGGTTCAGTAAACGATGCATCACGGTGTTCCAACCAAATAATGTACCGTTTCTCGCATCGTCATTTCAATCCTTGGTGAAGAGCAAGAATCGTTTGGTGATTCTTACTAATCATGCGCAGTAGAAACCACAGATCATACAATAAAGGTAGAAACTGTCAATAAATAAAGGTTATGGAATGCAGGTCGCAGAGTTCAGACCACAAACTTGTCAGAAAACCGTTCCAACTAAAATTTTTTGTAACTGTACAATGGTAGTACGTTGAACGGTGCTAAATTCGCACTTGCGCACAAATTCGATGCAGGCGATTTCGTGACAGTTTCATGGCGGTACGGATATTGCAGGTAGGAACAAACCGTATAACATAATATATATAATTGTAGTTCGGAGTGTAAGCCAAAGTGTCGTTCAATTCACGTCTATCAAATTTTCGCAACTTCTCATCTTGCTGTTATTACCTGTGGCTGAATGGCGCCCTTTTATTAAATAAGAGTAATCCGTCGAAAAATGGTTCTTGGGCGCCGTTCCCATGCGTTCCATGACAGAAAGAGCACTGGTCATGATAAACTAATTAAACTTGAATTCAAGTTCTTCCATCTCGCTCTGCCCCATACTTTAAAAGATATTGACGTTTATAAGTCGGCACCAGTGGTTTATGGTGTTTAAAATGGCCGTAGATGCCAAAAACATGTGATACTAACTTTTCGAGATTTTTCAATCCATTGAATGCAATACATTATATTGTTTCTAGGAGAGAACCTTCATCAGTTGCGCTCCCCTCAACTGATTGAATTATCGAATAATTATTTATGTATATAGTACATATAACGAAAAAGAGACTCCAAATCGGGAGTCGTACTGTGTGTAACGCCTTTTCCCTATGATTCGTAGGATAGAAATCACGAAAAAAAATCGTATGTTTACTAAAACCTATCAAAGAAATGTGACATGATTACTTTTTAACCGACTTCAAAAAAGTAGAAGGTTCTCAATTCGGTTGTTTTTTTTTTTAGATTTTGTTACCTCAGTACTCCAGCAACTATGAACCGATTTCGATTATTATTTTTTTCTTTGGTAGAATATACTTCCAGATTGGTCCCATATTTTTTTCAATGACATGGAATGGTCCATTTTGCGAAAAATCGGAAAACATTTAATTATTCTTATTCAAAATCTAGGATGAAATTAATTGAAAATAGATTGGAGTTTCATCAAAATATTTGTTAATTAACCAGGCGTATGTTTACTTACGTGTCGGATGTTAGTTTGAGGCACACATGAAGGTGAGTTCTCTGTGTCGCTATCATTTCCTATTATTACAATCGTTATACAAGTTTATCGTTATCATTAGAGAAGATGGTTTAAAAAATATATGTAGCCAATAAGCAGTTTTATATGCTTATAAAAACTCTTTGAAATATAAGATTATAATTGTATAGAATGGTTAAAATACGTTAGAGACTAAATGTTTTATTGGTTGGCCCATAAGCAGTTGCATATACACGGGGGTTAGAATATAGTGGAGAGAAATTTTACTTATACAGCTTGGTTAGAATAAAGCTAGATAAAAAACTATCGGAAAACCCACAAGCAGTTGAGTACATATGTTATACAGGGTTGTTTAATAAATGGTAAAAGAATGTTACACTTCTAGGGTAGCCCCTTAGAAGTTACAGAAACATAATGGTTGGAGTATAGGGTGGAGTGAAATTATAGTTTAACAGGGTGGTTGATATATATGCTGGAATATAATTATAGTTAGCTTGATTTAAAATCACTCTCAGGTGATCGAAGAGTACAAATTAAATTTAATTTTGGAAAACAAAAAAACAGGTAGTCAAATTAATGATTGTTTTAAGGTACGATTCCGATCCACGCGGCAGACGGCAACGGCAGCCGCCGACGACAAACGCTGTCGGACTTCAGTTGTCGTCGTATAGATTCCGAAGCCGACAGCAGGCACTGCAGTTGCTTCGCAGCATTACTAACTTTTCTTTTCTTAGATGTACAGCATAAATAATCAAATGTTGCAAGTTTTATTGCAAGAAGAAGGCTAGTGGTTTTGCTAATGCCGGAGGTTTAGTGATTCGTGACAAATTATTATTATTTTTTTGTTCCCAAGTAGGTGAAGTATCGTAAATCGTACCGAATAGCATAAGTATTTAATAATTAATATAAATATATTAGTGGTTTTATTGAGTTATTGAGAGCTCACTTTCCAAATATTTTCTTTAATACGTGCATCTTTATAATTATGATTTTTGTTATAATATAAACACGGATTTTTTTCTGTGTTCTTTGGGAATAAAACCACATAAACTTGAATGTCTGCATATTTCAAAAATCCAAACGTTTCAAGGTCTAAATCAGACCCCGTTTTCAATGGTATTAACACAAATTAACAAGAAATTAAAAAATTAAAAGGATTCGTAATGAAAAGTTTAGTAATCACAATTCGACATTAATGTTTGACAGTCAAACTGATGTACCTAAGGAATGTACTGCAAATTTGATATATACAGGGTATCACAAAAAATTCTAAAGATCATGTGAAATAACAAAACTTGCTTCAAATTGGAAGAATCTGAAAGAGTTATCTTTATAATTTCATGTGGCGTTCCCAGAAAACAAATAAATACTGATATTTGGACACTAAATTAATAAAAGTTTCGCTTTCTTGGTCTGACAACACGTCTATAATGTCTAACTGCAACGGCAGTACTGTGATTGTGCGGTAGTGCAGTCTGCCGCTTCGCAGCAAAACAGGTGACGCCCTGTCGCACGGTAGTTGCAGTCATATGTCGGAATCGGTCTCATACAAGTTATTACTGCAAGGTATTGCCGTCTGCTGCCGCGGCACATCCTGTACCGTCTGCCGCGTGGATCGAAATCGTACCTTACTGTTATTTATTAATTGTGTAAATTGCAATGTCCAGGACTGTTTTACACAAAGAGTGCTGTTCGTTGAATTAAAGACCATGAATTTGTATTTGGACAAAGTTTATTATAAATTATCAATTCAAGGGCATGTAAAAGGTTTTTGTAATTGTTTACTAATAATACAAATATCGAACAAAAAAAGTCATCTGCATATTTTCCGAAACATCTTTATTTTGGGATTTATTAATTCAAACTATTAAAAAATTGTTGGTAAATGAGTTACACTTCTTACACAAGCAAATTAAATTTAAACGTTGTTTTATGTTTGTCTGTTATTTTGTTTATTTTGTTTTTCTATTTTGCAGAATAAATGGCTATCTATAATAATGTGGCTACGGAGTGAAAAACGTAGTAAAGGCATATACAAATTTTCGTTATGTACCAATCGAAAATCCAGAAAGGTTAGTAAAAAAACTGGTGGCTGGGTACCGAAGGCTCGCACCGTCGCACTTTACAAGCACTGCATCCGAAATTCAAAGAGAAAACTAGGAACTAAAGGTAAAAATTTACAGAAATCCAAACAAGTTTCTGAAGAGTGTAAAGAGAACTATCAATCTCAAATCGTTCCTGAAATATACGCAGAGACTACCCAAAGTAATATCGTCGAACATTGAATAATGTCTCGGTTAGTGATAGTTCTACTCAAAAATCAAATTGTTATGAGTCTTACACTTATCCTAACTGTGGGACTAGTTCCTATAATAAATCAGAAGAGAAACATAATCTAGGTTCTAGCCTTCCCAAAGAGATTGAATACTCTACCATAGAGTTGACCTCAAATTTACACCAAGAGTCTCCTAACCTTGGATATACTGAAAAAATGCAGTTTCACGTTACTGAAAAGAAATCCTGTGAATATCAAAAGGATAAGTTCAATAATTATACGGTGTTCACTGAGAAAATATGCGAGAGCATGTACTATGATTACCCGCCTCTTAAAAATGACTATCCTGAATTACAAATAGACATAAACGATTTGAGTAGTGTTAGTACTCAAGAATTTACGAATATGTTGGATGAAGAGATGTCAAAGAACAACATGAACATGAATAATGTGGTGTATGATTACACTACTCTGTATCCTTCAAGTATACCTGATAATCACATGATTACCAGTGTAACTAATCATCATCAGGAGGTTGAACGACTAGATAGGCAACCAGAGCATGTCGAGGTTGAGGATACTTGGGACGCTTTTGATCCTTATTTGTTTATCAAACATTTACCACCCTTGACTTTCGAAATGAGATCGAAGTGCCCTGCGCTGCCCCTCAAAACGCGATCGAGTCCTGAATTTAGTTTGGTAAGTATATAATAAGAACGAGCTTAATTAACAACAAAACATTTTCAAAATATATAAATAAGTTGACTGGCAGTTACTAAGATTGAATGTTGTGGTTTTAAAATTAACCTACAAAATAATTTATATTCAAATAATTTGTGATTGAACTGATTAATTATAAAAACATTTTTAATATAGTTAATATTGTTCAAATTTTGTAATCATGTGCAATAATAGCGACGATAAGTTTGTATAATTGTGGCAGGCGCTCGATAATATAAACACTCCATAATTACAATATTGCGTAATGTAAACAAAAAATGTGTACTATAGAAACAAACGAAAAGCGTCATAAGGTACAATGTGTTCAGTCGCTAAGGTAAACGGTTCAAAGAAAAATTGGTGAAAACAAAGCTAAATTTAAGAATGAAACAAATTTACAACACTGATGAAAGTGGCCTGTATTGGAAAACTTACCAGAGAAAACCTATACTGCATCATTTGAAAAATCTGCATCAGGAAGAAAGCCGGAAAAACACCGAATAACTAATGCTGATGGTTCACACAAATAAAACCAATAATTCTAGAAAAAGCAAAAGTCTCCGCTCAGTTAAGAATTTTAATATCCCTGTGGATTGTGACTGTTCAAAAACCGCTTGAATAACTAGCAGTATATTTCTGAAATTGTTACACAAGCCCTTCATCCCTCAGGTATGGCAAATCATTTTTAATCACAAATATTCTATTGATAATTTGAGGATGTATATTTAATTTGTAGGTAAAAGATTTCCTAAGAAAAGAAAAACTTCTAATAAAAGCGTTGTTACTATTAGATAATGCACCAAATTATCACCCAGAGCAATCATTGAGAAGCAAAGGTGGGTCAATTTTTGTCATGTACATCCCGTCCAACATTAATTCAACTCAGGGACCAGAACCCAATGTCAGAGAATCCTGTTCTGACTATTGTAGCTCCAATATATTTGCAATTTTTATTGTGAATGCAATTTTCCTTCAAAGTATATTTTAATCTCTTTGCTGATGTTTTTGCCACGCTCGATTGGATTGGGGCAAACTGTTCGGCTTCATAGCCTGTTTTTTTTTTATTTCTGAAGATCACCGTCATTGTTCTGTTACTTAATATATCCTCAACATTGGTGTCTTTAGACAAGGTATCTCATATATGTTCACAGATCCACCACATGGTCATCAAACTCCAGTCCAAGCATTTCCCCAGAGAACAAGGCAAATCTACTTTGCCAAAATTCCGTCTAGGAATGATGCTATTAAGGGAATGCTTATTCCAATTTCAACAACCATTGGCGAATGCTGACTATGTGGAAAGTCATTGAGAACTTACTGATAGTTGAACTTAGTTGTCCACTGTCATTCGATGAAACAAAGCATAGGTCCAGATTGGTTAACGGAGACTGATTTGAAAATGTTGCTATCCTTAGGAGCAAATATAAGGTATATGTTATTATTTTCTACATATTCTACCAACATTTCGCCATTCCGGTCTGTTTCATGATACTTTTGGGACTCGTGGTGGCTGAACGTCGCGCAGGTAGACAACAGGATCAGAAAAGAGATGTGTAACATTGTGGGAAGTTTATATATTGAACTGTGTGATTTGTCCGTCTTTCACAACTATTTGTTTTATTATTAATGATTTTATTAATGGCTTCATTGCTATAGGAAATAGTTTCTATATCACTGCGGTCATACACAGCCATACCATTCGCCATGGTAAGTTGACTCAATGAAATCGATAACGTTGGTGACAGGAAATCTTTCCTAGTAACTGAAATTGGTGTCCATTCTATGAATGGGTTTCCTATACTGCAACTATGTCAATCTCATTCCCATTAGAATTCTGTGTAAATATTGGTCACTTGCTCAACGTATACCTTCAATTATAATCTGGTAAATTTCGACGTTACGGTCAAAATCTGTTGCCATTTGTATCTTAGGAATACCTTGGAATATATCTTGTTTCACTATTTTGGTAAATATTTCGATCAGTAGATGCTAGGATTATCTGATCGTCAGTAAGTTATACCATCTGATGGGTGGTCGTTTTCCAGTCCATGACTTCCACTCTTGTTTTTCGAGTCCATCTTCTTACCTCCACCCTGACTGCATGTCCTGCCCTCTCCATTTTTTCTCTGTAACTGCTTTCATTATTCTTCCATTTTTATTCATTGCCTTAACTATTCTTTGATTTGATATAGGCTCAGATAACAAAAAGACCGTGTAAACGAAAACTTAATTTCATTAGAGCACAAAATAAACAGGTAAAGCAAAAAACCGAGTTTAAAGAAAAATTGCTGGAAACGTCAACAAGAGCAGCATACTAAAAGATTGCGAGAATAATTTAGAAGGCTTGGTCCGAATACACAAAAAGAAGTGACTGATAAAATCATCGACCGTATAGAACAGAGAAGAATATGAAATTACAACCATGAACAGTAACTCCGTAAAGAAATGAATATAGATATAAAACGGGCCACAGAGAAATGGATTGATTTACAAGTATATCGAAATAGAAGAGGTGGTATCAAAACATGATTCAGTATACACAAAAAAGCAAGACATGTGGCTGGAGGATTCACTTAACTAAATATGTTTTCAATGGAAATATACTTATTGATAAGGACAATCTCAATATACTTATAATTTACCCTAATTAAAAAAAAAAGAGGCAAATGTGGCGACCATCGTCTTATAAGTCTCATAAATCGAGTGTTGTAAACATTCTTATGGATAATCCACCCCTGAATTAGAAAGAAGTGCGAAGATGACTTGGATGATTCTAGCTCTGTTTCAATATCTTTTTGCATTTGAGAAGTTTTCGATAAAATTAAACAAAAAATTATCTACATGCTCAATAAGAGAAAGAATCAGAGATTACAATTAAAAAAAAATCTATTGGGAACAAACGGACATTAGAGTCAAAAGAAAAGTTACAAAAGTTATCAGAGTTAATAGAGTACGACAAGGCTGCAAGTCAGTGGAAGACCTCCTCTCTGCTGTAAACTACCAGCATCGACTTCGATCTTAATATCAAATATAAAAAAATTAAAATGATTGTCTTCAGCAGAACCGAACACGTAAACATAAATGAGGAGCTCCAAATCAAAACGCAATATTCAATAAAATGAAAATGTTAAGAAAACATAGAAACGAATACCCTCTTACAGGAAAAATCACAAGTACTATTTTGATTTTGGGAGGAACATTTTTAAATAACCAATATTGTAAAGATGGATTATGAAAGAATTTTTGTTCTGCCCAGAGCAACCGTCACAAAATAATTTAAGCACATAGACATCTGCAGGAATTTTAGTCGAATACTGCGTTTTGATTTGGAGCTCCTCAAATGTAAACAGTCAGACGTGTTAAAAAATTATAAATACCTCGGATGTTGTGTAACGGAATATGCATCTTTGGTCAAAGAAATAAAATGCGTCATTGAGCAAGCCCGTTCCACCTTTAACAACATGAGACCTCTGTTGTGTAATGACAATTTAAACCCAAAGGGTCGACAAAAGTTGGGCATGTATTATGTTTTTCGTCTGCCCTACTTTGTGGAACAACACCATTAATAAACTCATCAGTCGGGATATGGAAACATCGAAGTCCTAAGACCTGCTAGAACTGCTAACAATGTTGGAAAATTTACCTACGTCGGGCATGTTCTAAGAGTACAACAATACTTTATGTATGAGTTATAATGGAAGACAAAATTGACTGACAACCTGGTAGTGGCCGCAGACAAATGTCATGGTTGAGGAACATTCGTCATTGGAGGAGTACCTAAACAATTATTCATAGCAGCAGAATATTGTCAGCCACTCTCAGAAGTGATGGCCAACGTTAGGGAACCTAACAAGGAACGTTATTAAAGAAGAAGAATTGGCCGCATCAATTCATTATATGAAATCATATTCTGTTCATTTCAAACATCCATAATAATAGAAGTTCTAACATATTGACACTAATAAAAGTGATTTAAAAAGTTGTCGGTACTTAATAAAACAAAAATTTTGTTTCAATGTTCACTTGAGTATCATACGTTAACTTATTGAAAAATGTTCATCAGTCCATCTATTTAAGGTAGCTAATATGTAGATACATTTTAATTAATTTCGATATATCATTACATTTAAATTTATTCAAAAAAAGAAACAAAGAATTTATTGACTAATACTTTCTCTATAATATATATTTTTGTATTTTTTTTCCTTTTTTACGTATAGGTTCTTGATTTGGACGAAACGTTGGTCCACTGCAGCTTGCAAGAACTCAAAGATGCCAGTTTTCATTTTCCGGTGCTATTTCAAGATTGCTCATACACTGTGTACGTTCGTACCAGACCGTATTTTCGAGAATTCATGGAAAAAGTTTCTCAAATGTTCGAAGTAATTTTGTTTACCGCTTCCAAACGAGTTTACGCAGATAAACTTTTGAATCTGTTGGATCCGGAAAGGAAGTGGATTAAATATCGGCTCTTTCGCGAACATTGCGTTTGCGTAAACGGAAATTACATCAAAGACTTAACCATCCTTGGAAGAGACTTGTCAAAGACAATTATTATCGATAATTCTCCGCAGGCTTTTGGTTATCACGTAAGTAAGAATTCTAATATTATTTCAAATAGTTTTCCCTCTATTTTTTTTATTATTATTAAGTACCATAGCGACAGAGGGCGACTTGTAAATTCGAAACATCACCAAGTTTGCTATGTAAATGTATTTTTCCTGAGATGATTACTTTTTAAAAAACCGTCTCACCTAACAGAAAATAATGTAATTCAAATGAATTATTTATTTTAATTATTTTAACGCGTGTTTAAATTAACAAGATACTCAAACATGATTTATTTAAAAAATTGTTAATCAAATCAAAAATATTTATATGTAACTGAAGTGTTAATGTTATTAAAAACTAGATTCACATTTCC
Organism: Octodonta nipae; assembly: GCA_034190945.1. Classification (NCBI taxonomy): domain Eukaryota; kingdom Metazoa; phylum Arthropoda; class Insecta; order Coleoptera; family Chrysomelidae; genus Octodonta; species Octodonta nipae. The sequence continues at coordinate 63,846,641 of CM067221.1, forward strand.
ACACCTTACTCAAAAAATACTTTTTTAGTATAAGTTATATTTAAACGCTTCAATATGGCCAGATAGATAAACGATTTCTGTTAAAGAAATGCATTTTTTAGACTTTAGTCATAGTACATTTTGATTGCAAAACATCTAAAAATATATGAATTATTGAAGTCTATGTGCATGTTATTCAAAACTCATTTGACATTTAACGCGTTAACTAATATAGTAAACATTTTGTGAGACTACTACAGATAATATTTGTTTCTTTCAGCTTAATAATGGTATTCCAATTGAAAGTTGGTTTGAAGATCGAAGTGATTCGGAGCTTATGAAGTTGTTACCGTTTTTAGAGTCTCTTGTTAAGGTGGTAAGTGCACTTTTGTTATATATATATATATATATATATATATATATATATATATATATATATATAATGTCGGGTTTATCCAGAAGGAATAAATGTGGGCTAAACATTTATTTGACATATAATAATCACACTAAATTGACCGAAGGCACCATAATGATCTACCACTGGAGTTTCAAAGTATACAAACAATAGATAATGTTTATGATCAATTTATCTCGGGTGCCACCTAAAATAAGTTCGATCGGTGTAGCGATATGATATTATTAATCTAAATTGGTACACAAAGTAGTCTACTCGGAACCGCGACGAGATCCCGATTACTCGATAGCCTTCTACGATCTTACCGCGCTTGAAGTTCGAACAGAACTGACCTCCGTTCCTTTCGGTATGAGTCTTGCCAAATCCTCATAAAAACATCATAAACAACACCTGATGCGTACATCGTTTTTGTCCGCTATCGCGTAATCGACAGCACATCGAGCGATTGTGAATCACTCACGATCCCAAACTGACTAACTTGTAATAGAATATAATAAACGTAAAAATCGTAAACGAAAATACGAAAACATAAATATCCTGTTACTGAAAATATAAACTATATAGTCTTTAGATTTTCACCACTTGAGAAACCAACTATTTCGTCATCTCCGACACGGCCAACCTGACTAGCACACGTCCTCGGGTGTATCTAAGATTTCATTCGCATGACATTAAACTCAATATTACAAGTACTCGTACTTATCCATCAATTCAAAGATCTAATTCAATAGCAAGAGGGAGTGAAATGTGTTTAACGGAATTGACTTCGTGTAATTACAAGTATTACAAGTGCCAGTTACAATCCTTGGAGTCATTTGTTACGCAACGACTAGTACTCTCAAGTTATATCGCTAACATTTGGCCAATATGGAAATACTCCAAGCATGCTCGACCTCACATTGAACCACATCTAAATTTCTTTAGACCACACTGCCAAAATAGGCACGTGTGAAAATAATGTTCGATCTTGCACCTCAACACATCATATTGCCAACACTAGGCCAATATGGAAATACTATAAGCATGTTCGATCTCACACTGAACAAAATCTAAATTTCTTTAGACCACACACCCAAAATAAGCACATGTTAAATCAGTGTACGAACTTGCACCCCAACACCTCATATTGCCAACACTAGGCCAATATGGAAATACTATACGCATGCTCGATCTCAAACTGAACAAAATCTAAATTTCTTTAGACCACACTACCAAAATAGGCACATGTTAAATCAGTGTTCGATCTTGCACCTAAACTCATCATATTGCCAACACTAAGCCAATATGGAAATACTATAAGCATGCACGATCTCACACCAAACAAAATCTAAATTTCTTTAGACCACACTACCAAAATAGGCACATGTGATATCGGTGTTCGATCTCGCACCTCCTCACCTCATATTGCCAATGCAGCACAGAAACGTGTGTACTCGTACTCATGTCGTAGTTGTCACTGTCCGCTCTGCAGACTTCCGACTCACTAGGAATGTAACTCTCCGGCATTTTCTCGATTTATCATGATTGTATCTTTATGTTTTATTTATTATTTTTTTAATTAATAAAAATTAAAATTACCAAAATTCAATTTAATGACCTTTACTTTTATCATCTCTATTCTTTTCATACCTAGCATTATAGCATTACCTTCAATAATATTGACTCCCTGTACTCTTTCTTCTATCACAAGCTAATAGTCCGTAAGGTGTGGTGACCTTACCAATTCAAAAGTCAAGCAAATTATTGTCAAAATCCACACTACTATGTCACGTTCTTTTTGCGAACTCAAATTTTGAAGTACCCTATGAAACTCTTGTTTTTCACTTTATTAATTTAAAAGGAACCACATTAAATCCAGTTACTACTTAATTATGGTATACACCATGTCAAATTATTCAGGTGCAATAATTCCATTAATCCTGCATATAGAACCATGATTTATAGAGCATACTCTATTCCCTTATCCAAACACCAATCTAACTAATGAAGTCATTATTATACGTTGTATAGCCACAAATAACGGCTTTCACATCAGCGAAATCAAAAGTTATATTTTATTTGCAAAGAACGACACTTAGTGCATCAAAGTATTTATCCCGTTCTGGAAGTATGTAACATACTTAGGAAATGTAAGCCACAGGATCGCCAAACTACTGAAATTTCATTACATTAAAGTTAGCTTCAAATTTCAGAACAAACTTCAAATATTGTTTATAACGCCAGAGACAGCTCTGAAGTTTTTTTTAAGTTAATGTGTCTCAATTTTAACAGGTTTTAAGTAGAAATGATAAGGAGTTTTATCACCCTTCATAGTGAACATTATGGCTCATTTAAATAACAAAAACAGGCTCTTATACTTGATTTGGGTCACTCATTTCGAACACTTGAGGATACAAAATATAGTAATGTCAAAGCGTATCACTACCACAGAACTTCAACATAAGAAAATCTAGAAATACAAGGAGGCCCATCCTTCCTTAATACTAGCATCGCCAATGATCAGTCAATTGCCATAGAAGAATCCTGTTGGCTTTGTTAATTCCATAGTTACTTCTGAACATTCATTTAATGACATACTCCCTTTAATGTATTCAAAAATGCTTAAATTAACTTTACCTGCTGCCTTGCCTATTGTCGGTCGTAAATGTAAAAATGAAACGAGATTTAGTCAAAACTATAGTCAGGCTTTAAAAGTATTTTTTCTTCAAGTGTGTTTCTTTTTTGTTCAACACTATGAATAACAATTTTCCCCGTATTGTTTCTGCAAATTGTACTTAGCGCCCCTTTTTTATTAATGTGAGATATTTTCGCAACCTTTCGTAGGAACTTACTATTACAAATATTTCATTCGAAACTAATATTTGCTCGTTATTCAAGGGCTAATCATTTTCCCGTTTGAAACTCAAAACTCCAGCGGAACACCATCCCGACTTCCCTTTTTTTTGGGTTGAATAGATCTTATTTAGAAAGACCTCTAAAACTCAATTCACTCATTATACCAATAAACTCATGAGTTCTAGTAAAAATTAGATTTTATCAGAGTTTAATATTGTTTAATTTTGGTGTATTAACTAATTGATTCTTATACAGTGCTTACACACATACATTGTTGTTTAGCTTTCGTATTTCCCTAAATTATTAACATTTCAATTTACGGATTACCATTATCTTGTTAGACTTTAGAAGAATAATGGTTGTGTCACAGACTTCTAGATTTGTTTTTATTTGGGTTAACTTGTTTGTAGTTTTCTCATACCTTTTGAAGAATCTCTAGAAACACTTTATACTAGGTTGAAACTATAGCCCTTCAAACATGTTGACTTTGCTAAATATATCGCTTTTTCATTTAAAGAGTTATTTCAAATATCAAGATTTGAGAATCATTTCCCGATTTTAGAAATTTAACTTAAACTACGTTTGCATTGCAACCATTGTTACTTACTTTCTAAACTTTATAGTTGTTGCTATAATATTAATCCATCTTTAGACAGAAGCCTAACAGGAACTGCATTTCGCAATTTTCCCATCTTACATTAGATAAAGAAATCCAAAGAAATCTCGAATTTCACTAACAAAGTAATAACAGTTAGATTGCAGGAGATAGTTATTATAAAAACTGACCTTGCTCTTTTCTAAAGTACGTGAAAAACACGTAATAAAAATGTAAACTTTTTATACTGGTAAAGTCGATTATTTTCGTCTCATAAATATCGAAACTATTTTATGTGAACTCTGGGGGTAAAATTTCACTACCACTCATTATGTCATATTGTCAATAAATATCAGAAATAAAGTGAAAGACCATCCCCAATATAAAACTATTAACAGTTTGAAACTCACTTACATTGTTAGAACTGCATTAATAGTTTTTCTCGAAAATCCTAAAGCTAGCGATTCTTTTATTAATGAGCACTCGGCCCCACAATCGAAATAAAATGGAAAGGACTCACCAATGTGTTTTAGTGTACCAAATCAAACTGCATCCTCAGTCACAGCACCACTGGCAAGTGATCTGCATTCCACACGATTATTCTGCGATGTTAATCGAAATATAAAGTTCTCTTACCCGCGACCAAGTTATAACTTCCCCAAACATAACTGGAACTAGCCACGGTGAAGACAAACCCTCGAGAGCACGAGTTACCGCAGAAAATAACATGCCACCTGTAAGGGACTTTCCTTCATCACAGGACCAGTAGTTAAACACCGCACAGCCGCGTCAGAACCAGAAATTTGACAACTAAAACGCGTCAACCGCAGCTCCACTGCTTCCGCAGCACTCCTTCACTAGTTATCGCGTGGATATAGCGGGCACTGATCCTACTTCTGATGTCGGGTTTATCCAGAAGGAATGAATGTGGGCTAAACATTTATTTGACATATAATAATTACACTAAATTGACCGAAGGCACCATAATGATCTACCACTAGAGTTTCAAAGTATACAAACAATAGATAATGTTTATGATCAATTTATCTCGGGTGCCACCTAAAATAAGTTAAAATAATATATCGCCACTCTTACCAGTTATAGCGAACCTTTTTATGGAAAACTTTGAGGAGTTTTGGCACTAAGAACAACAACTCTTAAACCCAGTTTATGGTTGCGATATGTGGATGATCCATTTGTGATTTGGCCTCATAGGAGGGAACACCTCAATACTTTTTTAGACCACCTTAATGGCATCCATCATAAAATAAAATTTACCATGGAGGTTGAAGCCCAACAATCAACTGCCGTTCTTTGACGTTCTCATAAATAGGAAGTAAGATGGAACCCTTGGCCATACAGTATATAGGAAAGCAACTCACACCAACAGATACCTTCATGCTAATTCTCATCACCACCCAGCCCAACTACAAGCCGTCGTCAAGACTTTAGTAACCAGATCACAAAGACTAGCTGACCAGGATAACATCAAACAGGAAATGGACAGTTTAAAAACAGCTCTGAGACAAAACGGATTTACATACCGAAAGATACAAAGAGCCCTAAAGTCAAAACCGAGACAAACAGACGAGGAGCATGAGACACCAATAACCAAGGCTTATTTATTTACCGTATGTCAAGGGTACCACGGACAGTATTGCAAGAATTCTACGGAGACACAATATCGATACTATTTTCAATACAGACAGAAAAATAAGCACGGTGTTGAGGACTCCGAAGACGAGGATCCCTTTAGAACAATAGGGAGTGTACGAGATTCCATGTGCAGACTGTCATAAAACCTATGTGGGGCAAACTAATTGAAGAATTCAAGCTAGACGTGATGAACACCAGAACGCTGTAAGAAAGCAGGAAAAAACACATCCATTGCGGAACACGCCACCACGATGTCACACCGAATAGACTTTGAGAACACCAGAGTACTGGCAAATATAAAACACCCGAAATCAAGACTCGTAACAGAGGCAATTTAAATAGCGAAGAGGCCTCACAGTCTAAACGCACGCAATGAAATTCAGAACTTATCGAATTGTTAAAAAATTCTATTAAACACTACCGGCCCGGACCCGTCTAATAACAACTCAACCGGAAATAAATCAGCAGGCGGGAGGCGTGCCCACTGAGCGCCCAGGGCCAATCACACGCAGCCGTTGACGGTGTCAACCAATAGGCGCCGAGCCGCGACTATATAACAGCGCGAGCGCTTCTGAAAATCTTAGTATTCGAGTAACTAGAAGCGAAAGCAGAAGGCTACGAGAATTATGCGAACCGACCTGAAGAGGGCAGATGTGACTCTGCCGAAATGTCGTCATTTTACTATCGATCCCGGCAGGGATCAGTTATCAACTACGCGGATGAATTCCCGGAAACCACCTAAAACATATATATATATATATATATATATATATATATATATATATATATATATATATATATATATATATATATATATATATATATATATCTTATAATATTAAAATATGAATTGTTAGTTTATGTAAATTAATATAAAAAAGAAGTAATCAGAAAAGTTCCTTTGCTTTATTGTATATTCAAGAAAAACAAGAAAAAAGGCAAGGTGAAGAGTTATTTGTGGATGTGGAGTTAAAGAAAGAAATATAGATTGCATGAGTACGAGTATATGTTAAGGTTGCCTGTATGATGAAGGCATAATTAAGTAATTTAATGAAAGAATTTTTTTTATCTGATACTATCATACGATGCGTGTTTTTTAAGTAAGTACCGTTTTGCCAAACCGCGGCCGCTGCGTTCTGAGCATGCGTACTGGGTACCTACGCACTCACGCCATTATAGTATGATTCTTCTTTGGTTACTCAGTGTTTAAGATGCCCCCGATAATCGTGAGTCCCGCCGTCTGTGAAGTACGTTCTGTTATAAAATTTCTTAGTGATAAAGGCTTAAAACCGATCGATATTCATGTGAGATCTGTGCAATTTACAGACAAAACATTATGAGTGATGGAATGGTAAGAAAGTGGGTGAGAGCATTTAAAGATGGCCGCACAAATATGCATGATTAACAACGGAGTGGGCGCCCTTCGGTCATTAATGAAAGTTTGGTGCAGCAAGTGGAGAGAAAACTGACGTTTTACGATTTTCTGCTTATGTGATGACTTTCCTAATGTTTGAAGAAACACCTCGATGGTCAGCATCTTCAAGACGATGACGAAGTCAAAACAGTTGTGATGCAGTGGTTAACAAGTCAGGCGGCAGACGTCTATGGAGGGTATTCAGAAACTGGTAAAACTTTATGAGCAGTGCCTCAACATTGGAGGAAATTATGTAGAAAAGTAGATGAATGTACAGCTTTCATGTAAAAATTAAAATTATTCTTATATCTTTGGACGTCTCTTTTTAATTTCACAACGGTAGTTACTTAAAAAACACGCCTTGTATGTTTAACGTATAAAGATGTTAAAGAAGATACCTTGGTAGAGATTGGAATACTATTAATATAATGTCATCCAAATAAAGCTGACTTATCAAAAATAGCTTTCTCATAAAAGTTCCAGCCAATACATTCAGAATTTGGTTTAAAAGTCATTCACTGAAAATAAAAGAGATTACTCACAAACAGTGTAAATAACAGAAGTACGAAGAACATTTTTGAAATAGGGTAAAGGTTAAAAAGAAATGTTTCAATGTTTATGGATTACTTAAGGAAATCATGTTTTGCAAATACAAATTTTCATTCAGATATAAAATACATTGATTGTTATATTTAACCAATTTCAATAGAATTTTTCTTCACACAACTACTTTATTGCACTGATACTTTTACACTTATTTGACTTATTACATGAACTAATGTCATTAACAACTTAAGATAAATTAAAGAAAATGTTCATTGAAACTTGAAACTTTAAGTTTATAAAAACGTGCAAACGGGAAGTCGTAAAATTTTGCCCCTTACTGTCTTGCTGACGCCAAATTCCCGCTCTTTTTCTTTCACATACGCGGCCCACATGCAGTTCTATCGGCATTGCTTGGAGGTACTTCCCTAGGACGGAGAGGATGCGTCCTCGACATTGATTATTAGAGGTATATAACAAAATGGCAGGGAATTTAATTTAAGGGAATAAATTGGAAGATATTAAAACATCTTGAACTCAAAAAGGAAAATAGTCAAAATTGAAAATATGTCAGGTTTTATCACAAAACTGTATAATACCAAGGAACATAACACAAACATTGTATATAGACCTTTACATAATTGAAAACAAATTATGCGCATGCGTCAACGCCTGTCAATTTTTTCGTGCACTTTATGTTTGTTTATAACGTGAATACAATATTTTCAACATAATTTACTAATTTAGTAAAGTAGTAGTAAAGTTTTAATAGTTATAAACTGTCAGTATAACGATTTTAATTAACATATAACATTTTATCAATAAAGAATGGAGCAAAAAGCATTAATGTCATGAAATATGTACGAGTCATATGTATAGTAAATCATTTTTGGAGAATTTATTTGACTTTATTAGTTTTCCAAAACTTTGTATAGAATCTCGTCAAAAGCTTATTAGATCAACGAAAAGAATAAACAGTTCAAAGTTTATCTAAAATGTGCTTAATGTGATTTAAGAGTTAGAGATCTGAACTAAGTGATGGTTGATTACAAGTAATTGATAATGTAAATAAAGATACATATATGTTTTTAAGTGTATGTGTTTTTAAGACAATAACTTGCTAAAAGATATAACATTAAATAAAACGAGTGCTATCTTTTTCAAATTCAGTTGTACATAATGTACCTTGACCAGACATAAGGATGCAAATTGAGTTTAAATAAATTTTTGTATACTGAATTTTATATTTTATTTGTACCAACTGTACAGCCTTTAGTAATATTACATACAATTTGTGTACAGATTTCGTGAAAATCTTATAAATTAACTTATTAACTTTCATATATCTGTCAGTCGAAAGATAGCCAACATAATTTAGATCACAATTTGTAGTATAAAAGACAATGACTGATAAAACCATAGTAATAATTAATTAATTAAATTGGTATTACTAATATTTATTTTATTAATTATCAGTATATTAATTACTTTAAATCTAATATGAGTATCATTTTTGTCCTAACCTGTCAAATATATCAGCCTTATTTTCGCCTTGTTGACGAAAATATCACTTTAACCACCATTATAATTGAATACAGTTATTTGCTTTATTTGAAAGATGTACAAATAAAGCTCCACTAATTAATATTTCAGTTAACTTCATTGATAATAACGGTATTAATACTAGTTCCCCATGCACATTTGTGAAAAGTGCACGAAACTTTCATATCCCCGCCTTTTTAACAGGCCAAACGCGCCTGCGCATTACAAAGGGTGAAAAGATCTATTGAATTTTGGTGGTCAGAGAGCACTAAATAATAGAGTGGAGCAGTAAAGCAGGTAGAGAATGAATCTAATGTTTTGATGGAGTGGTGGTTACAGGGAGAATAAAAGAATTGAACGGAGAGCAAATATGAAGAGGACCTAATGCGACTTAGAGTGTTCGAATAAGGTATTTATCACGTTCAAAAATGTTTGCAAAATAAAATGGTGTCTCAATTTTTAGATTTAGTATTGTTGAGTATTTTTATAATATACATTGAGTAAGTAACTGACTCCACACCGAATAACAGTAATAATCATTAGCTAGATTTTTCAATTTATTATAATTTTGAATATTTTGTGCTGATTATGTTAAAAGATTGCGTTCAAATTATAAATAAATAGATTGTAAATTTTAATTCCACATTTATTTTTTCAAAAATTACATATCTAAATTTAAACATAAAAAAACTTAACTATTCTATTGATTAAAACTCAATCAATTTTCAATCTAAAAAAAACTAAAAAATAACATTAAAACAAAACAAAGTTAATTAATAAATATATATTTTTTAATATAAATAAATAACATTAGACAACAAAGATGGGTGAATACAAACATTTTTCTGTATTTTTTGAGTACTTCAACTCAACCTGAGATAAAGATTGGATTTGTATTAATTTACATATAAATAAAAGACATTTAAAAACAAAATAAAAGTTAGCCGGAAAACAAATAAAAATTATATAAAAAAAATAATTTTAATTTAAATGAAAGCTTAAAAAACAAACAACTAGCCTGAAATTAAAAAAAAACAAGTAATTGTTTACATAAATTTAATTAACTATTCAATAAAAATAATTTAAATAATACAGAAATTAAATAATATAGTAATTCACATAAAAAAAATTATTACAATATATAAATTATATGTCTACGGACCACGGATGAGGTGCCCAAGAAAGAAACTTTATTTCCAGCAAAAAATGCCATTGTTGATAAAGTTTTATGAATAAATTTTGGTTTGAATGGATAAATTTTGTTTTGCTTGAATACTTTCTGTAAGTGGCTCTTGCTAAAACCAACTCCCACTGCTCTTTTTTCTTAACTCAACTTTAGATTTTTTTCTTATTGAATGCATAGCTAGGGCCGTATCTATTAGAGATGGGCAGGCCCGGATGGACACGCATGTCCGGACCTGCATCCTTAGTATTAATGATGGATGTACATCCGACAGCAATTCCGAGACAGATACGCGGACCTGTCGGAGTGGCAAGAAACGCATGCAATGAGCGGTACTGAATATAGTTTTAGAGATGTGTAGGTTCGGAAGGACACGAATCCTCGGACCTGTGTGAATGAAGGATGTACAAAATGTACATCGTTACCGATCAGTGGAACCACTTGTTGATATTATACGCGGAAGCGGCATTGAAATATGCCATGAGCGGTACTGAATAAATGATAGCAAACTGGGAACTGCGGATAGGAGTGAGAGGAACGATATTACCTATAGTTTGAGTATTGTTGGTTCATGGTTATATATTTTTATCGTTTTAGTTGTCAAATATGACTATTTTTATTTGTAATTATTATTTTTGATAAATCATTATCGTTTTCTAGTAATTTCATTATATAAAGGGTAAAAAACAACAATTCAGCGCCATAATGTCTTGCTAGAAGTATTACAATCCATCACTCCGCCTGCAGTCCGACTCCGGTGATCACAGTTAGGCAGCCGGACCCATATGGGTCCGACGGACACGGGTCCTGGATGTACATCTTTGGAATTATGAGCGGACCTACCCATCTCTAGTATCTACATCATCCTCCTCATTGTCTTCTTTTTTTTTTTTTGTCCTCATCAGATCCCGTCTCATCGAATTTCTTTAATAAGTTTTTAAATTAATTCCCGCCAAACTGGTATATCTGGATATTTTTCATTATATTGTTGAATTTTCTACTTGTGCGAAACAGCCCCAAGATATAATATTTATTGAAGTACCATTGATAAAAAAGGATCACAATTTGAAAATTATTCGCTGGAGTGCACAGTTAGGTACATCGTAAATGTCACTCACTAGTTTATTATCACATTTCTATAAAATTGGCTATAATGAAGAATGTTTTGAAAAAGTCTAATTTTATTTCATTTTATGGGGTTTTAGAACACGCAAAACTTTTTATGAATAATCACATTTTTCGCTAAAAATTAAAATAAAATTTTCTCTTGTGCACCCCACCCAGTCCGTAAACACATTGTTTATACATAATACAAAGATCATTAAAAAAGGTACAAACTATCCTTTAAACATACTATTCTAACACACTTATTACCCTGAATTAAATATTTTGATCAACTGACGCAAACATTTTTTAGAATATTTACAAAAATTAATTCCAAAATTTGACACTTCTCCGAGATATAAAATAACAAATTTGTTGTCATTGCCACTAGTATAAAATGTATGTTCAATTAAGATGCAAAAAAATTTGAAACTAATATAATTAGAAAATGTAATAATTCATATAATTGAAAATACCAAATATATTATACAATATCAAAACTATTATAAGAACACAGAAGTTTTATTAACCGCATTCCAAAAAGGAGGAGGTTATCAATCAATTCAACAGGTATTTTTTGGGAGCATTGACATTTTGACAAAATATTTCTGCACTTCAGGTAGTGCTGTTTCCTTAATGGATTCCCAGTCAATGATTAGACATTATATGACGAGAGCTTGGAAGTCATTTTAAACAACTCTCAAAAACGTATGTTATTTAGTTATGAAGTATGAATATATGTTTATTATATTATAACTGCCATCGGGTGTACCAACTTCAAAGTAGAAGCGGTCGAGAGTCCGTACTTTCCATGCAATATACTAGAATTGAGAATAATAATAGCTGGGTGGTCTAAAGAATTTACACATTAAATTGCTAATCTAAATGTAAGCTCATTTCACTCTTTTTTTTTACTGAAGGTTATTTATAACTTAAATTGGCTATTTGGCAGTTATGATCTTATATTGTTTTTTAATGATGTCGTGCTATGACAAACAGCGTAAAAACAAAAGCTGTAGATAGGCTAGGTTCACCTTTTGTACTGGATATTGGATTTAGACATACCGTCAGTGAAAGCTAAAATAAACTTAATATGCATAGTGATCTTCCATGTTATAAGTTGATGAGTGAAACTCATTTAGATACAGGTATTTTTTAATGTAGTCTTGGTCATTTACACTATGTATAATGATAAAATCACGGTAGAATTCGAAACATTGAAACATATGAACATTTAACATAATTAAAGATTTAGCAATTTGGGCATAAAATTTAACAGCAATTCGCTTATACCATCACGTCAGTAACAGTTTATAGGGAGTAATTGATAATATTTTAACAGCAAATTCGTAAACTATTTCAATAATAAAAACTAGTATAAATCTGAATGTCTTTTGTTTTTTTTTTTTCTTAAATAATGAAAAGTAATGAAGGAATCATAATGTCAATAGAAAAGTTGAAGAGAATTATAATTCTTTCTTAATGATCATATTCATTTTTCACCGAGTAATCTCATAAAAACTGGTAGTGGATTTTTTCAAAAATTTACAACTTTTTCTGGAACTAGCAGTAGGATCATTATTCATCGTCAAAACGATAGTTTATGATAAGTTTATATGGACTCACGATGGACACTATTGAGTAAGTCCTTTTTGAAGAATTGGAATTTAAATAATGGATAGCCCAAAGTATTTACGAGGGTAGTCCCATCGGGAATACTAAAGACATTTTAAAAGTTCATAAGTTCCACTTCTATTTGTTTATCTTGGAAATATTAAATATTGCATTAAAAGTACGAATATGTCAAGGCACATTAGCGGATTTTCTTGTGGTGCCGACACGAGATGAAAATTATGGTAAATTGTATTATTACATGTATTTTTTCTCAGAAGTTTATTAGGTCTTTATTTACATAACTATTATCTGCGCATAATGGTTAATTATTCCATGGTTTATTATATTAATGGTTACTTGTATATTGTTTACTGTTATTAATTAAATTACTTTTTTCCACTCACTGCATCCGCCACTGTCAAGACATCTAAACGTTTGTCATTTAAACCAAAATTCACAAGCACTATTAATATTACATGTTACGGCACGATAACAAAAATCCAAGATATACAAAGTAGAGTTCATTTTATGGGTTATCAAAATATATTTTGTATATCCGTATCGAAAAGTCCTGGTTAATACCATACGTTGTGCAAATTAATTCTACAAGTTATTTAAATTGCAATTCTGCAAGGTCTACTTACAGGACAATATCGATTTTTAACAGTCACTTTTAATATCAGTTTTTCTTTGTGAAAAATGCTGTGATCAAAATTTATAAATACTCATTTTGAAAATTTTCTTATTCTCCACAACTTTTTTGTTGACCGCATTATGAACAACACATTTCACACTGTTTGCCAAAAACGAAAAAATCTATATTTTTCGGGGTTTTTAGTGCTCAAATAATTTACTTCTACGAGTTTGCTGTTAAAATTATTTCAATTAAGGCTTATAAACTACTATCTACATGATGACGTTTTATGTCACATTAAAATCTCTATTGTCTGGTGTATATCGGAAATATATGTAACAGAATCAGTGCCATCACTAAACTTTTATTCGCTCTGTGTGAGCTTTATAATTGCTCCTCTGACAAATACCCAAATGGTGCATTGTTTTAGTCATTTTTGTGCTCTGTTTCCGAGCATCACTGGTACCGCCTCAGTTACGGCACTGCTTGCAATTATTCTTTTATAGCTACAATGTCGATAGGGTGTCAAAACGAAACCCTTAATCGGAAATTTTATTTTTAATAATTATATGTCTTAATGTACTTTTCTCACACGCCTATCATCAATCTCTAAATTTATCTACTTTTTACATTAAAAATTATCAAGTATTAATAATCACTTGCTACTTTTTATTTGTTTGCAGCGTGAAGATGTACGACCTCACATCAGGAACAAGTTCAAGCTGTTCAGTTATCTACCTCCAGATTAGAAACGTAGATGAACGACAATCCAAAAAAACTCGTACACACATATATACTCTTTTATATATACAGATTTTTCTGTTAATAGAATACTTGTTGTTAAAGTACTGACTGACTGTTGAATATAGAAAAAAATAGAGTGAAAAAATGAGGTGCCTTTATTTGAAACGTTTTGTAGTTTTAAAAAAAGAAGAGGAATTTTCATATCAGTCTAAGAGTATATTTTGTTGGCTATTACATACCTACAGAAAATCCCTGTGATTTCATAATAAAAACAGTAAGTTTCCCAGACTAATAAAATTAAGTTTTAATTGCTGTACCAGAAAGTTATCGCATTGATATTATTCAACATCTAATTCTTATATTTTTTTTCTGAATGACTGGTGTGGCATCTGTAGTTTATATTTTAGAATTTCTAAGGAGTAACACCCCAAATAGTGGAAAGTCTATATTTCAAATTCTCAGGATGTAAATCTGACCCTGTTTTCAATGACAATAAAAAATTAACAGGATGGAATTACAAAAAACATTTTCATGACAAATCGTTTAAACATTTTAATGTCGAATTGTTAATGGAATGATAATTTATTATTACGTTGAAAACGGAGTTTAACTTAGACGTAGAATTTGGAGAAATTGAAATATACATCGTTCACAGTATATGTGGTGTTATTCCCAAGAAATTCTAAAATACAAACTATTAAAACATTTTCAGTTAATACCATGTATTTGATGTATTTGGAATTTCTTATCCTTATTGCAAAAGGTAATAATACAAACTATCTCAACATTTATTTAATTTAATTTTAATGTGGTATAGAATTATGTTAGAGATATTTTTTAATTCTTAAAAACAACATATTACTTTTACAAATTAATTTTTTGTCAATTCTGCTTTCGGTTTAAAATTTTGACTTCTCTGTGCACATTTACATGTATTTTAAGCCTTTATGCAAACCCTCCTACATTAGGGGGGTCTATGCAAACTTAAAAAATGATATCAGTAAGGGACGAACCTGCAACTAAAAAATGTTGTGTACAGTTGAGATGGTCGTAGCACTTTGACAGCAGTCTATAAATCAACAACTTTTGGTCTTAACATGAACCAGTTGAAAATGACGAATTTATTTTAACATCTACAATGTAACCAATAAGCAACTACAAGATTCTAAAATGCACTAAACACATTAATTCACAAATTCCAATAAAAAATTAAAAGTTGGTCAATCTTATTTGTCTAAATAATAAAGTTCTGTATTTTCAATTATAGAAATGTATTTAGTATAAAATGTTCCTTTAATGAGTTCTACATGCTGTAAAAATTTTAATCCTAGTTATTATTTGATGCAAAATTTAAACCTTTACTAACATCTGGGATTTTATGTAGGTCAAGTATTAAACTTGTTACAGAAGAGGATAAAATCTCAAAACGTTATTTTGGACACACTATGTACTAATAATGTGCAATATAATCGAAAAATGTGATTTGAAACAAAAATAAGCGTTAATTAGGTTACCCGATAGTGTTGGTCAGTATTTTAAGTGGCATTGAGGTAAAAACATTGTTAATGAAATTAATAACTTCATTGGAAGAAATGGCAAACTGGAAAGATATTGAAAAATAAAATGTACATAGGGATCAAAGATTTTTAGGAATTAGAGTTCTTGCCATAAGAATAATAAAAACAAAAACCATAATAGAATAGTTGCAATATCAAGCACAAGAGTATTTTTTGTTATTTGTTATTTTAAAAATATCTTAAATAAGTATTTTATATTTCAATGTTGTCATACTTTATATTTTATCTTTTATGGAGATATCACTGATTTATTTCTTTAATTTTTTCACTAATTAAAGTGGGTCCAGTTTCTAACCGGCCAAATATATGTGAAAATGTTAAAATATTTGTTATCAACAAATGGATATTTTGCTAGCCAGAAATATGGGAAATAATGTGAGGAAGAAATTATATTTTGTAAAATGTTTAGAAAGTTTATTTATATTATTGAAAGTTGGCGTCTTGGTTTCGGATAATTGAGCGCTAACAAAATATCGCATATTTTTGGGTAACTTTGTTTTAACAACTGTATCAGAATCAGAAATAAATATTTTTTACTTCAAAATTGCATTAAAATGGACCTTTATTCTTAACTGCACCACTAATAATTAAAAAGAGGTGCAGAATGTTGTTGTGAACTAGCTTCCATTTTTATATAAAAATATTTATGAAAATCACATTCATTCAAATTTATTCCTATATTTATATTTATTTTTTATTTATTTATTTTTTATTATTTTAGTTTTGAGTTCACATTCTTTCGCCCTTAGATTATAAGTTTTGTAGCTATATAAGAATTAGGTAATATTTGAATGTTTTGCCAAAATTTTTCAAAAATTAAGGTATCCTAGTGCCATTACATTTCTCCAGTTAATATAAATAGAAATCTCAAAGTTTTTATTCGTTATATATGAAATTTGGGGGAAAATTTTGGCAGGACTTGACAGTATTAACTTTAATTCCGTGTTGAAGAAAAAGTTCTTTTTTCCTGTGAATATCAGTTTATGTACTTATAGGCATACATACTGTTATTGAAGTTTAAAAGAATATTTATGTGCATTTTAATGAGCAGTTTTCATTGATTTTTTGTTGATTAACTGAAAATTCTCGATGAACCAAGTTCTTTTTAAAGATATTTGAGCATGAGAAACTCAAGTTGTGTTTAATTTCTTATTTTTTATGAAAAGTTGCTTGTAATCTATAATCAAACATTCTTTTACGGCTTTAACGAAATTATTTTTAGTTTGTTGTTATAAAAATGTACTTTTGTTTTTGCTGTTGTATTTAGTTATTTTGTAGGCTATTAAAATAAAGAATATTAACATATACTCTGACTTTTTGTCCAGTGTAAAATTAAAAGCTAGATTACATTTTAATTTTATTCTCATTATTGAAGTTCAAGTTTGATCAATATATAGGGTGTGCCATTAGTGGGTCAGTCTAATCAGACCCTCGCTTCTAAGATCTTTATTAATTGACCGATTTTGATGCGATTTTTTAAAATTACAACCGATATGAGTGTCTATTTAATGGAGGAATTTTAATGTTAAAATATAACATGTCTGTTTTCAAAAAAGGCTAATGATTTTTTTGAGTCTACTAATTTTAGAAATATAATTATTATACTTATATAGATATTATCTATTAAATAGATAAAATCTAGACTTGCAATCAATAGTATATTCAGCCGTACGCCGAATATTCTGCGGACTTCCTGGCCGTATATTAGACAAAAGTATTCGACCAGCGCTTAACGAGTAACAAAATTATCAGTGCGCGGTGGAATTCCAAATATATGCTCGAAAGACTAAAAAAAAATTAGAGTCGCGATGAACATGAGAACGAGAACGCCATAAGAAAGAAAAAAACAATTGCGGAACAACGTTACACCGAATAGACTGTACACAATGAAACCCAAAACTTCATCATTCGCATATCTTTATTTACCTACCTGAGTTAAATTTGATTTTCTATTTTCCTTATTTATTTCCTAAAGTTACATTCAATTTTTCCCTAACCTATTACAATACTTTTTCCCTGCGCTATTCCTTAAGATATTTCATTCCCTAAGATACTTGAAGTACAATCTTCATTTCATTCTTCTTCCTAAAATAACGCCTTCCTGGGTCCCTTTGTCCTGCGCTTTCTGTTTTTGTCGTAGTTTGTTGCCTCTCTCAGTAGCTAGCTCCTGCGGTTTTCTATTCTTGCTATCGCCTTTTTCGTCCTCTTGATTATTTCTCCTTTTATGGTCCGTATCTCTAGGTCTATTCTTAGTTCCTCATGTACCAAGGTGCGTCCGATATTTTCTCTGGGCGTTAATTAATGGGTGTGTGTGTTCCCGACGGATCGTTGATCGTCTTCTTGGTCCTCATGGGTAACGTTCTCCTCCGCCCTATTAGTGCGTTGATCATGATAATGCGTCCTTTGGCTCTTCTGGCTGTTTACTCGATGTTTCCCCCCCCCCCAAGTTAGCTTCCTCTCAATGGTGACACTAGTTCCTGACTGTTGTAACAACTCGATATGCTATTATCTTGGGGTACAGTCAATCAAACACTTATGCTCTTGATTATTACATACGTTTCGGTTTAGTAGTTAACCATCATCAGATAATAATAATACTTTGATAATTAATATCCTAAAAGACATATTTTTTAAAATTACTTTTTATCCAAATTAATATTTATTAAAACTACTAACCTACATTACTATTTACTTGCTTGTTCTGTAAAAATTACAATTTTAAAATTATTTCGCCCAACAATTTGGCAATTCAAAGACATGCATACGCTAAGCTCGACATATATCAAATAATAGATAACTTCGAGACAAAGGAAGATTTGCTCTTTTTATTTATTTCTTTCTTTATATTACGAAATTTACCAAAGCCGACCCTGTTTCATTTCAGTACGACACCGATCGCTTCTATGATAAAAAAGTTCTCGAAATGGCTCGGCGGCTGTGGAGTTGATGATTAATTATACGAGACTTTTCGATGCTTATTTTAAAAAGGAAGCAGCCCACGATCGCAGTTAGTGAGACAGCAACGACTAGCCTATATTATAATGTTATTGTGAATCAGCTGTTCTGTATAATTTGATGTAAGTAAAAGTTCTAGAAAAGTGAAAGTGAATATTAGTTTTATAATTTTAAATTGAACCCACGGACTATATAACAAAATTTGGTGATCAGAAGTACAGTTAAAATCGTAATTTGATTTATGGTAGCATGGAAAAAATGGACGAAACTACCAAAAAAATAGTCAAGCAGGTTAGGGAGGGACATCAGGAAGAAATTCAACAAAGGTTGAAATCTTTTGATAAAAAACGTAAAATAGAATTAGAAAATCTTGTCACTACCATGGAAGAAAAACAACAAAATCTTGTCACTGCCATGGAAGAAAAACAATAAAATTTAATGGAAGGATTATTCTCGAAATTTGCAGAAAAACAAGGCCAAGCTGATGAAAAAAGGCAGCTACAAGTTGAGCAATTAATGCAAATAGTATCACAAGTTAATGAATCAGTTAATGAAAGAATGCAAATATTTGAGTCAGACATAAAAGACCTAAGTGATGACATTACGACCGTAAAAAATACCGTGGATACTCTTGAAACAAAAGTGGATGATCTCGATTTCATCCAAAGCCAGGTAAAATTTGAAATCAGTTCCATTAAAAACACGGTACAAAGTGAAGTACAAGATAAAATCAGTGCCACAAAACAAGGTAGAAACAGAAATCAAAAAAATGCAACAGGACTTACAGCGAGGAAAATACCAGCACACCGTGAGTACCAAAGGTTCCTTTAGTAAACTACCCACATTCGACGGCAGCTCATCTTGGCCCATATATAAACGGCAATTTGAAGCTAATCAATGGGATAACCAAGAAAAATCCACGTCTCTGATAATTTCGTTAAGAGATCCGGCCCTAGAACTCCTCCAAAGCATTCCAGTCGATGAACAAGGCAATTTCGACAAGATCATCGGCATTCTGGACAAGAGATTCGACAATCAATCCTTGAGCCAGGTATACCATGTCCAACTCAGTGGGAAAACGCAAAAATCCGGTGAAAGCCTCCAAGAATTCGAAGCAGAGATCAGACGGTTAGTACACTTGTCCTACCCAGACCTGCCAGAGTAAACGAAAGACCAGTTGGCCACACAGAGTTTCATAAACGGCATCAGCGATGTGGAAGTACAAAGAAATTTAAGACTGAGTGGCGTCAAGAAAAGTAATGAAGCTTTACTTCGGGCGTTAGAAGGAGAGGCCGTCATGAACATGTCCAAGCCGAGGGTCCGAGCAGTTTCCTTTAACCAGGAAGAGCCAGAGTCACCATGTCAAGCCCTGCTGGCTGGTCTGAACAAGTTATTAGAACTGGCACCAGAGGGGCATGTTACCGCTGTGGACGTGATTGCCGAGTGAGGCCACCTGAACGATCACCGACCAGGGGCAACCAACAGAACAGCCATATGTCCAGGGACCGTCAGTCAGTCAGCATAAGGGGGCGAATGTTGACTAACCCTCCACCAGCCTCCCAAACGTTATCCATCCGGGGATTTTGCAGAGATAGCAGCAGCCTAGTCGTCAGGGGCACCATCGTTGGCCGAACAATTACCATCACCGTCGACACCGGCGCCGCTGTGTCCATTGCCAAGTCCAGGGTTTTGAGAGCATCAGAAATTCGGCCAGTTACCAATAACATCCAGCTCAGAACAGTCACCGGCGAGTCCATGTCAATACAGGGTGAGGCAAATGTTGTGCTACAGATAGGGGACAACATGATCCGGCATGGGGTTCTGGTAGTGAATATTGAGGACGAAGATTATACTGGGTATGGACCTAATTAGCCAGCATGGATTTATGTTCGATCCGAGATATGATGTTCTTCGGTTCCTAAATGAGGAATTTGTATTAACACGGCCCGTCAACAGCTCAGCGACTTCTATAAAAATTGTAGCAAAATCCTCAGCCAGAATTCCCGGTCGAACGGAACATATTATTCATGGGCAGCTAGCAAGCAATCCTGGGAGCTGCGTTGGAATGGTGGAGCCCGTACACTCAGCTCATGACTACTTAGTTGGACGGGCTATAGTTAAAACCGGACGAGATATACCAATCAGAGTCCTGAATTTGTCCAACAACTACATCAGAATTGCCAATGGCCAAGAGATAGCTTGTTTCGAGCCAGTAGAGACCATCATCAATTGCGAAGAAGAGTACCAGGCGTCGGTGAAGGAGGCAGGGCCCAGTAAAGAGGTTCTACGACAGTTTGCTGACCATTTGACACACCTAACACCAGAGAATCAGAAGAAAGCCAAGCAATTTATCACAAAGCACTGGCAAGTTTTTAACAGTCAAAATGGAACCACCGGTCGCAGCAACATCATCCAGCATCGAATAGATACCGGAAAGGCTCAACCCATCAGAATACCATCTAGACGACTACCATTGGGGCAAAAACAGGCAGTCGAGGAGAACATCGAGTCCATGTTACAAAATGGAGTTATTGAGCCATCCATCAGCCCATGGTCTGCTCCCATCGTGCTAGTTAAAAAGAAGGATGGAACCACCCGATTTTGCGTGGATTACAGAAAGCTGAATGATGTCACAAAGAAAGACAGCTATCCACTACCCCGAATCGATGACACTCTGACCACACTAGCAGGCTCCCGTTGGTTCTCCACACGAGACCTAAAGAGTGGATATTGGCAGGTTGGTCTACACGCAAACGACAGAGAGAAGACAGCGTTCTCCACCAGTAAAGGGCTGTTTCAGTTCACGGTCATGCCCTTTGGGTTATGTAATTTGAGAGGCTAATGGAGTATGTACTGAGCGGGTTAACATGGAGGATGTGCTAGTATACCTCGACGACATTCTAGTCATAGGTCAGACATTCGACGACCATCTGAAGAACCTGGGCGAAGTATTCTCCAGAATTAATAACGCCAACCTGAGACTCAACCCGAAGAAGTGTTCCTTGTTCCACAATGAAGTACGAGTTTTTGGGCCACATCGTTTCCGAGTCAGGAATCCGCACCAACGAGGACAAGATAGAAGCGATCCGTGATTGGCCAGTCCCAAGAGACAAGCATGAACTCCGAAGCTTCTTGGGCCTCTGTTCCTACTACAGGCGATTTGTTGAGGGATTTGCCACCATTGCTGCGCCTCTACATCGGCCGACCACTGAGAAAGAGACCTTCCGTTGGAATCAGGATTGCGAAAAATCATTCAGACGACTGAAGGCAGCACTATGTTCCAGCCCAATCCTAGCCTTTCCTACACAGTCCGGCAAGTTCATTTTAGACACCGACGCCAGCAACACAGGTTTGGGGCCGTCCTATCCCAGGTGCAAGATGGTGAAGAGAGGATGATCGAGTACTACAGCCGTGGATTCTCGAAACCGGAAAGAAATTATTTCGTCACCAGAAAAGAACTTCTTGCGATAATAAGGGCTGTAGACCATTTCCACAAATACCTCTATGGTCGTCATTTCTTAATCCGAACAGATCATGCCGCACTCAAATGGCTGCTGGACATGAAGACACCGGAAGGACAACTGGCCAGGTGGATGGAGAAATTACAGCAATACGATTTTCAAGGTGGAACACCGTGCCTGCCGTTTGCACAATAATGCCGATGCCCTATCCAGAAGACCATGTAGAGCAGAATGCGCACATTGTCTGAAGACGGAACAGCGAGAGGGTATCTCCATCAGGCAGATCCGAGTGCAGGCCAATGAAGACTGGACAACGGAACAGTGCATCCAGGACCAAATGGCTGATCCAGACATCGAACCACTCTTGTCACTCAAAACGAGAGGGACACCCAGGCCACGATGGGACGAGGTAACTAGATACTCAGGCGTGCTGAAATGGTTATGGGCTCAATGGGACTCTCTAAGAGTAGACAATGGAATGCTCAAGCGAGTTTGGGAAAGCGCTGATGGACGAGAAACCAAGTCCCAACTAGTAGTTCCGAAGAAAAAGGTACCAGCCATCCTGACCGAAGTACATGATGGGATTACCGGAGGCCACCTGTGCATGAATAAAACCCTAGACAAAGTTCGCCAGCGGTACTACTGGGTGAATTACTTCGAAGACATCAGAGCTTGGTGCCGCAAATGTGACACCTGTGCAGCCAGTAAGAGCCCGAAGACCTGGACCAAGGGTAGAATGCAGCAATACAATGTGGACGTCCCATTTGAGAGAATTGCCATCGATGTCGCCGGTCCGTTTCCCGAGTCTGAGAAGGGGAACAAGTACATTTTGCTCACAATGGATTACTTCAGTAAATGGCCTGAGGCATATGCGATACCCAACCACGGTAGCGACGGTGCTAGTAGAACCACTATTCAGCAGGTTTGGCGTCCCGATGGAACTACGTTCAGACCAGGGGCGTAACTTCGATTCGAATGTATTCCAGAAGGTCTGCACGATGTTGGGGATCAGGAAAACGAGGACAACATCATTACACCCACAGTCAGACGGAATGGTGGAAAGATTCAACAGGCCCTTGGAACAACACCTATCCAAGGTCAGCAATAACCAGCGTGATTGGGATGAGCATATTCCCCTATTCCTGTTGGCATATCGGTCTGCCGTACATAATAGTACAGGCCTGACCCCAGCCAGGGTCCTATTCGGAAAGGAGCTGCGATTACCCTGCGATTTGGCTTTTGGCTCCCCCGAAAAACCTTCCCAAGACATCGACGATTATGCCGACCAGCTCCGACATAAGATGCTGGCAATACACGAATTAGCCCGAACGCAAATGTTGGATGAAGACGCGATACGACCTTAAGGCCCATTCAGTCAGGTTCCAGGGACAAAGTCTGGCTGTACAACCCCCAACGGAGCAAGGGTAAATCCCCAAAACTTACACCCGCCTGGGATGGTCCATACGAGGTGGTCAAGAGGCTTAATGACGTCGTCTACCAAATCCGTCGAAACCACAAGGCTAAGTTGAAGGTGGTCCATTTAGATCGACTCGCTCCCTACCATGGAGAAGATGTTTCTGATCGGGACGATCAGAATTAAAGGGGGGGGGCAGTGTTACGAAACTTACCAAAGCCGACTTTTCGATGCTAGTTTTAAAAAGGAAGCAGCCCACGATTGCAGTTAGTGAGACAGTCACGACTAGCGTATATTGTAATGTTATTGTGAATCAGCTGTTCTGTATAATTTGATGTAAATAGAAGTTCTAGAAATTTGAAAGTGAATATTAGTTTTATAATTTTAAATTGAACCCACGGACTAATAACAATATATAAACGTTGCACGGGCGTAAAAACACTAAACAAGACTATACTCGTGACAAATAAAAATAATGCATATAGTGATATACAGAGAAGATGAAAAAATCTGCAACTACCCTTTATTATGTGTGAAGTGAGTTATGTAAAAATGTTAAACCAGTTGTTGGCTTTAATTACTACTAAGGAGTTAAACCCAGATTAGGCTGTGATAAATACTACTAAGATTTTCTATATAACTGCGATAGTTTATTGAATTAAAGTTTGTTTGATGTGAACCATTTCTTTCACAAGCCTTTTAGATTTATTCGATTCAGTTTCCAAAACTATTGTGAATGACCTGATCATCATTCACCTGATGACGCTATCATATAGCTATTGAAACGTTGTAAGATCACCACTTCAAGACGATGGAAGTCGAAGGAAACTTCGAGGAATATTTTTTACTATCCGAACTGTTTAGGTTTTTATTTATTGTGATATTATACAACTTATTTACTCTGTCTTTTATAATTGGTAGAAAAAAGGCAGGGGGATAGTTATTCTTAATTAATGTGTTTTTTACTTTATTTATGTTTTCTTTTCTATTAGTCGGATGTGAAAATTTTAATGCCCTATCAATTAGAGAGATGACCACACTTTTTTATAACTAGTAGGTGTAACAGAGTTAAACTTCAAATATAGTTCTGACCATACATTCTTGGTGAGCAGCTAGTAATGATATGTCCGTCATTATTGTTTTAAATTGATGTCCAAGAAATTAATACTCTTATTGTTTTCTGTATCTATTGTAAATTTAATTCTGTTATGATAGGCATTAAACTCACTAAGTGTATAATTGCATTTATCAACTAGATTAGCAATTGTGGCAGAAATAGGTAATCCCATAGCCGTTCCAAACACCTGGGAGGAAATGTTGTTTTTATACACTTTGAAAGTGTAAATCTATACAATAATGTTAGTGTCATCAAAACACATCCCATAGTAAAAGAACGATTAGAACATGATTCTTTACTAAATCAACGTACACAATTATCCATTAATACAATAATGGAACTACTATCATTTTATACAAAAAGAACATATTTTCAACTTGACGATGACTTCTACCAACAAGATTCTGGCATGGCACTGGTTCCCGTCTGTCTCCTGCTTTAAGCAACATTTTTATGGAAAAATTTGAAGAACAAACAATTTGCTCAAAACAGAAAAGACCGTTGGTTTGGTGGCGTTATGTTGATGTCATATTAGTTATTGGGGAATATAATCTTGAAGACTTACATGAATTACTTAATGGCATAAACAACAAAGAACAAACTATTCAGTTGACACTAGAACTTGAACATAATAACAAATTATCTTTCACACAAACACAGTTGACATTTGAAACAGTTTACAGAAAACCCACTCACATTAACAGGTATCTCAACTTTTACTCTAATCAAACACAGTCAGTAAAAACGGGTATCATCAAATCTCTATATGACAGAGCAAAAACCAACTGTTCTAACACCCATAAATTTAATGAAGAAAAAATATTTATAAAAAATGTGTTCTCTGCCAAGAATTACCCTGAAAAATTTATTAATAAAGAGTTATACAAAATCACATAAAAAACGATCGCTAGAAAACTTCACCAAACAATACTGTCTCCCAAGATAATCACATAACTAAAACTATACCATACATAGAGGGTCTCTCAGAAAGACTAAATAGAGTGGGCCACAGATATATTAAGACATCATTTAAAACAAGAGATACACTAAAATCAGTTATATCAAAAACAAAACCAAAAAACACCTCAACTCAAAATAAAAAAAATTACATTTATAAAATTTCTTGTGAATGTAATAAATTTTATATTGGAGAAACCTCTAGACCTCTAAATGTTCGAATAAACCAACACAAAAATTACGTTTAAAAATCCAAAACATGCTTGGGAGCTTAGTCATAAAATACAATTTCAAAATTCAGTTATATTACACAAAGAAGGACACAACACGAAACGAAAACTAAAAGTGTCTGCTTTAATTTTGTTAAATGAAAACGATTGTATCGCTATTACCGCCGTAGAATTGAATTGTTCCTGGTTGCCGTTGATTAAGGAAGAAATTGCTAATGACCATGTGTTTGTGAACAATAATACTTCATAAGATTTTTCCTAGGTTTTTCCTTATGATTTTAATGGGATCAGTGAATCAACAAAATTCTTATATTCTAATAACACAGTCGCACCTAGGACCTACACAAAATTCTGAAGATCACCCCTTTCTAATTTTTCCAATTTGAAAGGAACTTTATTATTACATGATCTTTAGAAGTTTCTGTACTACCCTGAATATTATCAAATTAAATTCTCTTAGTTACTTCACGAGTCAAATACAATTGTCAAACATTATAATTATGAATTTTAGAATTGTGCCTTTTTTCATAGTGTCTAGACTCCGAAACGTTTGGAAATATGCAGTAATTTCGTGAATTATGGTATCATTTCGCAAAAAAGTGCTTAAACTTTAATTGTTAAAACTCAGAACCTTAAAATGAAATCATTGGGAATCGACAGAAATATCAAAATTAAACACTTTCAGATTCAATGTTATTTATCTGGATATTAGCAGGATTTTATTGGTGTATCTAACTAAAAATAATTCTGTCTTTATCTGTAAGTAACAAATAAATTCGCCACAACTTTATTATAAATTAAACGGTAAATTGAAATGCAGTGAGGTTTTAAAAGAGGACTTTCATAAGCCATAAGTGAAACTCAAAATAATTAGTATACTTTAATGAGCATAAATTTATAGGTATTGTTATATACTCCGTGGGTTCAATTAAAATTAAAAAAATAATAATAATATTTACTCTCACTTTATAGAAACTTTTATTTACATCAACAGCTGATTCGAATACCACAAATATAATACAACATAAGCTCTTCGTCGCACTAACTAACTACTGCGATGGTGGGCTGCTCCTTTTAAAATCTGCATCGAAAACTCCTATCAATTCTACAGTTGCCGAGCCTTTTCGAGACTATTTTTTTGTCCTAACAGCGATCGATGTACTGGAATGAAACCAGGGCCGGCTTAGGTAAATTTCGTTACACCGCCCCCCCCTCCTTTAATTCTGATCGTCCCGGTCAGAAACATCCTCTCCATGGTAGGCAGCGAGTCGATCTAAATGGACCACCTTCAACTGAGCTCTGGGTTTTCGACGGATCCGGTAGACGACGTCATTAAGCTTTGGACATTTACCCTTACTCCGTTGGGGGTTGTATAGCTAGACTTTTCCCTCTCTTGGAAACCGACTGAATTGGCCTTGAGGTCGTGTCGTGTCTTCATCCGGTCACTGGTGGCCAACATCTGCGTTCGGGCTAATTCGTTTATTGCCAGCATGTTATGTCCGAGCTGGTCGGCATAATCGTTGATGTCTTGGGAAGGTTCTTCGGGGGAGCCAAAAACCAAATCGCAGGGATATCGCAGCTCTTTTCCGAATAACACCCTGGCTGGAGTCAGGCCTGTAGTATTATGTACGTCTGAGCGATATGCCAACAGGAATAGGGGAATATGTTCATCCCAATCACGCTGGTTAGTGCTGACGACTTGAATAGGTGTTGTTCCAAGGTCCTGTTGAATCTTTCCACCATGCCGCCTGACTGTGGGTGCAATGGTGTTTTTCTCGTTTTCCTGATCCCCAACATTGTGCAGACGTTCTGGAATACATTCGATTCGAAGTTACGCCCCTGGTCTGAATGTAGTTCCATCGGGACGCCAAACTTGCTGAATAGTTGTTCTACTAGCACCATCGCTACCGTGTTTGCCCGAATATCTAGCTACCTCGTCCCATCGTGGCCTGGGTGCCCCTCTGGTTTTAATTGACAAGATTGGTTCGACGTCTGGATCAACCATTTGGTCCTGGATGCACTGTTCCGTTGTCCAGTCTTCATTGGCCTGCACCCGGATCTGTCTGACGGAGATACCCTCTCGCTGTTCCGTCTTCAGACAATGTCCGCATTCTGCTCTACAGGGTCTTCTGGATAGGGCATCGGCATTATTGTGCAAACGGCTGGCACGGTGTTCCACCTTGAAATCGTATTGCTGTAATTTCTCCATCCACCTGGCCAGTTGTCCTTCCGGTGTCTTCATGTCCAGTGGCCATTTGAGGGCGGCATGATCGGTTCGGATTAAGAAATGACGACCATAAAGGTATTTGTGGAAATGGTCTACAGCCCTTAATATTGCAAGAAGTTCTTTCTGGTAACGCAATAATTTCTTTTCGGTTTCGAGAATCCACGGCTGCAGTACTCGATCACCCTCTCTTCACCATCTTGCAACTGGGATAGGACGGCCCCCAAACCTGTGTTGCTGGCCTCGGTGTCTAAAATGAACTTGCCGAACTGTGTAGGAAAGGCTAGGATTGGGCTGGAACATAGTGCTGCCTTCAGTCGTCTGAATGATATCTCGCAATCCTGATTCCAACGGAAAGACTCTTTCTCAGTGGTCTGCCGATGTAGAGGCGCGGCAATGGTGGCAAATCCCTTAACAAACCGCCTGTAGTAGGAACAGAGCCCCAAGAAGGTTCGGAATTCATGCTTGTCTCTTGGGACTGGCCAATCACGGATGACTTCTATCTTGTCCTCGTTGGTGAGGATTCCTGACTCGGAAATGACGTGGCCCAAAAACTCTACTTCTTTTTAGAACAAGGAACACTTCTTCGAGTTGAGTCTTAAGTTGGCGTTATTAATTCTGGAGAATACTTCGCCCAGGTTCTTCAGATGGTCGTCGAATATCTTACCCATGACCAGAATGTAGTCGAGGTATATTAAACACGTCCACCATGTTAACCCGCTCAGGACATACTCCATTAGCCTCTCAAATGTTGCGGAAGCATTACATACCCCAAAGGGCACGACTGTGAACTGAAACAGCCCTTTACTAGTGGAGAACGCTGTCTTCTCTCTGTCGTTTTCGTGTAGACCAACCTGCCAATATCCACTCTTTAGGTCTAGTGTGGAGAACCAACGGGAGCCTGCTAGTGTGGTCACAGTGTCATCAATTCGGGGTAGTGGATAGCTGTCTTTCTTGGTGACGTCATTCAGCTTTCTGTAATCCAGCAAAATCGGGTGGTTCCATCCTTCTTTTTAACTAACACGACGAGAGCGGACCATGGGCTGATGGATGGCTCAATAACTCCATTTTGTAACATGGACTCGATGTTTTCCTCTACTGCCTGTTGTTGCCCCAATGGTAGTCGTCTAGGCGGTATTCTGGTGGGTTGAGCCTTTCTTTCTGGTGTCAGGTGTGCCAAATGGTCAGCAAACTGTTGTAGGAACTCTTTACTGGGTTCTGTCCCCTTCACCGATGTCTGGTACCCTTCTTGGCAATTGATGATGGTCTCGACTGCCCCGAAACAAGCTATCTCTTGACCATTGGCAATTCTGATGTCGTTGTTGGACAAATTCAGGACTCTAATTGGTATATCTCGTCCGGTTTTGACTATAGCCCATCTAATTAAGTAGTCATGAGCCGGGTGTACGGGCTCCACCATTCCAACGCAGCTCCCAGGATTGCTTTCTACCTCCCCATGAATAATCTGTTCCTTTCGACCGGGAATTCTGGCTGGAGATTTTGCTACAATTTTTAAGGAGGTCGATGAGCTGTTAACGGGCCGTGTCAATACAAATTCCTCATTTAGGAACCGAAGAACATCATATCTCGGGTCGAACATAAATTCATGCTGGCTAATTAGGTCCATACCCAGTCCCCCTCTAGGAGTCACAAGACCTTGTCGTTAGTGAGGGGGCTTAAGTCATACACCTAATGATCCCGAGAGCAATGCCGGCCGGAACTTCGGTTCCTGGTAGGGTCTCCCATGCCGGTAAGGTCGGAGGGAAGGGGGTACGACGACTAAGAAGTGACTCACAGGAGAAAACCTGTCGAAAAAATCCGAAATCCAAGGTGTCAAGCGACCCATGCCGAGGGATGGATGGCCATGCGTAGTTGGTCTAGAACAGAGCCTCTGAGATAACAGGTGACCTCAAAGAGTAACGCAGCCTTAGTGGGGAAGGGCGCTCTGCCCCACCGGACAAGCAAAACGACCCAACTCGTGGGAATAGTATGGATATAAAAGAATACAATAAAAAATCTGATGACAACAAGAGCAAAGAACAAATGACAGACGCAAACAAGGTTACGAATAGACAAATAGATAAGATAACGAGTACCCAAAGAAGGAACTCACTAGATAGTCAAACGGCGTACACGAAAAAGGAAATAACAGGAGGTAATACGAGCTCGAGTAACGCAAGCGGTATGGCAAACAGAACGGTGATGGATCTATTGTGGGACGATGAAGAGGCAAAGTCCACAAAGAGAAGGCGTAGTCTTGCAGATGAAGACATAGCGGCACTAAAATTGGCGAAACTCGTTTCTGACAAATTAATGTTCAATAAAGTAAGAGGATACATAAATGCAATAGATACAGAAACCAGGGCACTAGAAGCGTTAATTATGGCTAACACCAACACCAAGGTTGGGATTAAAGAAAAGGCAAGAAGGTTAAGAAGTATGATAGCACTAATGGGAAAAGTAGAAGATTTTTTTGGATCGAGGAGAACTGTGGAGACAGTAGAAGAACACCTACAAATGGAAATCGAGAGTTATATAGACGACAATATGAACAAAGAAGACCTAGAAGAAGTACTACAAATGAAATGGCCAGAAGATATGTTTAAAGTTCAAACAGTGAAGCAAGAAATAACGAATAGTGCGGAAGACAGTGCGTTAATAGCAGATTACATGCAAAAAGATAACAAATTAATATCAAGAATGATAGGGGAATCGAGTAAAGTGAGAAACTAAATAAGACTAAATAAACTAAAGGAATCGGAAATAATATTCAAAAAGACATTTGGGACAATAGGGATTGAGGAGTAAGAAGAAACAGAAGAGCAATATACTTTTTAAGCGAACTATGCAGACGAAGACGACAGATATATTAGAAATGGAAACAAATTTAGAACGTTAGTGAACCTCAAAAAGATGTGTATCAAAAAAGAAATTAAGGAGATACATATAGCCATTATTGGAACGGAAGAAAGAATGGGAAGAAATAGAAAGCTGGTACACTGCGCCTTCAATGACTATGAAGGGAAAGTAGTGCTCCATGAAAAAATAGAACAAAAAATAAAGAGAGGAATCCGGAGTACGAAGCTCTTATAATTGATGCAGGGGAACAGACATATGCAGACCTGGTGAAGCAAGTCAAAAACACATTAATCAATAAAGGGGCAGGAGACAAAATTAGAAGCATTAGACAAATTAGAAACGGTAACATACTAATAGCGACACAAAAAGGAAAAGGAAATGCGGCTCCTATAGCAGAAGTGCTAAAAGGAGCACCTGGAAAAATGCGGGTAAGAAACCTGGCCGAGGAGAAAAACAAGAAGAAGGCGGTCAACATTGTCAATCTGGACATCACAACGGATAGAGAAGACCTTGAATTGGAACTTAAGACGGAACTGGAATGCAAGGATTTAGAAGTCAAAGCTCTTAGACCGCAAAATGGTGGTATGCAGATGGCAACTATCATAGCGGATGAAAAGACAATTGAAAAACTGTTGGAAATGAAAGAGATTAAGATAGGGCTGACAACAGGCTTAATTAAAAGGAAAAGAGAAATGCAGACATGCTTTAAATGCTGGGAAAGTGGGCACGTGGCCAGGGAATGCAAAGGGGAGGATAGAATGGCCTGGTGTAGGAACTGCTGCAAGACGGGCCACAAAGCAGCTGATTGCGGAAACGAAGAATACTGCTTTAAGTGCGAATCGAAAGGACATAGATATAATGATGGAAAATGTAGAAACAGGAAAAAACAGCAACTAAACAGAAATACAGAAGAAAGAAAAGATGAAGATTCGGATACTGCAAAGTAATCTAGGAAGATCGGCGAAAGCCCATGATGAGGCTAACGAAATAGCCCTCAAAAATAAAATAGACGTAATAGTAGCTAGCGAGCCAAACATAAGAATAATTAGAAAAAACAGAACATGGATCGTAGACAAGCAGGAAAGCATAGCTGTCGAAATTAGGAATAGAGAGACGGGTATTGAGGAATACGAGACATATAAAGGTTTCATAGTTATTAAACATAGAGATGTCAATATAACATGTTGTTATATTTCTCCGAATATAACAATAGAAGAATACAGAAGTAGGATAGATGATATAGCACAATCACTAAGGAAATTACCACGGAACAAAATCATGGTATTGGGAGACCTCAACGCAAAATCCCCGCTATGGGGCGCTCCTAAGACGGATGCTAGGGGAGGAACAATAGCCGAATTGGCTGCTACATACAATTTAGAGATATTAAATAACGGCAACCCAACTTTCGTTAGAGGTAGTACACAAACACACATAGACGTCACCATGTGTTCGAGCAACATGGTACGGCACAAGAAATGGGAAACCATAGACGAAAACATATTTACAGACCACAGATATATCCTGGTCCATTTACAAGAGGGGGAAAAACGAGAGAAATCCTTAAAACAAGAACACAATATAACATCGAAGAATATGAAAAAATGTTTAACACAATAACCGGGAGAATAAACAAAGAATTGACAGCAGAAAAAATAACGACAGAAATCAAAAAATGCCTGAAGGCCAACAGAAGGCCGATAAACAGAAACGAAAACAGAGAAATCCCATACTGGTGGACAGCTGAAATATCGGAAGCTAAAAGGAAGTGCGTAGAGATACGGCGGAAAATCACAAAAGAAGCAAAGAAAAAGAGAACAGAACTACCGGATATGATGGAGGAAATGAATAGGAAAACGAAAGAATTAAAGAAACTCATAAACGGAAGCAAGAGGAAATGCTGGGAAGAATTATGTAGACAGCTGGAAACAGACGTATGGGGAAGGGCATATGGGATAGCAAGATACAACCGACACCATTGTTGACACTTAGTACAGAGAAGAAAACAGAAATAGCAAATACCCTTTTTATAAAGACCAGAGGTGAATGGAAAGAGCGAATAAAAATATCAAGAGATTTAGTACCCGAAATAACAGAAGAAGAATTTAAAATAGCAATTAAGCATATCAAGATGAAAAAAGCACCTGGACCAGATAATCTACCGCCAGACGTCATAAAAATAACATTTCAAAAGAACCAAGCCACAATAAGAGATATGTATAACAAATTAATAAAGAAACAGGAATTCCCTACAATCTGGAAGAAGGCTAAAGTAATATTTCTGAGGAAGGGCGCTAAACCTATGAATGACCCAACATCATATAGACCCATTTGCCTGTTGGACGTTATGGGTAAGGTATTAGAAACACTAATTAGAAACAGAATAGACAAATAATTAGGAGGTGAAAAAATTTCAGAAAGACAATTTGGGTTTCGGAAAGGGAAATCAACAGTAAAAGCAGCAAACTGGATTCGTGACAAAGCGAGGGGCACTCTAGAGCGGGCTGGGTGATACTCATCACTTTTGACGTTAGAAATGCATTCAATTCGGCATCATGGAAACGTATTGTTAAGGAAATGGAGAAGAAAGGGATTAGTGAATATCTAATAAGAATAATAGAGAGTTATTTCTCCAAAAGTATTATACTCGGGAAAGAAAACACGTTAAAAAGGAGCACAGACGTACCACAAGGTCAGTACTAGGACCGACGTTATGGAATATATTGTACGACGATCTTCTAAATCAGAAGCTGCCAACTGGTGCAAATACGATAGCATTCGCAGACGACCTGGCACTATATATGGAAGGGCCAAACGCTGACAGACTGGTTGAAAAAGCAAATGAGGCAATAAGAATAATAGGAGACTGGATGAAAGAGGCAAAGTTGAAAAAGGCACCGGAAAAGAGCGAGGCGGTGCTACTCAAAGGTACAAAAATGCAGAAAATAAGAGACAAAATAAAAATAGGGGATCTAAATATAAAACCACAAAAGAGCGTAAAGTATCTCGGTATATTTATCGATCACCAAGGTACATACGGGACACATATTGTAAATGCAGTAAGCAAAGCGGTTGATAAGTTAGCAAAACTTGGAAAAATTATGAAAAACATAAAGGGACCATCACATGCAAAGAGACGACTGCTTTATGGAGTGGTACAATCAACACTTTTGTACGGGGCACCAACATGGCACAGAGGTATGAAGATAAAAAGATATAAGAACATGATGTTAAAAATTCAAAGACAGGCGCTGCTGCGGGTAATAAGCGGATACAGAACGATCTCGTATGAGGCAACGGCAGTTATAGCCGGTATTCCTCCGATCCATCTGACGGTAGAAGAACTTAGAGAAAATTACGAAAATAAAAAATACAGAGAAAACAGGAATAATACGCTAAAAGAATGGCAAAAAGAATGGAACGTGCTAACGGGAAAAGCGGAATGGACAAAGAAACTAATACCAGACCTAACACAATGGGCGAGCAGCAAATATAGAAGTACAGATTACTTTATGACACAATTTTTATCTGGGCATGGTAGTGTCAAAGCATACCTGAAAAGGATAGGGAAAATGAGGGAGAGTAACTGTGATATGTGCCAAATTGAGGAGACAATGGAGCACGTGGTTTTTGACTGCGAAAGATATGCAAGGAATAAAACAAGAACAGAAACAACGATTGTTGAAAGGATAACACCATCTAACGTGATAAAACTAATGATAGAAAGTAAAGAGAACAAGGAAATTATATACAAATGGATTAGGGAAATTATAGAGGAAAATGAGAAAGAAGATTTAAACAGAATTGTGTGAAGAAAGGAAGGCAGGAAGGTGGTGACGCAACTTAGAAATAACAGTAACACCACCTTCATAAACTTCAGAAACAACAAGGTGGTTTTAGTGGGTGTGAGTCCCACACTAATTTGAGTGATAGACTCTAAGCTCAAATTGTCCATAATGGATTTCCACCTTCAAAAAAAAAGGTCCATACCCAGTATAAAATCGTCCTCAATATTCGTTACCAGGACCCTATGCCGGATCATGTTGTCCCCTATCTGTAGCACGACATCTGCCTCACCCTGTATTGACATGGACTCGCCGGTGACTGTTCTGAGCTGGATGTTATTGCTAACTGGCCGAATTTCTGATGCTCTCAAAACCCTGGACTTGGCAATGGAAACAGCGACGCCGGTGTCGATGGTGACGGTAATTGCTCGGCCATTGATGGTGCCCCTGATGACTAGGCTGCTGCTATCTCGGCAAAATCCGATGGATACTGGCCTGGGGGTGGTGGAGGGTTAGTCAGCATTCGCCCCCTTATGCTGACTGATTGGAGTTTCCCTGGTTGGTAAGGTCGGTTTGTTGTCTACCCCTGGTTGGTGATCGTTCCGGTAGCCTTACTCTGTAGTCACGTTGAAAGTATCCTGTCCGTCCACAGCGGTAACATGCCCCTCTGGTGCCACTTCTTTGTGACCGTTCTAATAGTTTGTTTAGACTAGCCAGCAGCGCTTGACATGGTGACTCTGGCTCTTACTGGTTAAAGGAAACTGCTCGGACCCTGGGCCTGGACATGTTCATGATGGCCTCTACTTCTAACGCCGGAAGTAAAGCTTCATTACTTTTCTTGACGCCACTTAGTCTTAGATTTCGTTGTACTTCCACATCTCGGATACCGTTTATGAAACTCTGTATGGCCAATTGATCTTTGGTTTCTTCTGGCAGGTCTGGGTAGGACAAGTGCACTAAACGTCTAACCTCTGTTTCGAATTCTTGAAGTCTCTCTCCGAATTTTTCCTCTTAGTTGCACCTGGTATACTTAGCTCAAGGATTGATTGTCGTATCTTTTATCCAGGATGGCGATGATCTTGTCAAAATTACCTTGTTCATCGACTGGAATGCTTTGGAGGAGTTCTAAGGCCGGACCTCTTCAGGAAATTACAAGAGAGGTAGATTTTTCTTGGTTATCCCATCCATTAACTGCAGCCACGGCTTCAAATTGCCGTTTATACATTGGACAAGATGAACTGCTATCAAATGTGGGTGGTTTACTAACGGAACCTTTGGTACTCACGGTGTTCTGGTATTTTCCTCGCTGTAAGTCCTGTTGCATTTTTTTAATTTCTGATTCTACTTTATTTTGGATGGCAATGATTTTATCTTGTACTTCACTTTGTACTGTTTGTTTAATGGAACTGATTTGGTCTTGAACTGTGTCTTGAATTGAACTGAAAGTTTACCTGGCTTTGGATGGAATTGAGGTCATCTACTTTTGTTTCAAGAGTATTCAAGGTATTTTTTATGGTCTTAATGTCATCATTTAGCTCTTTTGTGTCTGACTCAACTATTTGCATTCTTTCATTAACTGTTTCATTAACTTGCGCTACTATTTGCATTAATTGTTCAAATTGTAGTTGTCTTTTTTCTTCTAATATTTTAAATTCATTTTGTCTCGTCAATTCAGTTTGATCTTGTTAGGGCTCCGTATATACAATATAGGATACCCTTATAATATCACTCCGGATTTCTGCCCCTGTCACATAACAGTAATTTTCTCCAAAACTACTGGGCGGAAGAGGTATCAATGTATAGTTTCGTGACCCGATCGGGAGTACATATGGTAAAAGAAGAAATTTTGATTTTAGGGGTACTTCTGGGGGGGGGGACTAAAAAAATCGACCGTCCCCCTCCTGACTCCGAAACTACTGAGCCTAGAATTTTGAAAAAAATAGGAGAGATAGAACGTTGCCCGAACTTTACAGGAAAAATAAGGAGAAACCATTAATATTAATTTTGGGGGCAACTTATAGAATTAAATGAAAATTTAAAAATAAATAATTTTTCAAACGCATCATGTAATACACCAAATCCCATTCTGAGGAACACTAATATATTTTTTTCATATTTAAAAAAATATAGTTAAAAGATATTAATGAAAATATACCAAAATTTACCCATTCCCCCCTCCCTTATCTCCGAAACTAGAAAACGTAAAGTTTTGAAAAAAATTAGAGGTATAGGGTCTGACCTGAAGTTTACTGGAAAAATAAAGAGAAATCTCTACTTTTAATTTTGGGGGGCAAATTACAGAATTAAATGGAAAATATAAAATTAAAATTGTTTCTAACCCATCATGTAATATATATTTTTCATATTTAATAATTAATTAAAAGATATTAGCACAAATCATGATCATGATCCTTTAATATATCATGATCCTTTAATATTATCATGATCCTTTAATATTAAACATGAATATTAAACTGTATAAAGTAGGTCCAAATATTGTCATAAATTATAAAAAACTTTTAGAAATTTTGAAGGATACTAACTGGCTTGAGCAATTTAATTCAGACCCAGATATATACATGGAAAATATAATTAAATATATTTCAAATAGTATTGAAGTTTCTAAAGAGAGTAAAGTTATTAGATAAACTAATAGAAAAGATTGGATTACTATAGGCATTATTAAATCTTGTAAAACTAAAAATAAATTATATAAAGAATGGCAAAGTCACCCTTACAACATTCAACTTAAAAATAAATATAAGAAGTATGCAAATAAACTTTCAAATATCATTAAGTTAGCAAAAATTAATTTCGAAAAACAAGAGGTTGCAAAAGTACAAAATGATAATAAAAAAATGTGGAAATATCTAAATAACAAATTGGGTAGAAGCAAAACGAATGAAAGAATTGATTTCCTAAATATTGATGACAAAATAATTGAAAACTCTTATGATATTGCTTCAGCTTTCAACACTTTTTTTGCAGATATTGGTGTCAATCTGGCTAATAATATTCCAGTTAACCTGGAATATGATCCAAGTTCTAATTGTACAAAATGCGATGCAACTTTCTTCTTGACACCTACTAATGAATGTGAGGTACAAAAAATCATATTTAAGCTAAAAAACAAAGTTGGTGGTGTCGATAAAATACATGCTAGTACTCTAAAAATAATTAGTAAATTTATATTAAAACCACTTACTACAGCTATAAATATGTGTTTTGAAAAAGGAATTTGGCCATCAATTTTAAAAGTTGCTGAAATTGTCCCTGTTTACAAAAATGGTTCAAAACATGAACCTAATAACTATCGCCCTATTTCGTTGGTGTCGAATTTTACAAAAATTCTTGAAAAAATTGTTTATAATAGGCTGCTCAGTTTCATTGAAAAACATAATATCATTACTAATAATCAGTTCGAATTTAGGGGAGGTCATTCCACTAAAGATGCCATCTTATACTTAATTGACTTTATTTCTGGAAAACTTGATAAGAGTTTACCTACTATTGCTGTTTTTCTGGATTTGTCAAAGGCATTTGACACTGTTAATCACGATATCATACAAAAAAAATTAGAAAAATATGGTGTACGAGGTTTACCACATGGTTTTTTTAGTAGTTATTTGGAAAATAGAAAGCAATTTGTCCAAATTAAGGATAGTAAAAGTGACAGTTTAGACGTAAAATGTGGAGTTCCTCGAGGTACTATTCTTGGCCCTTTATTATTTCTAATTCACATCAATGACTTATTAAATATTATCCCGTCTAATAATATTGTAACGTTTGCGGATGATACTTCCTTGTTTACTTCTGGGATGTCTTGGAATGAGGCTATCAAATCAATGAATCTATATCTAGATAGAGTTACTTGTTGGCTTAAATCAAATCAGCTTACCTTGAATATTAGTAAATCTAAATATATCACTTTTGTCAATTACAATGACATGATTCCTTATAATATTGAAGTTAAGATTGGTGAAGAATTATTAGAAAGAGTTGATAACACAAAATATTTAGGAATAATATTGAACCAAAACCTAAAATGGAATGTTCACATCAACAAAGTTGTAAGTAAATTGCGATATTTGTTCTATGTTTTTGTAAAAATGAAAAATGTTGATAGGAAAACTCTTACTATGCTATATTTTGGACTCTTTAATAGCCTTGCAACATACGAAATTGAAGCATACTTCCACCCCATAGGGTGCTGCCTATGACAATGCTTTAAAACCTCTTATAAAATTGCAAGAAAGAATTCTAAAAAATGTGATTAAAGATGAGAATAAAATAATGGATGTTAAGCAGACATACAAATTGAAAATTTTGGTGAATAACTATGATATGCTAAAGAGACAGTACGTTAGTTCTACAAGTATAACTAGAAATAAAAGTTTAATTAAACCTAAAAGTACATTAGAAGTCGGTAAAAGGAATCATCTATTTAATGCTATCGACTATTTCAACAAACTACCAAATTTCCTCAAAAATTTAAATGGGAAAAATACCGTGATCAAAAATAAACTAAAACAATGGATTTTGGCATCCTCCTAATTCAAAATTCTATTCTATTTATCTATATTCAAAATTCTATTCTATTTATTTATGTTCGCACCAATGTAATGTGATGTTTAACTTTAACTTATATGGTTAACTTTAACTTATTAATTTAATCTAGTGTTAAGCTATTACTATTATTATTCTTTCTATTTCGCTATATTCCTTATTTTCTGTGTGTATAAATGTGGATATATACCAGGCCAGTGTACAGGTTCTTTACCTTCAACTGGATACAGCTCTGGCTGTATTACTTTAATACATTAATATGTAACTATGTATCTGGGTATCAATAAATCAAATCAATAAAATAAATATAAAAAATTTCACCCATTCCCCACCCCCTTATCTTCCAAAATCATAAGCTGTAAACTTTTGAAAAAAAATAGACATATAGCCTCTTACCTGAACTTTACTGGAAAAATAAGGAGAAACCCCTAATATTCATTTTGGGGGCCAAATTATAGAATTAAACGGAAAATAAAAAAATATTTTTTAACGCATCATGCAATACATCAAATGAGAGGGCTCATCATGAGGAATACAGATATATATTTTTCATATTTTTAAAATTAATTGTTTACAATATATTAACATAAAGATATAAAAAATTCTCATTTCTCGCTTTATTTCCGAAACCATACTATCGAAAATTTTGAAAATAATTAGGGGTACTTAATTCCCACTTTAGAAACTACACTATCTAAGTTTTGAAAAAAATATTTTATTTGTATTTTTAAATAATTTGAATAACAGATTTGATAATTTATAATTTAAAACTTGTCCTATTTTGCCCTTTATCTTCCAATCTACAGAACCTCAAAATTCAGAAAATAGAATATAGAAGGCTTCCCTGAAAGTTTATTAGTAAAATAAAACTCTAATGTTATTTTTTGGGGGCCAAATTAGAAAATTGAATACATATATATTCTTATAAAAATCAAGCGAATCCTGAAGCAGATAAAATAAAAAGTCTATGTGTGGAAAATCAAAGTGTATATTTTTTATAAATTTAAAACGCTTCCTTTAAAAGATATTAGGGTAAATATAAGGAAATGCACTCATTCCCTGCTTGTCTGAAACTGGAATATTAGAATCTTGAAGGTGGTACGGAACCCTAGGTTTATAATATTTTTAACTTTGAAGGTTAACAGTTTTGCTAACTTAAATCCTTATAATATGCGTAAAAGTCAACATTTTGCAATAACATACTATTTCGAACAAAAGTTTCGATTATTTTACTACCACTCTAGTTTCTTTCTACACCTTATTTGCTATTATCCCCCCAACTATATCGTCTAAAATTTCATAGGTTCTCAGTACTCAGTATTCCAAAGATTTTTCTTGAAATTTGGTTTGCTCGTTTCTCTTTCTAAATTTGTTCCTCTACATTTTAATTGAAAAAGAATAGTTTATAACGGTTGTTCATTGTGATTATGGGAGACGCTAACAACGAATTTATTTGCTATTGCGGAAGAAGATATACATCCAAGAATAGTTTCCAAAAACAAAGCAAAGAAGA
This sequence comes from Octodonta nipae, assembly GCA_034190945.1. Taxonomy (NCBI): domain Eukaryota; kingdom Metazoa; phylum Arthropoda; class Insecta; order Coleoptera; family Chrysomelidae; genus Octodonta; species Octodonta nipae. The sequence continues at coordinate 63,887,557 of CM067221.1, forward strand.
TGAACGACGGTTCCCATGCTGGCTGCGTGGAGAAAAATATTCAACTTTCTTCAGCATGCGTAAATACTTTGCGAGGGCACTTATATTGTATTTTTTTGGTGTTAGTGAAGTGTTGTGTCTTATAACTTTCTCTTAACATATATCGTAAATCTTAGTCTAGTTAGGGCTATATATTAGGTAAGCATTAATTGAGGTACTACTATGCCAGTTGTGCTGGTGAAATACAAAATTGTAAAACCTAACAGCTAGGCCCTAACTAAGGCTGAAATATCTTTTTCAACAATTATATTATTGTACTGGTGAGCCAAAGGTCAAATTACTCAGTGGTGGTTCCAGCTCCCTTCCGAAGAGTACTCTGTCTGAAACAGGAATAGGGGAATATGCTGCCACAAGGTCCTCTGGCGTTTTTCCACCATTGCACAATTGTGCATGCAAGGGTCTAGTTCTCGTTTACTTGATGCCTAGCATCGTATAGACATTCTGAAATACGCTGGATTCAAAGTTTCGCGCTTGGTCCGTATATAACAACAAACATGCTGAATGGCTATTTGCTATTGCAGAAAGAGTGTATTTGTTACTCCTCTCGAACTCGGGGAAATGTACAGGTGACATCAATGGCAATTCTTTCAAATGGGACGCCCACATTGTAATCCGTGTCTTTATGACTTGCGATATCAGGCTCTAGCATCCTCGAAGAGTAAAATCGTTATTATCCAGTTACATCCTCTCCTGATACTCAGGGGGAAATGCATTGTCTTGTTCTTGAGGCATGATCATCTACAGCCCTGGCGAGAAGTTAACATAGTTCTTTTCTCAAATGGTACTAGATCACTAGTGCACTTGGGATATTGATTGAACATATAATGTCGCTTTCAATTAAGTGGTCCAACGGTAGTCTATCTATGTAGAGGTGCGGCAATGGTGGCAAATCCCTCAAAGAGACGCCTGTAGTACGAATAGAGCCCCAGAAAGCTTCATAGTTCATGTTTGGCTCCCAGGGCTGACCAATCACGAATGACTTCGATCTTTGTCTTGTTAGTCCGGATTCCTTACACCGAAACGACGTGGTCCAAAAACTCCACCTCTTTCTGAAACATTGAATACTTCTTAGGGTTAAGTCTTCGGTCGTCGCGGAATACTAGGCATGGCCATCAACCTCTCGAACCTAGCCGAAGTGTTTCATAACCAAATCGTGAATGGAAACAGCCCTTTACTGGTGGCAAACGCTATTTTTCTCTGTCGCTTTCGAGATGTCCAACCTGTTAATATCCACTCTTTAAGTCTATAGAACCAACGGTTCATTAAATCATTACCTCAATCAATTTCCTATAATCCTACTATCCTTTTTTTACGAAAACGACGGGAGCAGACCATGGGCTGATGGATCATTCAATCTCTCCGTTTTATAACGTGGACTCGATATTTTCCTCGACTGCGTGTTGATGTCCAATGGTAATCGATGTTCTATTGGGTTGAGCTTTTCCATTATCTATTTGATGTTGGATGATTTTTGTACGACATTCGGCACCATCCTGACTATTTCAATTTTTTTGGGTCATATCAGTATAATTCATTTTTATTATCAGTTCGGCAAATACTGTTGATTTTGTTATAATAATGTGAATCATAGTTCACGTATACGAATGTGTTATTGCGAACACAGCAAAACGAATAGATATCCACCCAAATTCTCACTTTTAGTGAACCAGGGGCGGATCTAGTGAGGAGCGTCAAGCTGGGCAACATGTATGATTTAAGATATAATTTAGCTATTGCATTAAAAGTAGCCAATCTGCTGTTTAAACCTATATAAATTACTTTCATATAAGATGTTGTATATAAGATTTCCTCGTTGTAGTGTTGAACTGGCTGACCTCGGAGCGAGTGATCTCCCCTAGTGCCCTTCCTGACCGTTATATAACCTGTGCCGAAACATTAACATCAGCCCCGCAAGGCTCGGGACTAAATCCTGACTATGCCCTCTTAAGGGCAAGGAAACACTCATTTATTTTAGATTTACTTCAAAATTGAACTCGAAAAAGTTTTTTTATCTAGGATCTCATACAATTGTAACAATCGATTTTTCTCTTTTCTAGAGTGAAGGATGGGGGGCTGGAGCTCTTTGTTTAATCCGACGTTGTTTAGCATCCTTAAGACACTGAATTGCAACTTCATCTCAAATAAATAAGCTACTGATCAGAGGGAAAATGTAAGCAATAAAGTAGCTTGAGGAAGTTACCGAAACAAAATGCACACGACTCATACTAAAAGTTTCTTTGCTACTTCTTCATTACATAGCAGAAAACGAAAATTTGCATTCAAACGAAGTGTTTTTTATTCATCAATGAGACACACAGTAGACTTAGTTTTAAAGAACGTTGGTGGCAGTTCAATAACATACTCGGCATGCGTAGTATGGAGTTGAGGTTAGTGTCTTTATTATTACAATAAAATAGTGTACGCAGCACATCTGATCTTATAGCCCATTGAAATGTTACATTTTTGGGCATAACTTGCATTTGTCAGAGGACGCAACTTTATTTTTTAGTTATCAAGAGGGGTAGTGTAAAGTTAAATTCAAGTTTGTATGGGGTGGCACAAAAAAATATTTAACATTTTTGTTGCAAATAAAGTTATCTAGAAAATTGTCAAGTAACTTAGTCGTAGAACCATAAATAAAAAAGTTATAAGCGAAAAACGATGAAAATTTGAGAAAAAATGATATTAGACCATTTTTATAGATGTTTTTTAAGGAATAATTTTCATTATATATTTTTTAAATTTACCTATTAGTCAAGGTTTTACAGCACTGCGAAACGAATACTATTCTTCAGTATTCATAACTATACATTAATATCAACGATTTGCCATAATATTAACATATTTAAAACCATCAAAAGGATTATATTGTCCGTCAGCTTTTATGTACTGAGACGTAAATGCCGATAACTTGCTATTTCTCCATGCTTTTTCAGGATGTGACATAACTTCAGCTGCTTACAATATAGGTAAACTTAAATTTCTGAAAAACCTGGAGAAACATCTCGAGTTAGCAAGTGGAACGGCGTTGTTGGTCAACAAGAGAGTTGACCCTGCTTTCCTCACTGTGATTAATGATCGTTTTTTTATCTATTTCCCACACAGCATGAAATATTTCTAAAATATTTATTTATGCAATATTTCTGGTTTGATTTGAAACATTTCAAAATATTTCTTGAAATATTTCAGCAATATTGCTATGTCCGCGACAAAACCCCATTTGAAATAATTCATGAAATATTTCTGTAATATTTTATGAAATCTTTGTGTCATATTTCATGATATATTTCAAAAGATTTTTTGTTGTAGATATAAAAATAGTTTAAATGTATTTTAGTGAACTATTTAAAAATATTTATATAATATTTGATGTTTGTTTTGAAGTATCCTAAAATATTTCAGAAATCTTCGTATTTTAGCTACAAAAACGTTTTGAAATATTTCATGAAATATTCTGTAATATTTTATGATATATTTCAAAAGATTTGTTTGCCGTGAGCATACGAATATTTCAGAAATATTAGAGTCAAATATTTTAAAATAGTGCTAAAATATTTGATGTCTAAAGTATCTATTGAATTTTTTCCCAAAATATTACTATATTCAAGACTAAAATTCTCCTGAAATATTTCATGAAATATTGGTGTAATATTTCACGAAATGTTTCTCTACGATTTCATGAAATATTTCAGTAGATGTTTTGTCGTGGACATAGGAATATTGCAGAAATATTTCAGTGAAATATTTCTTCAGATATTTCATGATGTGTGGGTTATATGGTGGTAATAAAGATGATACTTCTCTTGAGATCCTAAGATAGAAATAATTCGCCAAATCAGTGACAAAGAGAACGTTTAATTTATATTCACTTTCACCAACACAAGATACAGCTCGCTTTCACAGCTTCCTTCTCCTGTTCTCCTTCAAGCATTTAATATAGAAAGCCAACCAGGTGCTGAGCCGCAGCCTGGTTCATCAAAAAGACCGAGGATAGAGGAGTTGTGATTTAGAAAATCACCGTGGATTATGCCACATTAGTAAACCATGAAAACCATTTGGACCCCGTTTTCCAAGATGGAGGCCGTGGGACAGGGGTTGCAACCCCACAAACATGGATTTAACTTTACAGTAATCCCCCCTTGATATCGAAACAATAAAATTGGGTCCTCTGACAAATGCAACCCCAAATGTAACACTTCAATTCACTATTAATTATACTAAACATGTATGGGCATGCTTAAAAGAGGCATCATTAGAAGATGTAAACCAAAATCCTTAGAAAAATGATAATTAAATGAAAGGCGTCTATCCACTTTGAAAAATATTTAGTAAGATTTGGTCTGCAGCAAATTTAATATTTAATTCAATTGTACATATGAAATATATAAATAATTATCAATAAGTTGAGGGAAGCGCCACTGATGAAGATTCTCGACTAGAAACAATATACAGGGTGCTTTGTGTAGAAGGTTCACTAAAAATAGAGGGCGAATAGGTGGGTTCATGTGCTATATTATGCAGCCCGTATAACATCTGGATAGCTTACGGTTTTTGATAATATATTTTTTTAATTCCAAGATATTTCATATCAACTTTTGTAACTTATTTCTATGACGTTTGTTTGCTCTTCTGCAATCGATATTTGACACAAAATAATTATGTGAAAAAATGATGCGAGTCCACACATGGCAAGGTTCCATAAAAAGTCATTAAGTTAAACACTTTATCACATAACAAAAAAAGAGAAGCACATTGAGAACTTCGAATGCTTAGAAAAACTTATATACTTCTTGCTCAGCCCCTTGCTCAAGATATACCACATGTATTGGAAATCATAATAAAATTTGAGATTGTAACTTACAAGGTTAGAATTACAAAAAATAAAACATACAACAAGTTGCAATAATTTGTAATAAATTTTGTTCAAACTGGCTTCCACCACTACAGATGCAAGCTCTATGTCTTTTTCTGACTACTACAGTCATAGTAGTCTCTTGTCACAACTCATCCTTCAGTGTTTCAAAAGCAATATTTATTCTTTGTCTTAAATGTTACTTGGTTTCTAATTCTTTCTTGCAAAAGAGTTGCTTGGTCAGCCCAGAAGCGAACAAATCAGGTCTCTGAGAACAGCGTTATAGAGACAGCTCTTCCAATCCAAGCGTCTGGGAATGAATTGTCTGACAGTTTGCGTATAATCTGCTGGACAGCCGTCGTTTTGAATTCCTATAGGTGCGTCTAACAATGGGACTTCATCTAAAGAGATCGGTCAATCGTTCATTAAAAATTCAAGTCGTTTACGAGATAGGAATAGAAACTAAGGATCAGTTAAGAGAAAGAATAAATGTTGCGTTTGAAACAATGCGGGATGAGACTACGACTGCAGCAGGCAGAAAAAGATTTCGCGCTTGCATCCGTAGTGGTGGAAGTCAGTTTGAAGATGAAGAAAATTATTGCAACTTGCTATATGTTTTATTTTTTGTGGTAATAACCTTGTAAGTTACAATCTCAATTTTTATTATGATACTAATTACTATCCAATACATGTGGTACATTATTGGAAAGGGGCTGGAAGTATAGAAGGTTTGGTAAGCATTCGAAGTTCTGGATATGCTTCTTATTTAAAAAAAACAAAATTACACAAAAATTTCAACTTACACAAAGCTCTATAGAGAAATACATTATTGGAATAACAGACTGAAAGAGAACAGTGTGGATAAGATGTAGGTACTAAGGTAATAGATATCATCCATGAGGTAAAATCCATGAAATCGCAATGAGTAAGACATTTGCTAAGATGATAACGAAAGAGGTGGACAACAAAATAAGTCAGTGTGAAATGAAAAGCTCTAATATAAGCTAGAACTATGGATATCAGGAAAATAATCAGAGTAACCTAGTCCCAAAAATCATCAAAGAAAATTTCATTCTAAATTACTCAAATAGAAGGGGATTGTCTATGGGTTTGGAAAAATTGCCATTACGAATCCTTTTATTTTTTTAATTTCTTGTTCATTTGTGTTAATACCATTGGAAATGGGGTCTGATTTAGACCTAGAAACATTTATACTTTTTTGAAATATACTTGTTTATGTGTTGTTATTCACAAAGAACTCAGAAAAAAATAAGTTCCTTCCATTATTTGCCTCATTTTGCTTTGAAGCTTTACCTTAAATAGTGTCCTTTGTGGAAATAGTGTTTGTCATCCTTACTGAGCCACAATAAATCCTTACAAAACTGTAGCTCCAGAAAGGATTATTTCAAGGTGATTGTAACATTATATAATGTGGATCCAGATAAGGGACTTGGGCATTCCTCAGTCTGTGCATTAATAAGTTTTCTTGGCTAAATCCATGCAATTAGCATGATAATATATTTTTTTAATTCGTATAACTAGATTTTAGTAGATATTTGTTGTAGTGGGTCAAAATGGAATTAATATAAAATTGAAAATAAATTTTCAGCCAGCATATTTGTGAAATAATACAAAGTAGTAAAGATCACAGAAGTGTGATGGGAAGAACCTCAGTACATCACTAGTTTATTGTTCAAACTAGGGTAATACCTAATCAAACTTCTAACTTTTGTTTTTGCACCAGTTTTCATTCAAATGCTTTAGGTTTTATCGTTCTTGCAATGAGTTATCATGTGCAACATCAAAATGAATGCCCTTATCTGTTCCAATTAATCATCATATCAGCATTCTAAAAAGCAATAAAATACAACTGAAGTTCCATTCCATTATTCCATGCTCAACATATTTTGGCAAAATTTTAGCTTGCTTAAATAATAATTCAACTTCAATATATACATAAACAAATCAGAAGCAAACTGTATTCAGATGGACTAAGAATAAAAGTCATTTAAAGTGATTTATTCTGTGTATTTATACATGCTAATCTTAATGGCTGGCTAAATTTGGATATGGTTTTCAGAGATATTAATATAAGCTTGGACAAAAAAAGATCCAGTAAAGATAAAGCTGCACTGTCACAGTAGATGTACTATTACCCAACAGGAAATGTTAAAATTCAATTGATGGTATTACTGATTGGAACACTTGACAACTAAATTCTGAATAATGGTTTATTTGAAATTAAACTATTAAATGATCTTTATAACCTAAATCCTTAATAATTATTTTTCATTAAACAATAATAATCACAATTAGTATTCGATACTACAAGCTTATCTTCCATATGGGTGCATTTGACTGGCACTTTTAATATTTGTTTTAATTGCTGATGGGGCTTTGTTCATTGTCATAGCTTGAGTACTTGGTGGAAGTTGACCCTGGCCAGGGGGAGGAGGGCCAGTTCTTCCAGAAGGAGCAACCATCATTCCCCCTGAAGTGGGATTAGACTGACCATTTGGACTAGGACCCATCTAAAATCAAAAATTATACCATTCACAACAAAAAAATAATTTTTGTTTACCTTTAAGCCTTTGCCCATGCCAACTGCTGCAACCAATAAATGAGTATCAGCAACACTAGAATTCTGTTGTGCACTTCCTCTTGAAGAGGACTCAACTTCCCATTCTTCTCTAGCCTTACTTACAATATCCCAAACATGTGAAACAACTTTTTGATATGTAGCTATTTGCTTCTGAAATGCAACATTTTAAATTCATTTAATACATGTATTGGTAAACTACTTACTTGTGCATTATCATATTGTAAATTTTGAGCCTTATGTTCCAATTGCAACATTTTTTGCTCTGCTAAAGGTTCTAATTTTGTTCTTAAATAATCAGGTACTAAATCATGAGCAAATGTGGTAACTCTGCCTTCAGTTGTTTGAGCTAATTGTTCATCTCTTTCTGGAGATAACATTAAAGGTAAAACTGTTAAATTTCGAAGAACAGGACATTTATCATGGCTCAATACCTTTGACAGTGAAGTAAGCTAAAAATTCAATTCAATTCACATGTACTGAAGATGGTTGAATAAAAATATATATAAAACAATACCTGACCAGATATCAGTGCATAATTATCAAGAAATGACGGCCAGTTCATTGTATCATACTCATTTTCCACTTTCAAAATCATTGAGGCTATCGACTGTTTTAAATCATTGACTCTTTGAATAATTGATTCTAGGGCAGACTCTAATTGTTTTTCTTCCCTTTGCTGCATACTCTTTCAGATATATATAAAAAACTCGAAAAGTTTAATGTTTATTAACAGATTTTACTTAGCCCTGAATTGTCATTGTCACTTGTCAAAAGACATATAAATGACATAAACCAGAGAGAAGGAAATGAGAGAGTGACGAAAATAATAGAAAAAGATGGAAACATGAGCACTAGCGCCTCTTTGTGAGGGACAGCTCGAACTAAAAATTGGCGCCTTATTTGAATTTCTATTATGTATTTTCTCAGATTGCACGATATACCATTTAAACCAATTTGTCATAAAAATTGGATATGTACACAAATATAGATTTTTTCAATTTTATTAATTCAATAATAAATATACAATTTTATTTTCATTATTGTGTTAATAAAATAGAAAAATATCTATATTAACCCAATTTTTATGAAAAATTAGTTTAAATGGAATAGTACAACTGAGAAGAAATCCAAACGGCCAGATTTTATTATAAATTATATATGCAGACATATCACACAATCAAGTTTATTTACATATTATCGCAAGAGAAGTGCAAATTATATAAAACAAAAAATAACTGTAAAAATTATAAAAGCACAGCATTTCCTTATAAATGGCGAGTACACCTATCATACCAAATTTATTAACAGATATGGTTGTAGGTACCATATATACATTCTGAGTAAACTATGAAACAAAAACAATGACAAAATATATTTAAACTAATTTATAATGATTTTTGTCAATCCAATAATAAAAATGCAAACATATTTTGAACAGTTTTGACTAAAATTTTAATTCTTCATGATGCTGCCTGGCCTTTTTAGTATGAAGATAATGTCATTTAAATCATTTCCTATCTAATTCTTTGTTTCCTGAGACGGTACATGGAATGGATGCCAATTTTAATCCTGCATGAAAGGGAATATCGAATTCAAAAAAAAGTGTTGAAGGTGAAGGTAATTTTAAACAACTACTCAAAAATCAATAAGACTTTGGTCCCCTTTTATATAATGCCAAAGCAAAAGCTTTATTCTTTACTTTACTCCAAATAGGTTTTTTCCTTGGTGCATTTATCAATAGTGAATTCAGAAAATCCATACCTGTAGCACTCAAAGATTTGTTTAAACTTGACAGAATAAATTGTTGATTATTTCTTAAAGATATAACTTTGATTTTAATTTACAAATTTTGGACTGTTGGTGACGGTTAATTTTATAGAGAATTCTTTCACAAGAAGTAAATTGAAAAACATTTGTACATTTAATCTTTGTCAAAATACCCTGCTTAACTGCCCTGGAAGGGCTGGTAAATGAACATCTGCATATTTGACTACTAGAAGATGGTCCTGTACAAATGTCACATACTTTTGAAATTTTTGCAGTTGTATGTAACCTTTCCAAAGAGTAATGTCTTTTTAAAGATACTGCAGATTCATTGTTACTTTCTATAGGTATATTTTCATTTAAGGGACAAGAAATACTACTGTTAATACTGGATTCATGAACACTACTTGGATTAAATATTGTTGGTATCACATGTTTCAAAATTAGCCTTATTTTTAAAGTACTTTGGCTCAAAATGGTCTTCACATATAAAAACAGAAGTATGAGTAAATGAAACCAGATCTGAACAGTTTTCATTAATTATGTCAAACCAGTTTTTCCTCATTTCTGAATTGCTAGGAAAAGAAAAAAAATGCTTTTGATTTACATTACTCAAACCCCTACGATTAGCATTCTGGCAAAAAGGGACCTTGCATTTTCTCTTTGGAACTTTCAACAATTACTCCATGTAAATTATTAATTATTAAAACACTCATCTAGATATTCGCCTTTCGATCGACTGGTTGTTTGCTACTACAGAAGATGACTAAAAAAGAAATGGGTAAATTATAGTATTTTATCTGTTGCCTACAGTAAGTAAAACGAATAACGATGGTAAACTTAACTTACTAAATCAGTTCAATCGAATTCTTTTAAATTTATAGCCAATTAATTTAAGACAATCAAATATAATTCAAATTCAAATTTGAAATGCACAGGAAGTGAAAACAAAATTGTAAAGTTATATAGAATTGTCCTACGTTCTAAAATATCTAAAGTAAATCATCATATAATAAGAGGCGATAAGATATAATAACGTATTTCGAGTTATAAAAATATTTGGTGAAAACCCAAGAACAGACATGCATTTGATCAAACTACGAACGTTTGTCTGTGATAGAACCTGTACGAAGCGCTCCCTTCGTACAGGCCAGCTTAGGCCAGAAACTACACTTGTCCGTGTAGCATATGCAATTCGGTGCTCTCTCATTTCCTTCTCTCTGACATAAACCAACCATAGAACATACTTTTTATTTAAAGAAACCAACATATATATGCATAACCGGGGACTTCCGGGAAAATGGCGGGACGGCCACACGTCTAAATAGCTAGTTAAGTTTAAAAATTAGATTGAAGAAGTTAGAATTAAGTTTGACATGAAATAGTATATGAAATCAGTGATTGTCCGTTAAGTGTTTTATTATAAATCCTCAAAAGGTCCCGTGCAAGAGTATAGTTGTATAGAATAGACGCTTTTAGAAGTGAGAGACGCTCATGAAGTGAAAATAGTGTATAAGTGAATTAGTAATATATAGACACTAGTTAAGAGGAAGAAGGGAAAGAAAAAAGGAAGATTTTAGTTAACCTGGAAGTCCAGGAGTGGCTGTCCCGGAAGAATTATTTTTTATTTAGTTTTTTATTGAAATTGCTACTATAGAGGAGGATGGGTTATCCCAGACGCATTTAATTATCCACCTCTTCTAACTCGAGGCTGGCTAAATGCTTATTGGCGAAGGCCACAAACCAACCAACCAACCTATGCATAACCCAGTACTACAACCTTAGATCATGTACCTCCTAGATATAGCCTGTCAGCTCGTCGTCCATTGGAAGCTTAGAGCATTTACTTTCTAGAGATAGCCTGCAGTGCACAAATGTCGTGGTAAGACTAAGGAGAGAGAGGGCAAGAGGCTGTTTCACTCGGTTGGGAGCTGCTTCCAATAAAGTATGTTGTTCTTTGGCTACGTCCACCGACCATCCACCCACTAAGTGAAATAGCCTCTTAGGCAAGGCGCAAATTGAGACGCGTATAGCGCGTGTGAGGTGACATGACACGAGTGGCGCGACCCGAACGTGTCACACACGTCGCGTGGTAATCCGCATATTGAGAGGCAGTTCCTAGCTCATTGCGTCAGAAAATATATAATTCACGAACGAATAAATTTGATATTTTAATTTTGTATTTATATAATTAGTATCTTTTATATTATAGCACCCTTTTTGATATGCTATCGCCTCTATTAACATCTTATCTTACCATTTTTCAAAACACTTGACACGCGCGACACGAGAAACTGTTTCTCAAAAGCAGCGCGACGCGACCGACAGTAGACGCGTGTCGTGCCTCGCGACACTTTGTTGGCAATTTGCGCTGTTCCATTCAATACTATACGTTACAAAAGTTCGCTCTGTGCTGTGTCATGTCGCACGCGCTATACGCGTCTCAATTTGCGCCTAGCCTTACTGCCTCTATTGCGTTGCCACGATTTTGTGCTTGACAGGCTATATCTAGATGGTAAATGATCTAAGATTGGAAGCGAATACAAGCGGCTACAAGCTGGCGCTATACGAGCGGCAACAAGTAATGTAGTTTAATGAAATATCGTCCATTGCAAGCTACTTTGAGCGGGCGGCTATGAGTGTAAACGTGTTCGCGCTTCATTTTCCATCTGGATGGGATTTACGCTCGTAGCCGCCTGAGAAGTTTGTTTACGAACACAAGTTGTTTTGCCAGTTTTGTTATTTTTAAAAAATATGTATTAAAATGTATTCATTTCGTTTATGTTGTGAGTATGGATGATACTGAAAAATTAATAATTACTTTACAGTCATATTCCCCTTTGTGGGATATGAAGGATAAAAAATACCATTCCAGGAAAATATAACGAAAACTGTGGGGAAACATTGCAGTGGAGATGGGATGTGATGGTAAGTAATAAAAAGGCTATCATATATTTATTTAGGTATATATTAAATTGCGATGCAGAATTCTTGAAAATAGAAAGAGAAAAATTGCATTTGTTTTCTAAGAGTATTGCGATGAAAATCGACAGAGAATATCAGTTTTTGATGAGCCTACTACCACATTTGAAAAAAATCCCGAAAACCGACAACTAGGTGTACGGAACAAGATTCAACAAGTGCTAATCGACGAAGAAGAACGTTATCATTCCATCCAGCATTCATCTGTTCCGTATCAATCAAGAGGCATTAGATGCTCCTCCACTGTCATCCCGTTGCAACAGCCAGTCTCAACCACAGAATCAGGTTGACTTGGACAACCTAATGGGGATTGTAGAATCTTCCTATGTTACATTACAATAAATTTGTTATCTAAGTAATAAAAATGAATTTTATTTTCCTTAGTGTTAAACTCAATCGATCCTCAGAGGGTATAGTTTCTCTGAAGTTAGACTCTTTACTGATTGTTGGCTTTATCGCATTTAGAATGTAAAAATAGGGTTGAGGGCACATCCGATAATAATCAAAAAACTTTTGGGGATCTCTCTCTAATTCAGGATGGAGATGGTTGAATTCGCCAAGACGCGCCCTCTTCTGCAATATAGAATTTACCCAACACTGTAAGGGATTTCTAAAAAGAAAATATCTTCTGCGTCCATTTTAAATTTCACAAAATGCAAAAACCGGTATTTTATTGTACACACGTTCCTCTTCACTTCGCTACAAAATTAATACTAAACAGCGTGCAGTGGACGACCCCTGTAGCACATAATCGCTTGCCTTATAGCCGCTTGTTGCCGCTCGTATAGTGTGAGCTCGTAGCCGCTTGTATTCGCTTCCAATGGACGACCAGCCTTTAAAGCACAAAATCGTGGCAACGCTAGAAAGAGAGGGCTATAGAGACAGTAACAGGCTATTTCACTTAGTGGGTGGACGCAGCCAATGAACAACATGCTGAACGTATTTCATTGGAAGCAGCTCCCAACCGAGTGAAATAGCCTCTTGCCCTCTCTATTGCCCTCTCTCTATTTAGTCTTACCACGACATTTGTGCATGACAGGCTATATCTAGAAGGTACATGATCTAAGACTACAACTACCAACCAGAAATCCAAAAAAGTACAGGCTTCAAAATGCCTTAGAGTATGCCATAGACCAAGTAACTACCGACATAGAGATATTACTTAAATATAGAGTTCGTGAGGCTCCTAGAAAAAAGTAACGCACGGTGAGAGAAATAGAAAACAGAGTGGACGTATCTAACTGTGTCTAAGCTCGTTTCTGATTGATGCTTGTTTGCATCAATCAAGTGACGTCTATGTAGAAAAGTTCTTATTTTCTTTATGGTGACGTCTAGCTATTGCTTGCAGCTCTAGACAGAGACAGTTACGTCCTCTCGGTTTCCTTTCTCTGTTATCCAGCGTTACGAATCCATTTGTACAGGCGCCACTAATAAGCAATTATTAGTGGACTGTGAATTATGCAGCCTAGATAAAACTAAATATATTTTTTTTGGTTGGAGATGGGCTGATTAGGAATGCAAAATATATATTTTTGTTCATGTATTTCAAGAATATATAAAATTATATAAATATAAAATTTATTCTATGAAAAACATGATTGATTGGTTAAAATTGAATCTTGAAACCAAACATTCCAAAATTTCGGGGGGGGGGGTTGAACCCCCAGACCCCCCCCGCTGGCTACGGGCTTGCGCATAGCGTGGCTTTAGGGAAAAATTCACAAAATCCCAGATATACTAGATATCAAAAGGGTTTAGCTCTGTGGGAGCCCTTGCCAGGCCTGTGGTTGGCGTCATGGCTGCAGTTCAACATGAATTTTCGGATAGTCCGGGCTCCGAACTGTTTCTAACAGGACAGCTTTTTTAGTTGGCAGATGTTCGTCAAGACCGAGGTATTTTAAATTGTTTAATAGATGTTTTGGGACAACTCCTGTTGTTGACATATAACAATTGGTACAATTCGTGTGTTTTGAAATTCCAAATCCCTGTAATTGGTTATTTTTTCAGCCTGCTTAATATGTATATTATTGTTTTCTGAAGGATATTTGTGGCATATTTTTTCAACGTTTAAGCACTTTCTAGGAAATAACACCACAAGTCACGAAATTTGTGTATATTTCCAAACGTTTCGGAGTCTAGGTCCGTCCGACTATTAGGGATTGCTATGTTTATTAGAATTGCTTTTCTAGAGACTTTATCAACTACAACTATATCTGGTCTATTGTGAGCAACAGTTCGATCGGTCAGAATCGTGCGGTCCCAGTACAGCTTGTAGTTGTTATTTTCTAAAATTATTCTTACGGACTGTGATAGTTTAAGTTTCAGTGCTAGTTCCCGCTGCAGTATTTTTGCCACAGAATCGTGTCGTTCTTTGTATTCACTTATAGCGAATGCCTGACAACCTCCCTGTGATGTGCTGGATAAATTCAGATGTTTGGTAACCATATATGCATATGTCGTTGTTGATAGAAAGGTCTTTATCGATGTACTTTAGATAGTTCTTAGTTGGAATTATTTGATCTTGGATTGCCAAAATAAAGCCTTGCTTTTCAAGAAACATGACCAGAGATCAACCAGTAGTTCGAAGTTAAACTGTCGACATAATCTTGGTTGACGTCATTTATTATGGCTACGTTCCACTTAGCGACCACAACGACCATGCTCACGGAGGAGGTTTTTCCCATTCCACTTGCTTGTGAGTGGTTAAATCATAAATTCAAGTGGAAAGGTGTATGAAGCGTTTTGAGCGTTCATGTAAATAGGTTAACTTGATTTATATTAAAAAATATACAATTTAGTTTTTTATATTTCATTTTAGTGGAGCTTTTAAACAATTCGAGTTTGAATATAATCGAAATGTCTTTTACGGCAGTTGGATATTTGTTGATGCGTCGCAATAATGCTCCAGAAACTAATTCATCTAGTTCAGATGAAAAGTGGAATGCAATTTTACAAAATTATAATCGTGAAAAGCGAAAACTTAGGCCACGTATTATTGATTACGAGAATGTAATTAATCTTTATTCAGATGAAGAATTCAAAAGTTATTTAGCAAACAACATATCTATAAACAAAAAAAAAGTTTCATGAAAGAAATGTTTTCACAACGATAATGAACATTGTTTATTTACCAAGTTGGGTTATGTTATTGATAAATGTGGACAAATGTATAAATAAATATTGAATATGAACTAAAATTTTATTAAACTTAACATAAGTACATTTATCTGTCTTCACACATTCTGCATCAGCTTGAGAAACATAAGCTTCCACAGCAGTATCTTTTTCCGAATCATATAATACTATTTTAGTTGTCGCCATCTTTAAAAACTTCTCAACGTCCACTTCGACCCATATCTACAGAAGGGTCGTTGTGAGCGTGGTGTGAGCGAAATTAATGACGTCATTAGTGACGTTTTCGCCGCGCTCACAACGACCGCAGTCGTCATGTTGAACGGCTGAAGGAGTATTTTGAGCGTTGTGATCGCTAAGTGGAACGCACCCTTATATGTCTTCCATGAAGGGGCTTCTCTTTCCATTTGAGCAGTTTCTGATCAGTTGACTGGTTGTGTAACTGGACTTGTTGTTCTGTCAGTCGCAGTGGTGTTGAGTCATCAACCTGGCATACTTATGACGCTGTGTAGATTAGAAAATCTTGCGAGCTTCTGGAAATGACTACGCAAATTAGAAATTTGTTGATCTAGTAGTTTGCTTATACCGGCCAATCCTCTTCCTCTTTCATATCGTGGCAAAATTGTACGTTCGACAGAGCTCTTTGGGTGGTAATTTTGAGCTTCCGTTAGTAGTACTCGAACTTTACTTTGTAATTATCCAATTTCAGTCTTGCACCAATTAACTTCACTGAAAGAGTAACTGAGCACTGAGGTGTTAATTGTCTGAAACAGAATTTTACTGTTATGTTTGATTTTCAACAGTGGTCTTACCCTTCTATACAAGGCCGTATTTTATATTTATACCATTTTATGTATCCTGTAAATACATGAACAAAAATATAAATTTTGCAGTCCTAATCAGTATATCACCAATCATAAATATTATCCTATTTTAAGCATATCATTCAGCTTTTGTTTCGTAGCTGCCATCACCTTGAAGTCGTCCATGTATAACAAATGATTTATCTTTAATGCTTGTACGTTGTTGTGTTTGAGACTGAACCCAAAGTTAGTCGAGTTTAGTTTGTGTGAGTCAGGATTCATGGCAAGGCAGAACCACAGCAGACTAAGAGAATATCCCTGGAATATACCCAGATGAAAATGACATATTCTAAAAAGTTAACAATACAATTATTTTCTTTTAGAGTTTTAGTACCTGAAAAACTGAAACACGAAACAACTTTTGATTCACAAACTTGATGGGATATCGTGGGGTGGATAAGCAAGAACTCTTCTCTCAGTTGCATTGGCTTTTGCTTATTCAACCGCAGAATACTGTGCTCCAGTATGGTATATATCGAAGCTGTCATGTGCAAAAAGTAGATACTGTTACGAGAATTAATCTGATAGCTGGTGCAATCATCCAATTCGGGGAAGCAACATTCCTCCGATATTTCTGGGAAGCCGAAATATTGTTTATCTATCGATCCGAGGCCGACCGCTGCCGTTACTGGGAATTCCCAGAATACACGAAAGAAGTTTCCCGATGGTTCGTTGACTTGCCAGAATAATTCCGAGAGAAATATATAAATACGTACAGCTGGCGATGGATTCATTCAGTAGGTATTTGACGGTCGTATAGTTTAGTAGAGATAAATTGTAAATAGTTCTGTGAATATAAATTGGGTTAAAGTAGTGGAAATAAATTAGAGTGAGTTGGACTGTGTTTTCAAATAAATCCAAGAACTGAACTGAACCCGAGTGTGAAAATAAAAACATTACAGTGGTGACGGCTGTAGGTGTATTTGTGGAACTTTAGAAGTGAAAAATAAATAGGCCGACAATGTTTAAAGAGGTGACTTTGGACCAATTAAAAGTGACGGACTTAAAAAAAGAACTTGAGGATATGGATTTAGAAATTAGTGGAAAGAAAAGTGAATTAATACAACGGCTACGAGATTCCCTAATAGACGAAGGTAATATTCCCGATACTTATTTGTTTGTAGTTTCTGGTAATGGGGACATGAGTATGCTACTTAAAAAAATGGAAGACAAATTGCTAGAAGATTTTAAAAACTTGAAACAGGCTTTAGAAGATAAATTACTAGAAAATTCAAATACACTAGAGGACAGGACAAATTTAGAGGACAAATTGGTAGAAAATTCTAAAACCATAGAAGATAAATTTCTAGAAAATTCTAAAACCCTAGAAGATAAATTACTAGAAAATTCGAAAACCCTAGAAACCTTACAAGAAAATACTAAATCTTGGAAGACAAATTACTAGAAAATTCCAAAAGCCTGGAAGACAAATTCCTGGAAAATTCTAAATCCTTAGAAGAAAATTTGAAAAGCATGGTACAGAAAAATTTAGGAATGCTGGAAGAGAAAATATTTGAGAATGAGGCATCAGAGGGAGGAGCTAAAGCAAACAATGGTCAAAGAGTTAGTCAAAAATGAAATAGAAGAGCTAAGACAGATACTGGAGGGTGAGATCAGCAAAATAAAAGAACAGGTAGTCACAATGTAAAGGGGAGAAACACAATCAAAAACCGAAAGCAGAAACAGTCCAGAAGTAGTGGATTCGAAAATTGGCATCGAGGGAACAAGACACAAAATGAAACCTCTACAATTGATGGAAAATCATCATGGACTAATTATCGTCTCCAATTCGAGGCTGCCGCAAAGCTAAACGGATAGTCGACAGCAGAAAAGGCAAATAGCCTTAACCCTTGCCTTAAGAGATGCTACAGATATTTTGCAAACGTTGAATACCTCGGAGCAAGAAGACTACGAACAACTGGTCAAACATTTAGAACTGAGGTATAGCCAGACAAAGTTTCGAGCACGTCTACCACTCCCAATTGAAAAATCGTCACCAGAAATCAAATGAATCCCTACAAGAGTTTGAAGCTGATATTGCCCATCTGGTTCGCCTTGCCTATCCAGCCACACCGGAAAATGTCATGGACTGCGGGACAACGAACCCAGACAAGCTTTAACACTAGCTCGACCGACTCAATTAGTGGATGCACTGGCTCGAGTTCTTGGATTCGAGGCTGCAAAAAATACCTGCAGAGTTCAAACCAGAGTCCGAATCGTTGACAGAGAATCAGAAGATGGCGGAAACCATGCAACTTCTGTAAGAAAGATAGTAGAGTGTCGTTAGGTAGGACATATCCAGACTCGTTGCAAGGAGAGCAACGGAGTACCGACTTCCTAATCGGGGAAACTAAAGAAAGCCAATGTAAAGGGACCATCGTCGACCTGTAGCCAAAAAGCCCCAACTATCAACGCATATGTCGCTTCGCTACGCAAACACGTTAACGGTGTCTTTGTAGATGGCCTAATTAATAAGAAGCAATGTGCAATGGTGCATAATACTGGTGCGACTAAAACATTAATAAGGCCCAACATTGTTTCAGAGACAATGATAAAACCAACAAAAGGCAACTGCGAACAGCGACTGGAGAAGCAGCGAAAGTTCATGGTGAAATAGAGGTTGGAATGACCTTGAGAAACACAACCTTCTAGATCGGGCATTAGTGGCAGACAGCGAAGACGAAGTCATCATTGGAATGGATGTCACGAGCTCCAAGGGATTCCACTTCAACTTCAAAGATAGAATTCTGCGAGTGAATGACGAAGAAGTGGTGCTTCATGGAAAAGATGACACATTGCTTCGAGCCATCTTAGCAGAAGTTGTCAATGTTCCGGAAAGAGGTGAACTCATTGTAGATGCTTGCGTAGATGGGAGAGCTAAAGCTGGAACAGTAATGATGTTTGATCCCGAACTTCGCGATGGAAATGTAGGCAGAGGTATCGCGCTGGGAAAGGCTTTGTTTCGTGTCAAGGGGACTGTGCCAGTAAAAGTAATGAACCTGAATCATTACTCGGTTGTGCTAAGAAAGGAACAACTTTGGGCCATTGTTCAACAGTTTCCTCTGTAGTCAGAACTGGAAAGACTAATAACAGATTATTCCAAGAATTTAAAACCAAACCAGAAAGCAAAATTGAGGGACATCGTTAGAAACTACCAGGATATCTTCGATCTAGGGAACGGCAAAAGAGGACGAACCGATCTGGTGAAACATAAAATTAATACCGGCGGCGAGAATACTACCCCTAGCTAAAAGAGGAGAAGCCGACAGGATAGTCCGCGAAATGGAGGAATAAGGTGTTATTGAACCATCCAATAGCCCTTGGGCTTCTCCAGTTGTCTTCGTAAAAAAAGACGGTTCGACTCGATTTTGCGTAGACTATCGGCAACTAAATCACGCAAAGAAGAAAGATAGCTAAGTATCCCCTACCAAGAATAGACGATACCCTAGATACGTTAGCTGGATCGAAGATGTTTTCCACCCTGGACTTGAAGAGCGGTTATTGGCAGGTGGAACTAGCTAAGGAAGCCCGGGAAAAGACTGCTTTTACCATCGGCTCACGACTTTACCAATTCACGGTGATGCCGTTTGGGTTGAGTATTGCTCCAGCGACGTTTGAAAGATTGATGGAAACGGTGTTAAAAGGGCTTTCATGGAAAACGTGCCTGATGTATCTTGACTACATTATCGTGGTTGGAAAATCGTTTGAAGATCACATGAGGAACCTGGAGGAGGTATTTCGGCGACTTCGAAGTTCTGGACTAAATTTAAGCCCGAAGAAGTGTCAGCTGTTCCAAGAAGAGGTGAAATATTTTGGACATGTAGTTTCCGCACAGGGAGTAGCTGTGGACAAACAGAAAATCAAAGCTGTCCAGGAATGGCCGATACTTAAAGATATCCACCTGTTAAGAAGTTTCCTGGGGTTATGCACGTACTATCGTCGGGACGTAGCCGGATTTGCCAACAGCGCCAAGCCACTTAATAGAGGGGAAGGTGCAATACCAGTGGAACGAGACATTGAAAAGAGCATTGACGAGTGCCCCCGTCTTAAGTTATCCGTTGCCAGATGGGAACTTCGTTTTGGATACCGACGCAAGCAATGTCGGAATTGGTGCGGTGCTTTCGCAGATCCTTGAGCAAGTCTGAACGGAATTACTGCGTTACTCGCAGGGAACTCTTGGCTGTGGTAAAGGAGGTAGAACATTTCTAAAAGTACCTCTATGGTTAAAGATTTCTCCTGAGAACTGATCATGCAACACAGAAGTGGCTCTTGAAGTTTAAAAACCCCGAAGGAAAAAGTGGCCAGCTGGTGGTGGTCGGTGTAGCAAGAAACGCATGCAATGAGCGGTACTGAATATAGTTTTAGAGATGTGTAGGTTCGGAAAGACACGAATCCTCGGACCTGTGTGAATGAAGGATGTACATCATTACCGATCGGCGGAACCACTTGTTGATATTATACGCGGAAGCGGCATTGAAACATGCCATGAGCGGTACTGAATAAATTATAGCAAACTGGGAACTGCGGATAGGAGTGAGAGGAACGATATTACCTATAGTTTGAGTATTGTTGGTTCATGGTTATATATTTTTATCGTTTTAGTTGTCAAATATGACTATTTTTATTTGTAATTATTATTTTTGATAAATCATTATCGTAATTTTATTGTATAAAGGGCAACACTCCGCCTGCAGTCCTACTCCAGTAATCACAGTTAGACAACCGGACCCATATGAGTCCGACGGACACGGGTCTTGGATGTACATCTTTGGAACTGGATGCATATCCGGATCCAACTCCGAAATATGAGCGGACCTACCCATCTCTAGTTGTAACAAAAATAATTATTTTAATCGATATTTCCATGATAGGAATCGTTTAGATCCAAGTCAAAATATAAACAAAATTCGTGGTACTTTTCAAAATAAGAATTATGGTCAATTTCAACACACATTTTGTTTGAAGAAATATTAATTGTCGATCATTTCAATCTACCAGGTAAGTTCAAAAATTTTACGAACTATAAACACAATAGAACTTGAGTACCAAAACAGAAAGACTCATATCGAGAAAAGAATCTTTTAAGATATTAAACATTGTAAATGACGTTAATAATTTGTTAAAAAGTAAGTTGTATTACATTGAAGATAAACAGAATTTTAAATATTTCATTTGTGCAGGTGCTCCGATTTCATTTACAAAACCATGTTTTTCAAATAAATAATGAGAATTTTACAATTTCTGGAATTAATAATCAAGGAAAAGTTGCAGAGATAAATAAAAATGTTATCTTTTTTATTTTAGCAATTATAGACCTGGAAAACAAAAAAAAATCATATTTAATTTTAGAACCTTAGAGATAAAATTAATGCAGAAGAAAATCATTCAGGTAAAATTAATGAAAAAAGGGAATGCAGAACTAAAAATATTTTACACATAAAAGTAAATTTTTAGAAAGACAGATGGAACAATTCTTTTAATCAAAATGAAATTCAATATGTTATTCCTGGAAGAAGTATTCAAACAATATAAAAAATAAATGTAATTTGTTTGTACTCAAAAGTTAATTAATGAAGAAGTAAAAATCTCAAATACACTTGTGAAAATAAATGAAAGAGGTAACATAATTACTACATGTGCACAATTTTCTGAAAATGAACAATCCATTGTTATTAGTCAGGTAATATTGGTTGAAATTGCTGAAATAATTCGTGATCACGAAACTGAAAACATTCAGATAAAAAATTTCTCTCAAAGTGAAAGGAATAATAAAATATTAGATAGCTTACGTTTAGATCATTTAAATGAAGAGGAAAGGCGTTAGAAAATATTTGTTTAAAATATAAAGATATTTTTTATTTAGACGGTAATCAATTAATTTTCACAAATAATATCAAGCATGAAAACAATAGGTACTCAAAATGCTAAGACAATTTTTGCAAAAAGCTATAAATACCCCCAAAATCATAAACAGGAAGTAAATAATCAGATTGAGCCTTTATTAGATCAAAATGATATTTGCTCTTCTTAATACAATGAATTTTCAAATTAAAGTTTTCTCAGTTAAACGTATCTATAGAAACAAGAAATAAAAGAGACTTTCTAGGGGAAGTTTGACAAATAATTACAGGTTCACTAAAGCAGCAAAGACGGTGAATTTTGTGATGATTATTTAAATAACCTTGAAAGTCATGGCAAAGATTTACAACTTTTACTGAAACATGAGATTCAAATTGTTTCAAGCACTATAACTTAACGAACAATCGTTAAGCAAGCAGTATCTTACTCCAAACGATAAATATTGTTCAGAAATAATTCAAAATGAATTTCATTTATGCTATAATCACTATCCCAAGACACTTAGTAAATAATCTTTATGTGATGTCAAAATTTTAATGGAATCACAAATTCCAACGAATTGTGAAAGGATTGTTACTACAATTGAAGATTATAATGTTCAAAGATTATCCGAAAATAAGTGGTTAATTGTTTTATCCAAATCATTGCCAGTGACAATAATTTGTCCAGTGTAAAACACAGAAATAAAACAATTGAAGATCCTCGTTTCATGTATCAGAAAGATCTGTCCCAAAAATCATCAGTATCTCTTGAGAATTTGATGGACCATTTTCACCACAATCAGCATCAACAACACACTTCGACTTGAGTGTGAAGAAAATTTAAGATTTGTGTGAAAATAAGTGAGTGAAAAAAGAGCAGAGTAAAATGTGAAAAACCATTTGAAACGCTTAAATTGTACACAAACTGACTGTTGTTTGCTTTAGCATTATCATACATTACTAACTGTTTTTATTTTACTTTTATTTTAATTTAACTTTATGTAGAAACATATTTTATACTTGAGTTTTATTTTTTTTTATTGTAGTTTTGATTTTGCATATTGTATGTCTAATATTATTTTTGATAACTGAATTTTAATATTTACATTTACTACTGTTTACTTTAAGCTCTTGTATATTTAAAACCATTTAATTTAATCTACGCAATACTAATAATGAGAATTTAATCATTTTGGATTTTTCAGATGTTTCAATTCTTTATTTTTGTTCCTTCTTAAGTCGTAACAAATATTTTAAGGGCGGTGAGGTTGTGGAATTATCAACCATACATTAAATTATATTTTTTTAACCAAAAGTTGTTAGATTGCAATTGCCTTGATTTAATCATTTGTATTCAGTTTCATGTGGGCGTCTGCATTTCCGAAAAATCTCGAGGCCCATTTCATAATTAAGATAAGACAACTTGTATCGGTAACCTTGTTTTGTCATGAGTATTATACATATAATTATTAGATCATCATTATACAGCGCACATCCATCGTGAAGACTAGTTTTAGTTATTTGAATAAATTAAATTTTTGTGCCTGTAATTTCTGAGGTGCCTGTAAAACATATATAATCCAAAAATTAAAATAATAGAAATATGGAGCCTCACCTTAAATTTACAGGAGCAAGGAGAAAACACTAATATGAATTTTGAGGAACAAATTATAGAATTAAATGAGAGATAAAAATTATATATTTTTTTCAACGGCATCATGTAATATATCAAATGAGAGGCTCATTATGAGGAAAACAAATATATTTTTTCAATTTTAAAAGTAATATATTGACAAATATAAACACAAATCCGCCCTATTAAATCTGAAACCATTGAGCCTAAAATAAAATAAAAAAATTGGAATATAGGGCCTCACTTCAACTTTACTTTACAGGAAAAGTAAAGCAAAAATCCTGAAACTTATTAATTTTGGACAGTATATTACAATATTAAATGGAAAATGAGGTAATACAGCATATGAAATCAAATAGAAGATGTCTCTGGTATCCACTGATTGTTTGTCTTCGAAATGAAGGACTTTACCCACCACAAGACTTTGCTCCCTTAACTGACCGTTTCCTTTGCAACCACCTTGGCTGTTCCTTTGGATGTCAGGAGTCCTCGAGCCAAACAATGGGCCAGGGAATATTCTATGGGCACCTCAAACAGGTCTCAGGTGCTTGGATGCTCCGGACTTAGGTTTGCTCAACTTCGCCGTCATGACTTCCGGCATAAAATGCTAACCTGTTGAGATGTACCATCTTTAGTTTTCCTCACGGTAGCTTCCATATTTTGTAGACATCATCCTTGATCCTTTTTACAATTTGGTAAGGTCCCTCCCAAGACCTTTGTAGCTTGGGTGAATATCCGCGACAACAATCAAACAAGATCATCAAATTTCAGCTGGTATTACGTTGTCAAAAATCTTTGATAAAATTGTTTATAAAACATTTGATCAAATATTTGATATAAATGAACAAATTTCATTAAATGACATATTACACTACATCAAATATTTGATCAAATATTTTCTATTCAAAATGAGTAATTTATGTAATTTTATACTTGTTTGTGCTTTTATGGCTACAGTTTCAGTTATTTTAAAAAGAAAAAGTAATGGGCGCCTAGAAAGGTATAGTTTATCAGTAGCGGGCCTGATAACCAAAACTTCTTATTAACAGTTTAACCAAAATGTTAATTCTACGGTCAACTGTTGGAATACTTTCTAAATGTCTTAGAAGAATAGAAAAGGGAACGATAATCACCAACGATCAGCAAACCGCCGCAGCAAGCAACTACGCTACACCTGAACTTATAAAAAGAGCTGAGACAGAAGGCAAAAGAACAATTTTTGAATGGATAAGGCCACATTATAGATGTTCATACTATAACTGTCTATTTTAATTGCTAAAGAAATACACAAATGAAAAATGTATAATGTAGAGGGTCCACCTACATCATTTTAATCGACTACAATAATGCGCTTCATTATCTATATGTGATATGATTTATAGCTCACTATTTAACAACACACAAAATTGCTTTATTTTTTTCAATCCGCCGGGTTTTCTTTAACATTCTTTGTACGGTCACACAATGGTACTAACAATTATCATTGTAGGCAATGCCACCTCTTATTTCTATTTTATTTATATATAACATTATACAAAATCAACGATCTTCATACTCCAGTAATAAAATGTTTGCTGTACAATTCACAATAAATTCGGAGGCACAAATTTTCATTTTCACTGACAATTAACGTCAAAAATCTTTGATCAAATATAGGGCAACTTGTGTAAATGTGATGTGATATGTCAAAGAAGTAGTTTATCAAAGATTAGGTATTAATTACACTATCAAATATGTTTGACAAGGATGTTAGATCAAAGACATTGACCATATATTTGCCAATATAATAGCGGCCTTAGGCTTTCTTCTCATATGTATATTTAACCGGACTCGTTGGTGGATGTCGTTCATCCTTTGTCGTAACTGGCTGACATAGTCTTCACCTGCAGTCTCCTGGGGACATCCAAACTTTAAATCGCATGGTACTTAATCTCTTTGATGGTCAGATAGCTTTGACAAATGGAGGTTAATAGTCCTATTCATCCGTTCTACCATTCCATCAGATTGAGGGTTTAGTGCTGTCGTCCGTGTTTCATTGATCTTCAAATGTTTGCAGATATCTTGGAAAATAGTAGACTCGAAATTTCTACCTTGGCCTGAGTGCAACTATAAGGGAACACTAACACGGCTGTATAATTCCTTAACAAGGACATCAGCTTCTTGATTCGACAAGGCATAATCTCCTACCCATTTATAGAAATAGTCCATCATCACCACAAGGTAATTATTTCGGGAGACAGATTCAGGGAATGGATCGGCAAAATCAATTGCTACTCTTTTAATTGACAGCCCACGTGATATTGGCTCATAGTAGCTTTTTCTCGCTTTTGAGAACCATTACTTCCTGCACAAACCATACATTTCCGGCACCAATCCTTGATATCTGCTTGGCAGTTTACACAATAGAAAAGTTCTCTTAACTTCCCCAGGGTTTTCGTCACTCCCAGATATCCTCCGGTTGTACCATCATGTAGTTTTTGCAAACCTCTCGCCTCCTATTTCTGGGGATTACAATTTGTTTTCTCTGTCTTTGCTCTCCTCTGGAGTTGCCAGCAAGCGCTTCAAAAGTCCGTTCTACACAATGAGGGAGTTCTATTGAGCCCAGTATGACTTTAGGGTGGGTGAGTATCGGGAAATCTCCTGCCACATAGGTTTCCGGTCTTCTTCTTCCATCGGATAACCTCTTTTTACTCTGAATCTAATTTCTGGTCTTTATGGATCTCCTCAGATTGCCAAAGGTAATCGACGGCGGTAGTTCTACAGAGAACAGCCCCTTTTTCTTCAGCTCGCTAGCAATATTTGCAATCATCTGGCATGGTCGCCTCCATAAGGCTTCAGCATTCTCATGGCTAGGTTCCAGCGCGAGGTTCCGTCTCGAAGCCGAATTCTTGTAACCTCTTAATCCACCTTGACACCTGTCCTTCGGCATTTTTAGACTGCAAGAGCCACTTCAGCGCTGCATGAGAAGTCCTCAGGAGGAATCTTTTACCATAGACGTATTTGTAGAAATGTACCACCGCATTTACCACAGCCAAAAGTTCCCTGCGAGTAACACAGTAATTCCATTTTGACGGAAATATCCGATTTCTTCTGACGCTCTTGGATTTGCGAAAGCACCGCACCAATTCCAACATTGCTTGCGTCGGTAAACCAGACGAAGTTCCTATCTGCCAAAGGATAACTTAAAATTGGGGCACTGGTCAATGCTCTTTTCAATGTGTCGAATGATACCCGGCATTCCTTGTCCCACTGGTACAGCACCTTCCCCTCTTTAGGTCTAGTGAGTGGCTTGGCGATATTGGCAAATCCTGCTACATATCGACGATAGTACGTACTTAACCCCATGAAACTTCTTAGCTGATGGATATCTTAAGGTATCGACCATTCTTGGACGGCTTTATTTTGTTTATCCACAGCTACTACCTCGACGGAAAACACATGTCCAAGATACTGCACCTCCTCTTGGAACAGTTGACACTTCTTCGGGCTCAACATTAGTTCGGAACTTAGAAGTTGCCGAAATACCTTCTACAGGTTTTTTACGTGGTCCTCAAACGATTTTCCAACCACAATAATCCCCCTTATGATGTATAGAGATACATGCATATTCTTTAACATAAGAGAGCTTATGTTAAAGAATATGCATGGTACGGCCAATTCCTGTTATGTTCATTCATAACTACAGATTTATCATTAAACATAACAGGAAATGGCGGTAACATTCATGTTGTTTAACGTAAGAGAGATACATCATAAGGGAGATTGTCATCAAGATACCCCGGACACGTTTTCCATGAAACCCCTTTTAACACTGTTTCCATCAATCTGCCAATAACCGCTCTTCAAGGGTGGAAAACATATTTAATGCAGCCAATGCCTAGGGTATCGTCTATTCCTCGAAGAGGGTAGCTGTCTTTCTTTGTAGTGTGGTTTAGTTGCTCATAGTATTTTTAACCAAGAGAACTGGAGAGACCCAAGGGCTATTATTGGAAGGTTAAATAACACATTCTTCTTCATGTCAGCTTCTTCTCTTTTAGCTAGGAGTAGTTTTCTCGCCGACTGTCGAATAGGTTGAGCCTTTGGAATGGTTTTAAAATCCTGGAAGAATCTGTTATAAGTTTCTCCAGTTCTTCAGATAGTTTACCTAGTGGGATTGCTGTATGTTGTGTGTTTCTGACTATAGTGGAAACTGTTGAACAGTGAGCCAAAACTGTTCCTTTCTTTAACGCAACTGAGTAAGGATTCAGGTTCATTACTCTTACTGGCACAATCCATTTGGCACGAAATATAGTCTCCCAGTGCGATTCCTCTGCCTACATTTCCGTCGTGAAGTTCTGTAACAAACATCATTACTGTTCTAGCTTTAGCGTTCTCATCTAGGCAAGGATATAACATTATTTCAGCTCTTTCCGGAACATTGACATCCTCTGCTAAAATTGCTCGAAGCATTATGTCATGTTTCCCGTGAAGCACCACTTCGTCATTAACTCGCAGAACTCCATCTTTAAAGTTTAACTCGAATCCCTTGGAGCTCATGACATCCATTTCAGTGATGACTCCGCCACTATTGCTCGATGTTTGAATTTTGTATTTCCCAAGACAACCTCTATTTCACAATGGACCTTATATGTTTCTCCCGTACTTTTCGCAGTTGTCACTTTGTTAGTTTTATCATTGTCTGTTTTAAAATGATTTTGAGCCTTACAACTGTTTTTGTCACACTCGTATCCAGCACCATTGCACATTGGTTCTTATTAATAAGGCCATCAACAAAGACACCGTTAACGTGGTTGCGTAGCGAAGCGACATATGCGTTGATAGTTGGGGCTTGTTGGCTACTGGTCGACGATGGTCCCTTCACATCGACCTTCTTTAGTTTTCCGACGAGGCAGTCCGCTGCTCTCCTTGCAACGACTTCGTATGTGCCCTACCTTACCACACTTCCAACATCTCAGTTATGGTTTTTCGTTAAGGACTTCCTCTATTATCGTCCTAACAGAGGCTTTATCATTTCCGCCATCTTCTGATTCTCCTTCAATGATGAGAACTCTGGCCTGATCTGTACAGGTATATTTCGCAGCCTTCAATTCCATAGCTCGAGCCAGTGCATCCACTAATGAAGTCGGTCCAGTATACAAGTATTGGCACTAGCAATGCTTGTATAGCTTCATGGTCCTGAAATCCATCCAAAAACGGATGCAATGCTAACCTTTCTGTCAAATTTTCCAGTGTGGCTGTATAGGCAAGGCGAACAAGACGGGCAATGTCAGCTTCAAACTCTTGTAGGGATTCATTCGCGTTTTGGTGGCAATTTTCCATGGAGAGTGATAAACGTGCTCCAACTAGGTCTGTCCATACCTCAATTCTAAATGTTTGACCAGTTGTTCAAATGTTTTTGCTCAGAGGTATTCAACGTAAGCAAAATATCTGTAGCATCACCTCTTGAGGCGAAAGTTAGTGCTATATTGCCTTCTCCTCTGCCGACCATCTGTTTATCTTTGCTCCATCAAATTGAGGAGGCGCAGGGGCGGATCCAGACACGTGTTTCCGGGAGGGGCGATTTCATGGTTCAGGGGGGGGAGGGCGATCAAGTACTAAATTTACCTAAATAAAATTTTAAATCCAGATTTCTTGGGCTATAACATAAAAATAGTCGTTCTGAGGTTTAAATCCATAGAATTTAGTTTCTTCTAGGCTCTTTGAGTTAGGATTACCTCGTTTTAATATTAAATCTACTAACCTCGAGGCTCTCGGTGGGGGCGATCGCCCCCTTCGCCGCCTCCTTGGATCCGCCCATGAGGAGGCGTTATTTTGTGTATTGTCTGTCCCAATTTTCGAATCCACTACTTCCGGACTGTTTCTACTTTCAGTCTTTTGTGGCGTTCCTACATTTTGTATTGTGACTACCT
This sequence comes from Octodonta nipae, assembly GCA_034190945.1. Taxonomy (NCBI): domain Eukaryota; kingdom Metazoa; phylum Arthropoda; class Insecta; order Coleoptera; family Chrysomelidae; genus Octodonta; species Octodonta nipae. Next base: position 63,917,173 of record CM067221.1, read on the forward strand.
GCTCTTTTATTTACCTGAATTCACCCTCCATTATCTATTTTAGGTTTTCTATCAGCGTTTCATTTTTGACTGTCGTCTGCTTCAGCTTTTCTACCATTGTCTGCTTTAGCTCTTCCATCCGAGCTTTATTCTCTACTATTATTTCTTCCAGCGTTTCTGAATTTTTCTGTACCTTGCTTTTCAAATTTTCTTCGAGGGATTTAGAGTTTTCCAGTAATTGGGCTTCTATTGATTATTTCAAGGTTTTAGAGTTTTCTAGTAATTTGTCTTCTAGGGTTTTAGAATTTTCCACTAATTTATCTTCAAACACCTAGCTCTTTCAAATTTTTAGAATTTTCTTGTAATTTGTCTTATTTTTTTTAAATAGCACACTCATGTCACCATTACATTTAAACATTGTTAATATATTTATTTTTCACTTCTATAGATCCACAGATGCACCGACCACCTAACCCACTGTTATGTTTTATTTTCTAGTCTGAGTTTATGGATTTATTTAACACCATTCAACCGAACTTGGTATAATTTATTTCCACTAGTTTTATATTCATACAACTATTTACAATTTATCATGAACACCTGTTTGTTTACTAGACAGCAACAAACTACTGAATGAATCCTTTCGTCGGCTCCCCATATTTATGTATTTCTTCTCAGAAGTTTCTAGAGGGATTCTCGAACACTCGACGAATTTCGATAGCGCTGGCCGCCGGCGTCGGGCGCCAAACAAACAACCTTTTCGGAATCCACGAAATATCGAATGAATGCCGATTCCACGCAATATCAGACGAATTCCAGTCACATTATATAAATATTTAAAAAAATTAGGGGCATCATGTAGCAGATCAAATGAAAATGCTGGTTTGTAAGAAATAAAGGGGTGAGTATATTTTCTTAAAATTTAAAGCGCTTACTTTACGATTAGTTTAAAAAATATTAAGGAAAGTATAAGAAAATCCACTCATTCCCGCCTGTCTAAAATTGGAAAATTACAAAAATATATATTATGATTTACGTAAATTTTAATAAACCTCAAAGGTAGTACGGAGCCCTTAGTATAAGAGTATATCTCGCACTTGAATAAATAATGGTTTTCTTTTCTGTTAGAAACAATTATTTGCAGCAGAACACGGTAGTTCTAGAATTTTTTCACAAACTTCGCATTCCCATATGAGTGAAAAATTGCAAAAGTCACATTGTAAAAGTACTTGTAGCAACTTCGCTGAAGAAAAAAACAATTCCTTATCAACTTTATGTATATTATTCCCATATGTAAAATGCATTATAAAAACCTTAATAATTTATTCACGAAAAATGTAGTTTTAATTATTTTAATTACATTCCAAATGAAATCCTAAACATACTTGTAGGTTCTGCTTCATATATCAGATCTTCTCAAGTATAACATTTGTTTTTCCTGTTTTTCCAAACAATATTCTTGATGAAATGACATTTATTTTACTATTCGTTAATTACCTATTTAGCACAAAAAAAATGCAGGACCCAAAATGGCTGACAAGTATACTGATTCCTTCATATTACCGTTTGTTTGTAGAGACCAGTTGCTGATAATTCCAACGGTTTGAAAAATTCTACGCCAATCAGAGATCTTGGCAGTTGGCTCTCCCAACACTCGATTCGCGTAGGAATCGTTGGCAACTGGCCACTATGAACAAACCTAATATATTAGAAACTTGGATCATTTACCATAAATGTAAAGTAAATGCTCTAAGATTAGAAATGTTTGAGATGCCTAGTATTAATATTTAACTCTATGGTGACAGCGAAATTGTGTAATGTTGGTACTAACTAGACCCAGATGACATAATTTAATATGATCTGTGAATTTAATTTGACAATTGTATTCACATAGGCGTTATTCCGTCGCTTGGTGTCGCTAGTGGGCCAAGGGGTACGAGCCCGCGAAATTTAAAAATGACATTAGTGGAATTACAATGAGTGAGGTGGGAATAGTATTGATTAAAAATGGTTATGGTAAATCGACATTAAAGGAATTAATAGGAGAACTGAAACAAAGAAAAATAAAACCATAGGAAAAAAAGCTGAACTTTTTGAGAGGTAGTAGACATTTTTATATCGACAAAAATAGTTTGATATTATTTGTATAATTTTGTAGGTTACATTATGATAAGTTATTTATTGATAACCAATCAGAACAATAGGAACATTAGTTATTATTATTAGTATATATTCATCTTATCTGATCTTATCATTTATAAATAGTTCAATGCATCTCATAACATTCTTTTAGATGGTGGTTTTGAAAATATTTTTTCAAGTTGTAAAAGTACACAAAGAGTAACTCTGAGTAACTAACCCATTCGGCATCAATATCAGAAAGGCTTTAGAGCTCAGACAAATATTAGCTTTTTGGCAACTTTCTATGGAGATCAGTGTATTTCTCTTAACATTTTATGTAATCTACAAATTTATCAGCTGAATGAATATAGAAGAGTCTATATGTTAGAGTTCATCAAAATAAGGTAAGTATCCATTTATTTGTCTTCCAAATAAACTAACAAAAAATATATAGCAATAAAAGATGTTTCTTGGTTTTTTCAAGTAATACATCTAGAAATATTCCTGAATTATGGTTAGATATTTATGTCTAAAAGTTTTAAATGGCCTAAGAATCAAAGCACAATTTTACAAATTTAGGAAGTTGTTAACCCTAATGCCACCTGATTTATATATTACTATAATCAAATTTGTGGCACATACGGTAAATTATTAAAACTATATTTGCATAATTTGTTTTGGAGGCGTTTTTTAGACACTTATGATGATGCTCAGGATTTAGAAGAGGCCACCATGAATATTTCGGCAAATGATGTGGAAGATTTTGCACTACTGAGAAAAGAGAAGTTTACGAAACCAGAAGGAGCAGGCATAAGTCAATACAAGATGAAACAACATCATCTGATGATGATGAACTGACTATAAAGAAGGGTAAGCATTATGCTTTTATTTTTACTGATTTTTGTATGCATAGGTATTTTTCTGAGAAAAAAAATACAAATTTTTAGATGCTCAAAGAAAGAACAGGGTTTTATGAACATCAAGTTCTTCAGAAAATGATAGTAACAATTTTCTTATATATCTAGTTGATACTGAGTGTAGTGCAACGAATTATAAATTATTACAAATGTTCTTAAACATAAAAATTAATTTTGTTTGTTAAAACAATTTATTTTTAGAAAATGATTCACTGAGTAAATTGTCTCCACTAACTCTGGTGTATCTCTAATGTAACAAAATAAAAATAGTGACTAAATGATCATCCTTAATTTTAATTGTTCATCTTTTAAATTTTAATTTACTTATATCTACAATTGCTTTTTATAATTATACTAAGTAGTAGTAGTATTCAAGTAACTAGAAGTATAAGCAAGAGGATATGAAAATTATGCAAACCAACCTGAAGATATATTTTTTCTTCTTCTCTGCTCAAAATATCATAGAATATGTCTACACAAATATCCTGTTAAAAGTGGAGCTCATAATTTTAATTTTAAAATGTCTATCATCAAATGTTAAGTTTTACTGCTTAAATAACATGGAAAAATGATTTTCTTACCTTATTTACTCTTCCAGCCCAGGAAGAATTTTTTTATAAAATCCATGGCTATACCCATTGGCGGATCCAGGGGGTGGGCTAAGGGGCTGCAGCCCCAAAACGAGATCAAGCTCCCCCAAATGACAATCAAGGATCTACGTTATACTAAATGTGGAACAAAAAAATCATTGAGCCAAATTTCATTTTTCATTATTTGATTTTTACTAAGTTTTGAAATCAAAATTATAACTGTTTTTTTTTGCTTTTAAGTCAGCTATAGCTGATAAACTATTGAAGTTAGATGAAAAAGTTAAAAGGCAATTTTATTGCCTGACTGACAGACTATAAGAAAGTAATAAATTTATTTTTTGAATTGTCAATACTTGAAAAGTTAAAGGCATATAAAATCATTATTTTTGTATTATTAACTTTTTGTAAGTTCACACAAAAAACCAATAAAGAAAATTGTCTTTAATTATTTTTATATTGTCACCCATTACAAGTTACTGACTTATTTAAGCTTATAAACAAATTATTACAGATTGTACACTGCTTGGCTTCCAATCTAATGTAAGATATTGAAAAATTCTTTACTGTAACTCCAATAACCCTTAAGCTGTCCCACTATCCGCCCCTGGGCTTTTAACCATACTTGCATAATATATCATAATTCTCTAATTGATTTTTTTCTCTTTGCTTTAAAAAAATATATTATGAAGCAATTTCGAGGTCCAGCCTTTGATAAGCAAGTGAGAAGTATCCTTAGTGTAGCATTATTAAATGAGATGGCATATCATATGACTTGTACAGGAGTAAATGATACAATTAAGGCTAAAGATTTAAAACATATATTACTTTGATAAAAGATGATTTCTTTGACTGTTAAATTATTCTTACAGTAAATTCATGACTATTAAAAAAACTATATTTGCATAATAAATTTGTTTTAGTGTATTGGTGGTGAAAGACCTTAACTGTTGTTTCATTTCAGAAAATGGTTAACAAAAATGGAACTATGCTTTTTTCGCCGATGCAAAAATAGAAGGAGGGATGAAGCAATGCCTGACAATGCTGGAGATGGTGTCAAGTCAATAAAGCAAAAATTTACCCTGTTATTTTTTAAATATAATGCTTTATTTGGATTTTGTCATTTTTATATTATAATGTATAAAAATAACAGTTTTGATCACCCAAACACCAACCCTTTTCTTAAACAGTCAACTTGTCAAATTTCAACAATTCTAATAGTTATCATCTTCCTGTTCCTAACAACTTAGTAAGTCTGTTATTTGGGCTTTTGGTACTTATAAAACGAAATTCTACAAGTTACAAAACTAAAAGTTTATAAGTTTATTTTGAAACAGGCCCTGTAACACTAGAGAAAAGACAATAAATCAATAAATCGACTGTTATAACTGTAAACCTGGCAGCATTGAACTGACAAGGAAATGCAATTAAGTGCTAAAATCCATAGACATATACATTCCCATGATACACTGAGCATATGATATAACCAAGTAAACAACAGTAACAGTTTTTCTCCCTATTCGTTTGATCTCTCTCTTTCCTAGGGAGTTCATAATTTATCTCCGTTTGGTAATATCCATTATGTAATATTCGTTTGTTGCGAATCATCTTCTAATTAAAAATTGCTTGCTTGTTCAGTCTATGGCAATATATAATGTCTATGATCGAAAGTTTCACATTGAGTTCAAAATAAAATTACCGCCCGCCAGCGGAAAAACGCTTCGCATGTACTTGCGCCCTAAACTCTATGGTGACAGCGAAATTGTGTAATGTTGGTACTAACTAGACCCAGATGACATAATTTAATATCCCTGTTTTCCAATTAGCGCACAATTGAGCACAGTGCGGCACAGTGCTAGCACTGAGTTACCAATTACAGCACTAGATTCGCACAAATGAGCACAAGAAATAACTGTGTGGAGGTTGAAATTCAAAAGTGTAGGTTTACCAAGTAAACATAAAACTTTATCATAAAAACATGAAGTATGGATCCAGAAATTATTTACGCCGAAAATTACGGTACATTAGCGACAGGAAAAACACTTTGTGTTCTCTAGTAATGGCAAAACAACCATTATTGAATTATTCTGTAAATAATTTACGTACACATAAACGTCAATTGATAACTACTATGAGTAATACACTTTTTTTACCCTTATGTGATCAGTGTACTCTATTTAACGTTGGTTTTTTTTAAAACAACCATGTTCCAATTGACGTTCCTAAAATTGCCGCACTGTGCGGCACAAAAGCACTTTGTGCTCTGGTAATTGGGAAAAACAGCCTATGATCTGTAAATTTTAATTTGACAATCGTAGGCTGTTTTCCAGTTAGCAGAGCACAAGTGATTTTGTGCTGCACAGTGCGGCAATTTTAGGACGTTAATTTGGAACATGGTTGTTATTTAAAACCACCGGTAGAGTACACTGATTACCATAAGGTTAAAAGTGTATTTATCATAGGTTATCAATTGACGTTTATGTGTACGTAAATTATTTACAGAATAATTCAGTAATGGCTGTTTCCAATTATTGGAACTCAAAGTGTTTTGTGTCGCCCTGTACGGTAATTTTTGGGCGTTATTTGGAACATACTTCAGTTTTATATAAAGTTTTATGTTTACTTGGTAAACCTACATAAAACATCCCCAAAGGCACAGTATTAATATTTAACTCTATGGTGACAGCGAAATTGTGTAATGTTGGTACTAACTAGACCCAGATGACATAATTTAATATGATCTGTGAATTTAATTTGACAATTGTATTCACATAGGCGTTATTCCGTCGCTTGGTGTCGCTAGTGGGCCAAGGGGTACGAGCCCGCGAAATTTAAAAATGACATTAGTGGAATTACAATGAGTGAGGTGGGAATAGTATTGATTAAAAATGGTTATGGTAAATCGACATTAAAGGAATTAATAGGAGAACTGAAACAAAGAAAAATAAAACCATAGGAAAAAAAGCTGAACTTTTTGAGAGGTAGTAGACATTTTTATATCGACAAAAATAGTTTGATATTATTTGTATAATTTTGTAGGTTACATTATGATAAGTTATTTATTGATAACCAATCAGAACAATAGGAACATTAGTTATTATTATTAGTATATATTCATCTTATCTGATCTTATCATTTATAAATAGTTCAATGCATCTCATAACATTCTTTTAGATGGTGGTTTTGAAAATATTTTTTCAAGTTGTAAAAGTACACAAAGAGTAACTCTGAGTAACTAACCCATTCGGCATCAATATCAGAAAGGCTTTAGAGCTCAGACAAATATTAGCTTTTTGGCAACTTTCTATGGAGATCAGTGTATTTCTCTTAACATTTTATGTAATCTACAAATTTATCAGCTGAATGAATATAGAAGAGTCTATATGTTAGAGTTCATCAAAATAAGGTAAGTATCCATTTATTTGTCTTCCAAATAAACTAACAAAAAATATATAGCAATAAAAGATGTTTCTTGGTTTTTTCAAGTAATACATCTAGAAATATTCCTGAATTATGGTTAGATATTTATGTCTAAAAGTTTTAAATGGCCTAAGAATCAAAGCACAATTTTACAAATTTAGGAAGTTGTTAACCCTAATGCCACCTGATTTATATATTACTATAATCAAATTTGTGGCACATACGGTAAATTATTAAAACTATATTTGCATAATTTGTTTTGTTTTTTAGACACTTATGATGATGCTCAGGATTTAGAAGAGGCCACCATGAATATTTCGGCAAATGATGTGGAAGATTTTGCACTACTGAGAAAAGAGAAGTTTACGAAACCAGAAGGAGCAGGCATAAGTCAATACAAGATGAAACAACATCATCTGATGATGATGAACTGACTATAAAGAAGGGTAAGCATTATGCTTTTATTTTTACTGATTTTTGTATGCATAGGTATTTTTCTGAGAAAAAAAATACAAATTTTTAGATGCTCAAAGAAAGAACAGGGTTTTATGAACATCAAGTTCTTCAGAAAATGATAGTAACAATTTTCTTATATATCTAGTTGATACTGAGTGTAGTGCAACGAATTATAAATTATTACAAATGTTCTTAAACATAAAAATTAATTTTGTTTGTTAAAACAATTTATTTTTAGAAAATGATTCACTGAGTAAATTGTCTCCACTAACTCTGGTGTATCTCTAATGTAACAAAATAAAAATAGTGACTAAATGATCATCCTTAATTTTAATTGTTCATCTTTTAAATTTTAATTTACTTATATCTACAATTGCTTTTTATAATTATACTAAGTAGTAGTAGTATTCAAGTAACTAGAAGTATAAGCAAGAGGATATGAAAATTATGCAAACCAACCTGAAGATATATTTTTTCTTCTTCTCTGCTCAAAATATCATAGAATATGTCTACACAAATATCCTGTTAAAAGTGGAGCTCATAATTTTAATTTTAAAATGTCTATCATCAAATGTTAAGTTTTACTGCTTAAATAACATGGAAAAATGATTTTCTTACCTTATTTACTCTTCCAGCCCAGGAAGAATTTTTTTATAAAATCCATGGCTATACCCATTGGCGGATCCAGGGGGTGGGCTAAGGGGCTGCAGCCCCCAAAACGAGATCAAGCTCCCCCCAAATGACAATCAAGGATCTACGTTATACTAAATGTGGAACAAAAAAACTCATTGAGCCAAATTTCATTTTTCATTATTTGATTTTTACTAAGTTTTGAAATCAAAATTATCTGTTTTTTTTTGCTTTTTCAGCTATAGCTGATAAACTATTGAAGTTAGATGAAAAAGTTAAAAGGCAATTTTATTGCCTGACTGACAGACTATAAGAAAGTAATAAATTTATTTTTTGAATTGTCAATACTTGAAAAGTTAAAGGCATATAAAATCATTATTTTTGTATTATTAACTTTTTGTAAGTTCACACAAAAAACCAATAAAGAAAATTGTCTTTAATTATTTTTATATTGTCACCCATTACAAGTTACTGACTTATTTAAGCTTATAAACAAATTATTACAGATTGTACACTGCTTGGCTTCCAATCTAATGTAAGATATTGAAAAATTCTTTACTGTAACTCCAATAACCCTTAAGCTGTCCCACTATTGGGCTTTTAACCATACTTGCATAATATATCATAATTCTCTAATTGATTTTTTTTCTCTTTGCTTTAAAAAAATATATTATGAAGCAATTTCGAGGTCCAGCCTTTGATAAGCAAGTGAGAAGTATCCTTAGTGTAGCATTATTAAATGAGATGGCATATCATATGACTTGTACAGGAGTAAATGATACAATTAAGGCTAAAGATTTAAAACATATATTACTTTGATAAAAGATGATTTCTTTGACTGTTAAATTATTCTTACAGTAAATTCATGACTATTAAAAAAACTATATTTGCATAATAAATTTGTTTTAGTGTATTGGTGGTGAAAGACCTTAACTGTTGTTTCATTTCAGAAAATGGTTAACAAAAATGGAACTATGCCGCCGATGCAAAAATAGAAGGAGGGATGAAGCAATGCCTGACAATGCTGGAGATGGTGTCAAGTCAATAAAGCAAAAATTTACCCTGTTATTTTTTAAATATAATGCTTTATTTGGATTTTGTCATTTTTTATATTATAATGTATAAAAATACAGTTTTGTACCCAAACACCAACCCTTTTCTTAAACAGTCAATGTCATTTCAACAATTCTAAGTTATCATCTTCCTGTTCCTAACAACTTAGTAAGTCTGTTATTTGGGCTTTTGGTACTTATAAAACTTACACTTTGTTATAGATTACTGTAATTTAGATAATAGTATTCGCATTTAAGTTACTGGTAAGTGTAAATTAGCCAAAATTGTAGATGGATATAGTTTGGTTTACTCTATGAAGAAGTCAACTTGAGTTGTTGAAACTGCGTTGAATGTTTAAATGAAGCTTTAGTCTTAGGGTACAAAACTGTGTTTTTATACAACTTCAAAAATGTATCTAATTAGTGCATCTAAAATATTATATTTCTGATACCATTTCGGAGAGATCATAAACATATCCGAATCTTGCGTATTGGATATCATTCATCTGATATCGTTCTGTTATCTATATTATGATTCTTAAAGTTAATTTATGTGCTCGTTGCGATAACTTTTTGCCAAGCGAGAATGGGGAAAATGTACAAAGAATAGTTTTATTGAGTTAGAGAAAGGCTTATTTACATGGCCAAGTTGCTTCAGAGTACAGAAAAAATATATAGCTGACATTGAAAATAGCTCCAAATACATTTTTGAAGTACATACAATGTGAATGTGCCGCCAATTAAAGGCCCTAATGCACAGTGCGCACTTGTTTGTGTGGTTTTTAGAGCCCTTAAAGAGATTTTGAAAAATAAAAATACCATTAGATAAACTTGTACACAGAAATTCATAGCATTCCAACAAACACCAAAATATAAAGCATCAACAATTAAAAATAAGGGTTTTTCATTAACTCAGGTACAATATATTTAAAGAAAATTAGCCAATTTTGATCCAAGACCAACTGAATGTAAAAAATATATTCGACGATTTAAATATTAATTAAATAAAAAGTTTGTAGAAATCAAAAAGTAAGTGTAATATTTGAATAAATTAAACAATAATTTGATTAACTAGCAAATTATTCATAGGAGTTAATTATTTTTTTTCGGAAATTAGCTAACATGAAGCAAGCAAAAATTATGTCTTCAGCCAAAACTGTTTGAACGGAATTCAATGGGCCTTTTAATATTTTAAATGTTTTTGCTAATCCAATAACTCGTTCTACATTAATTCTTTTACTGGCAATCTTCTTATCTTTTATTTTTGCTGTTTCTGATATCTGATTTTGTTTATTAAAAAAGGTTGGAATGTTTAGGGTTATTCTATAAGGTGCTAAAATGTCTTGGATATCAAACCCTTTATCTGCCATAAGAGAATCTCCTGGGTCACACATTTGCAACAAGTTCGTTCTTTCGAGAATTTGGCGATCAGTAGCAGATCCGCCATAAACAGGAGATATATAAGAAGTCAACCCTCCAGGTGTTGTAACTATCATAGTTTTAACAGTTGATTTATTTTTGTAAGCTGAAAAAGAACTTTTCTGAGCTGTTGGATTACCAGGTTTACATATAGGGATTTCAGTCCCATCCAAAATTCCTCGAGTTTGTGGGAATTTTGTACTGAAGTCAAGAGGAGTAAAATAATTTACAAGTTCTTTGGATGGCCATTGTGAAATTTCATACCATTGCAGACTCATGAATCTAATCCATGTTATAAATATGTTTCCCACCTGCTTAATGCTGATACCAAAAAATATGCCTATTTCCTGGTAAGGTTTATGCCGTCGTAAAATAATTAAAGTTAAAAAAAATTGGTTTAATGGGTTAATATTATTTGGAGGAGTACCATAAATGTACTGCAAGTGATTCACAGAAGGACCTAGTGAGTTAAAAACAAATAGTAATTTTTCATAATTTTCCAATCCTGTATAGAAATGAAGTGTTTTTTCATCATGCTCCAAATTTTCTATTCTTAAATTAAAACTAAATGTTGACTTCCTGATGTCTGAACTTTTCACATTACTTTCATCTGTCTCACTTACAGAATTTGAATCAGTTTCATTTTCACTACCCACTTTACTGACTACTTCCACAACATTTATAAAGTTACAAAAATCTTCAACATATTCTTGAGGCAGTTCATTCATTAGTGGATTATCTTGGTCCAATTTATAAGGTGTTTCTGTATTAGCAAAACTGATTGTACTACATTTAGCTTGTACATCTTCTAAAACTTGTTGAATTGTTTTTTTGAAATAAATGCCGGCAATAGCTTCTATAATAATAGATTGAACAAGTTTACTTCTTAGTTTTTGTTTTTTTATTATTATATTCTCTTTCAAACTGGAAGGAAGAAGAGACGGTACTGCATCTTTTTTAAGAATATTGCGATGAGATAATCCTACCCCTGCAATGAATAAGATATTTTTTCATAACTGCCTAATTTTTTTTTATTGAGTGTAGTTAAAATAGGTTCAATACATACCAAATTCAGAATGGTCCACAAAATCAGTTGGTTTAAAATGTTTATAACATATTTTACTCCACTTTTTTGGAGTAAAATTCGTCATCTTCATGGTTTTAAGCCATTTTTACGGAATATTTCGTTTTTAGGAAACAAATGACCTTTCCCTAGGGAACTTTTGCAATTTGGTACGGAACAATTTCCCTTCATTTTTATTTTATATGTTAAAAACAATATTAATTTGCAAAACTTTTAGACTGAAATAAAGTGTAAATAATCTTTTCTGAAAATTCTAATATATTTACATTCATTATTCATCTGTTTTTTCCACAAACTCCTAGATTTATTTCACTATAAATTATTAAATATAATATATTTAAATTAATATTATATTTTAAATGATTAAAATACGTGACATCTAAAATCAGAATTAATGAATTTCAATCTTATTTTTAACTTATTATTTTTTATCACTATTGGGACTAGAGATGTTAGATGTCGTTACAGTCCCAAAGGTGATAAAAAGCCAATAATTTAAAAATAATTTATATTGATTATGTCTGATTTTAGATTTCAAGTATTTTAATTGTTTAAAATATAGTAATAAGTTAAATATAATTGTTTTATGAAGGCACAAAACTTTACTGGGACATCAGCAAATTTCCACAAACTCATGGAAATTAGGATGGAACTGAAATTCCAGAAGATTCTCTTAAGGCGGGTAAAGAGTTTGGTTTCTAAGACCTTGTAGCTTATAGAATAACTAAATATTCCAACGGTTTTTGATAAACAAAATCAGATACCAGGAGCAGCAAATGTAAAAGATAAGAACATTCCCAGCAAGAGAATTAATGTAGAACAAGTTATTGGGTTAATAAAAACATTTAAGATTTTAAAAGGCCCATTGGATTCAAATCAAACAGTTTTGGCTAAAGCCATATTTTTTATCTGCTTCATGTTAGATAATTTTTTAAAGAAAATAAATAGAATCTATATGTGTAAATATTTTTTTAAAGTAATTATTGTTTTAATTTATTCAAATATTAGGTACACTTATTAATTTCTACAAACTTTTTATAATCAACAATTTTCCTCTAATGATACTTATGTATGAAATTATTTTAATTAAGTTTATAAAGGAACTTGTTTATGATTGCTTTTTTAAAATACCTTTCATAAAAATGTACTAACTTCTCTACCATTTTTTCAATAAATGCATCATTTCTATCTATGCTTAACAGTAACATTTCCTTAAATGTATAAACTACAAAAATACACCTCTGTTTGTTAGCACAATACAATTGACCCTGTACTTGAAAATAATAGTCATGCCTTTCATCCAGCTTGTACACTCCTTCTTTCTCACACAAGTAAATATAGCCTACTGTTTCTGGGGATATGGCTTGGTCTTTAGCACTAAAGGGACATTTGACCTCAATACAAGTAGAATCTCCAATTAACCCATCTGGAGAGGAAGCTAAAAATGGATATTTGGCAGAAATAAAGGTCCCACATTGAATCACTTTCATATTTTCAGAAACTTCAAGTGTTTTTATTGCTTGAATTTCATGTTTTTTCCCATGCCTAATAGCGGGAATCATTGATAAATCTTTTGGATTCAATAACTCATTCACAAGTCTCTTGGGATCAAAAGACGAACAAATTTTGCCAAAATAAGAACTATTAAGACGTATTCTTCTTTCTTCTAACCAAAATTTATTATTAGACTGTCCTCTAGTATATAATTCAATTTCTGCTATTTTATCCTGAGATACATGATATAAATTGTTATTTTCTAAAAAGTTTTTTTCAGCATGCTTCTGACAATAATCATGATCATTGTAAAGGGCAAATAAAGATGCTGCTTCAAATAGTTCTAACTCAGGGAAAGGTTCTAAACTAATTCCAGCATAATTTATGCAATGATTTCTAAAAATTGTTGGAAAATTTGAAATTTTTTTATACTTAGCTGGTCTCGGATCATAATTTGTTAATTTCCTTTGCATACTTTGAATTCGTGGCAAACCAAAATCCTTAGTTTTAATTGGTGATTCTTTAAATTTTGATTTCTGATGGAATGTTTGTAATTTTTCCGTACAAGTTTGTCTGGTCACAATATTTTTATGTTTCAAAAAATCTTTGAGTGCTTTAAAAACCACACAAACATGTTTGCAATGTGCATTAGGGCCTTTACCGGCAGCACATTCACATTGTACTTCTGATATATATTTGAAGCGAGTTACCTTAATATCAACAGAATAAATAATTGTCTTTCTATATTCTGAGGCAACTCGCCCACGTAAATAAGTCTCGCCATCGATAGAAGCCTTTCTCAAACTTAATAAAAAATTTTCTTTGTACATTTTTTCCGCTTTTTCTTTATGTATTTTTCCCTCAACGGCTTGAAAAAAAACTGTTTCAAAATCCCCGTCTAAGGAAATGGCATGAGATGCATTCAAATCTTTATAATTGATACTATCAGGTATGGTAAATATGTAATTTTCGTCTTGTTCTGCATGATTATTGATAAATAATTTGTCATAATGTTGCAACCTATAAATTATATAAATAATACCATCAAATTATTTATAAAAATGTCTACTACCTCTCAACAAGTTCAGCTTTTTTTCCTGCTGACTTGGCTTTTCTTTTTTTCAGCTCTTCTATTAATTCTTTTAATTTCCATTTACCATAATCATTCCCACTCATATTTCCACTAATATCATTTAAATTTCGCGGGCTCGTACCCCTTGGCCCACTAGCGACACCAAGCGACGGAATAACGCCTATTGTATTGACAATGGCACTATGAAAAAAATAACAATTTTAGAGCAATAGAAAATAAAACCAATTTGATTATTGAGATTGCAATGTTTTTAATTTATTGAATGATTATTTTTTATTTGTATATTGCCAATAATAAGCAAATGGTATATTTTATTAAAGTGTAGTTGAATCATAGAATAAAATAATTTAAATCATAAAAATTGGCGTGCTGAGTAAGGAAATATTCTGAAAACCGAACGGTGTAAATTACAATTACAAAATAAGGTATGTAAGTAAAAACCTTTAGAGTAGAACAGTCACCACAAATGGTTTTACTGCAAACTTAACTTTTTTCCAGAACTATTGAGAAGTGATCCTTTAAACAGGTATGTCTCGAACAAGACATGTCTTATACAGAATTAGAACATGGATATCAAGGATTGCGTAAAGCAACCCAAACACCACAATTCTATGTAGGGGCAGTAAGTTTTTAAGCATTGCATTTAGTTTTTTTTTTGTTTCTAGCACCAATTATAATTTGGCACTTGCACTGGCACATCACGACACAGCAGATTCAGTTTTCTTATATTTTTGATTTTGTTATGGAATTTGATAGAAATTTGACTATTCCTTCAGTTCTTATTGAGGATGTGGATATTCCACTGCTTGCAACTTACTGGCAAACGGTATATGATTTTCTGTGAGCTTGTAGAGTTGAATGCATCCTGCACCTAGACCATTACATTTAGTTGGTGTATTTGAGTGAATTAATATTCCATGTGTTTGCTGTAATGTTTTTGAATAACTATCAGTATATTAACTGCACTAAATTATAATTATGAACTATGAATATAAAAACACATTCAAATTGATTTATGGTATGGCATAACTTAAGTTTAATTGAAATTCTGTGAATTAAGTATTACAGAATTTTAGTATTTTATTTCCACTATTTTTCCCTTCCAAAAATCTGCATGAAATGTGACAACTATGTTTACTTTTCCTTAGGACTTTATTATACTTATAATATTATGCTTTTGTCTTAGTGGGAGGATTTTAAGGTTGTTACTCCTTGTACATGTCATTGTACAACTATAAATAATTGTTTCTGTCCCAAATAGAGCACTTATTTTAAATTTTAGTTCAACTGGGATTAATGACAAAAAGAATTACAACCATTTTCTTTTGGTTGAAGAACAATTAGATTATTACTACTTGATATTAGACCCCTGTTAAACCTTTATGACCTGATGTTAACCTTGTATATAATTCTCATATCAGTAAAATTATATAATTATTTTTTATTTTCTGTGTTATCAGAGCATTCTCAATAGATTATTGAATTTGTTTGATTTGTGAGTTTTATAAATGTCTGTATTGTGATATTTACCTTGTTCCAATTTTTTCCACTTGTATTAAGTCACAAATTGTGAAATCTCAATAATTTCTCTTAAAACCAAAACCAAACCAAAAAAACCAACCAAACTGCAGTGCAGGAGACAGTTATGACAGTTATCAATTTGGCCTGATTATTTTTATACCTGATTTTTTTTCTGGTTGTGAAGTGATTTGAATAATTGTTTTTTTTTTTCATCAGTAGAGTGTACATCAAGACTGATTCTACCTGTAAAGGAATGAAATTTTATTTTAACATACCTGCAAGGTTTTAGGTATTTTGGTGAAAATTACTGAAAAAAGATATATCAAAAACACTGTCAAAATATCTAACTGACATTTCCTCACCAATCTTTAAATTCTAATGTAATTGATATACAAACAAAATAAAAAAAACCCTTGTATTCAAAATAGAAGTAAAACATTGTAAATAAAACATTTATATTACACACATATATACAAGAGTAATAAGAAATGATCACCTATTTACAGTTGTTGGTAGCTACACACAAAGTATTAAAAATATAGACTAATTAATTACTTACTATACAGTATTTTTTAAAATTCAGTGGCATACAAACTTAAATTCTGCATTGTTTATATTTTGAATTTATCAAACTTGTAACAGGTCTCAGATTCTAAAACAGGTTTTTGAAGTGAATGTTACTTTACACCGACTTCAAAAATATATTGGATACTAGGTACTTGATCAGTACATAATAAGCACTGGTTCAAGGGCATTGCCAGGCATCGGGTAGAGGGGGAGCAGCCACTCCCCAGATCTCTACCAATTATTGGGGCATTATTATAAGTGAAATAATACCTATTATTATTACTTTTACTTATATCTAGTGTATAAAACTTACATTTTCATCTATAGGTTGGTTCATAGAGACCACTGGAATGGTTTGAAAAATTCTCCACCCATGAGAGAATTTTCTAAAATATTTCATTACGAGCTAATATCATATCCGCCGCCAGTTTCAATATATTACTTGTTGCAAAAGACTGTTTGTTTGTGTCTTTGATGTTCTGTTGCACCCTTTGTAGACTGTGAATTAACAGAATAGCGGTGGATAATACAGCTGTGTCTTAGCGGATTAATTTTGTAAGCTGTTAAAAATAACATAAACTGATCACTACCTCATCCATTATTATCCATTCTTCCATTGTGAGTTCTATGTAACACTTTATCGCAGGCGAACAAATTGCACTGCAACATGTTGCTCCAGCAATTGCCTTAACGCTTGCCGTCAAGTCCCATCGCATAGATGCGTCTTGTATAAGTACATGATTTGGAATGTTGTGAGCATTTTGCATTTCCGTTAAAATCTTGCTGCTATTCGTAGAAGATTAAAATAACCAATGAGAAATAGACCATGCTTTTTTAATCATGAAATTCACCTGATGATGTTTAAATAGGCTAGCTGTAATAACCAATTGTATTGAATGAGCCAAAATTTGATAGGCAATAAATAGTAGGACACCCATATTAGCAGCGTTGGCGGTAACTATGGCTCGAAATCTGTCCTGTATATTTCCCTACTGAAAAGTCTTCTTCAAACTACATACTACATTGGATCCTGAGTGCTGAATACCATCCAAACTGATAAGTTCAAGAATCTGGAAGTTAAGAAATAAGTCGTTGGTTAATGATACTCCAGAGTTGAGATTTGCCTTTTTTTTAATGAACTGATTTCAAATAAAGTTAAAACACTACACATACCCTGTGTGATCAGTAATTATTTTCTTGACATTTAAATTTGAATATTTGTGATTATTAGAATTGATTTAAAAAAATAATAAAGAGAATATAGCCGTACATACTGTACAGAACATAACAGAAGTGGATTAAGGAATAAACTAAAAACTTTTGCAAAGAAATATTGATTTGCTTCTGCCATAGCCAAGACTAATTGTTATCACTGAAACTTTTCTTTATAAGGGTATCAGTAATAGCTAGTCATTATCTTTATTTATTATCTTGTTTTGCCAGGTACATATTTGGTGCAGTGTATCTCCTTCCTAGATTAAGCACTAACCTATATCTACATAATTAATCATTTGGACAGTTGTAAAGTATTAACTGTTATAAACAAAAAGAATAAAGAGAAGAGGTCTTAAATTTGGTTTTTGTGGAACAACAGACGTGACAACTATGGGATCAGATTCATTACCTCTAACTCTCACAATTTGAGCCTTGTGGTTTAAATAAATCTAAAGCCAAATCAAAAGTTTTTTAGAGATCCCAAAAAGCTTTGGCCAAATCCTAGATAAATCGAATCTATCTGTTCTGATCTAGCTAGGGCTCATATGTACTGCTAGATGGATCAGATTTGATAATTTAATATTACCATTATCAGATTGATGATAAACAGATTTAAACTGGTGTCACTGACAAAGACGTTTTGTCATTTCGAGTATCAACCTTAAGGATATATACTTGATCACTGTTTTAGAAAGATAAATACAATTGCCCTGGCCGCTTTAAATTCGATATTCTCCTCTAAGGAGTGAGAGTATAATCATTATTCATAATACAAACTAATCAAATCTTTGCACTACAATTCTGGATATGTGCTGAAACCATAGTTCTTATGAGGAACATGTAGCCTTATGAAATCACATAAATATTTAAGTTGCTCCATAATTATTATATCATCGTTTTACTTATTTAATAATACTCATAATCTGCGTTATCAAAATCATAATATTTGGTATTATTAGGGATCATTCATTAATTAGGTGTTCCGAGGAGGAGGGAATTCATAAACACTGTATATGCCCTTAATTTCGGGGGTGGGGTAAAACCCATTCTTGCATAATATTTTGTGTAGAAATGTGCGATTTCTAACATGGTGATGGATATTAAAGCTAAGTGTTGGGGAAAATAGCACATCTTGTTTTGTCTCTTTATAAATATTTATATTTTTTATTGCTATGATGATGATGATGCCTTTAGTGTTTAACTTATTTAAATTCTATTCGTTTTCAGTTTGTTTGACTTATTGACTTCTAATTCTAATAAAGATTTTACAAAGACTAGATAATTATGCGATAATGATAAAAGCGTAATCTAAATCTAATAATAATATAATGGCCACAACCTAAATTATGTTTAAAAATATAAAAATCTTTCGATTTATCTCAAATTATGAGGTTTAGTGCAATTGATCATTTTCCAAAACCATATAAAATCTTACGTGCGATGTTATTCCTGGGACTTCATAATTTCATGTGGCGCTCCTAGGTGCGGCGACGGTGATTGGTCGAGACAGGGGATTAAGCGACCCAATGAGCATGAGACTGGTTAAGGGTATAAATAATATTGTTAGGAAATTAATTAATTAATGTTAGACTGGAATTTTCGAAATGGCGCCAAACAGTATTCTCGACGCTGGGCAGAAAAAGGTAGTACCATCGAGAACGACAATTTAACCTATATAAAGAGACATTAATTTCAGCAGTTAGTTTTAGTGCGTGCAGCTTGTTTCGTTGTTATGATTTCGATGCAAATAATATTAGAATCAGATGTTGGAAATATTTGAAATTTGAAAGTGACAGTGAATATTAGTTTTTAAAAGTAATTAATTAAACCCACGGAGTTTACAACAATATGGATAATCTGAATTTCCCATCATTCACCTGATGACGATAGCAGATCCAAAGCTATTAAGACGTTGTGAGATTAATCATTTCAAGACGATGGAAGTCCAAGGAAACTTCGAGGAACGAATTACATTGTCTGCTAGCTTCAGACTAACATTGGTATCAATGGAAAATTCAGAGGATAGGAGAAGACCTCGAAAAAGATTTCCAGAGAAGAGGACCACATCAAGTTCCTACGCTACGCTAGAGACTTAGGGATCATACCAAATGGTTTCAAACTGAAGTCGCCAATCCCAGGGAAACAAGCACAGAAGATACTTGACAAGGCCAGCCACGCTTTAGTGAGGACAGAAATCAACCATCATTCTGAAGGACGCGGAAGAAAGATGTCAAGAAATCTGAAGATACACACATGAGAAGGACCACATGCCGATTTTTGCTTCGATCCAAAAATACTGTGACAACATGCGACGAATCAGTCAAAAGGTGCACACTGAGAGACTCAACAAACTTACCAGGAAGCAGTTGCCGAAGGATTCAACCAACAAGAAAACAGTGGTGAACCTGTCATCCAGAACTGTCACCGCAGTTAAGGAAACAGTGCTCTCTAAGGGCCTAAACTACGCTGTAGCACTCAAAAAGATGTCAATACTAGACATCATCAGTTCAGTGGAGTCAGCAATAAGCAACAAAAGAAACACCGCAACTCGAGGAATTTCAATCGATAATTAGAACCGCATTAGAGAAAACCCGCAGTAGAGAAAACAAGACATATCAATCAAAACATCAATGAATTCGAAAGGAGGATCATAAAAACACTTGAGGACGACATATCCATCATCATTCTACCAGCTGACAAAGGAAATGTCACCATCCTGATGGACAGACCGGGATACAATAGGAAAATCGACGACGGACTCTCGCATGGGAAATACAAGCCATTGCCAACTGATCCAACAGCCAAAATAGAACGGAAAACTTACAACACTCTCAGAGATCATGCTGAATCCATTCAACCGGAGACAAGGAGAAAATTGACGCAACGTCACAGCAAACTACCACATCTTTATGGACTACGTAAGATACACAAGGCTGGAGTACCGCTGAGACCAGTTACAAGCTCACGTAACTCACCAACAGCAGAATTATCAAAATTCCTCCGACCAATCATCCAACCTTTGGAGGGCAAACATTATCGCACGTCAAGGATTCAAAGCATTTTGTCCAAATTATCGGATCCATGGAACTTGGGCCAGAACGTCGCTTAGTAAGTTTCGACGTTGAAAACCTCTTCACGAACGTACCATTAGACCAATCTCCGGATATAGTGAGAAAGAAACTTACTGAGGACGAAACCCTGATGGGGGAAGACGGACCTGCCAATAGATTCAATCATGGACTTACTACAGTGTTGCCTCAAGAACTGCTATTTTCAGGAGAAGGACCGATTCTTCATGCAAGAAGATGCGGGTGGCACATATGTAGTTGCGTATACAAGGTGGTTGAAATAAGAGTGAAGTAAAACTATAGTAATACAAAATGGATCAAAAAACGGTTAAATAAGCATATGCAGTAAGGATATTCGAGTTAAAGGGGGGTTACAAAAATGTTAGAAACAGTTGCTCCCCGTTTTCGCCAACTATCGCCAACATCTACATGGAATGGTTCGAAGGTGATACACTGAAGGAGTATGAGAAGCAATCAAAACTCTGGTTAAGGTTTGTCGACGACACCTTCATTATTTGGCAACATGGAGGGTAAGAGAGAACTACAGTCATTTCTTGAGCATCTTAACCGATCACAACCATCTATCAGATTCACAATGGAGAGGGAAGAGATTGGATGCCTACCATTCCTTGATGTGAAGTGCCAAAAGAATTGGACCGGAATCGAAACAACAGTGTACAGGAAGGCTGCACATACAGGGTTGTACCTACACTACAACTCTAACCACCCATCAACAACGAAAACTGGCATCATCAAAACATTAGTCCATAGAGCCACAAATATTTGCAACAAAGAAGAAAAAATGAAACTCAGAGAAGACCTTTTGACGAAGGGATATTCGGAAACCATCATTAACAAGGCATTTGAACAACTGGAGAAACCACCTATGCAGGAAGAGGAAACCACGATAGCAACTGTATTGCTACCATACATCAAAGGCTTGTCGGAAACATTTAGACGTATTGGACACGGATACGGAATCAAAATGGTTTTCAAGAGCAACAACACCTTGAGGAGCATGATCACAAAAACAAAGCCTTATAATCCTGCAGTACCCAAAAACTGTATATACAGCCTATCCTGTGAATGTGGCGACCTCTACATTGGGGAGACTAAGCGACCACGACACCAGGGTTAAGGAACACCGCATAGCTCCATAAAGGGGAGAGCTAACAAAGTCTAGATTAGCTAATCACGCATGGACCGAACATCATAACATCATCTGGGACCAGGCAAGGGTAATACAAAAGGAAGAGCACTGGTATAAAGAAAATGAGTATTATTTAGTATATAGATAAATATCTATCTATCTATCTGAATCAGTTTTAAGCGACCCAATGAGCATGACCGGTTCAGGGTATAAATAATATGGATAATCTGAATTTCCCATCATTCACCTGATGACGTTAGCAGATCTAAAGCTATTGAAATGTTGTGAGATCAATCATTTCAAGCCGATGGAAGTCCAAGGAAACTTTGAGAAACGAGTTACATTGTCTACCAGCTTCAGATTAACATGTTGGGGATTGCAGGATTTAAGGTCATACAGAGTGATACAAAAATGTTATATTGGGTGGACCATAAGTACTTGTTGATTGAAATCAAGGGTAAAATTATGTTAACAGGGTGGATAAAAAAATTTAGAAAAAAAATTGGTTTTAGGGGTTGACCATGAACAGCTGCATCCTACTATATGGAATACCTGAAATATGGGGCGAAGCAAAATTATAATTGTACACTGTATTTAACATAATGTTAGAAAAAGTTGCATATAAAGGGTGGCATATATAATTGTTATATAGCGTAGACCATAAGCTGTTATATAGCTGAAAGATAGGGTGGAGTAGAGTTATAGCTAGGTGTTTAAAAAATGTTATATTGGATGACAAATAAACAGCAGCATATACAGAATGGATGTTGAAACGTTGAATAAAAATGTTATATAGGGTGGCCCATAAGCACTTGCAGTTTGGGTGAAATATATTCGTGGTTGGTGGATTTATGTTTATGTATCGGGGTCCAACAAATTAGAAAAAAGTGTAATAGAGGATAGCCCATATGTTTCATAAGCTATTTCGCGGGTAACGGCTAGTGTATATATATATATATATATATATATATATATATATATATATATATCGACGAGAATTATGCAAACCGACCCGAAGAGGGCAGATGTGACTCTGCCGAAATGTCGTCATTTTACCATCGATCCCGTCAGGGATTCAGTTATCAACTACGCGGATGAATTCCCGGAAACCACCTAAAACATATATATATATATATATATATATATATATATATTTGTTTTTAAGTTTTCGCGGGCACTAAATGTATTAGATGGTTTCCGGGAATTCTTCCTCGTAGTTGATAACTGATCCCTGCCGGGATCGATGGTAAAATGACGACATCTCGGCAGAGTCACATCTGCCCTCTTCAGGTCGGTTTGCATAATTCTCGTAGCCTTCTGCTTTCGCTTCTAGTTACTCAAATACGTATGACTTCCCGGAAACCATCTAATACATTTAGTGCCCGCGAAAACTTAAAAACAAATATATATATATATATATTTAACAATCAAAATAATAACTTTTAAATACAAATGAAAAAATAACGATATAAAGTGACAGAGTTACTGACTAATAATGAATACAGTAGAAGATAAATTTTACAATAGATAAGTTTAAAGATGCTCAATAGGCATAGTTGACACGGCAATTCTCACGGATATCGGTGGCGCCGCAATATGACACCGCACGGGTCTCTAAGTCAGCTGGGAATGTTGAATTGTCGTTGCGATATAAGTTCGTGCTATAGTTCATAGTATATATATATATATATATATATATATATATATTAGATGGTTTCCGGGAATTCATCGGCGTAGTTGATAACTGATCCCTGCCGGGATCGATGGTAAAATGACGACGTTTCGGCAGAGTCACATCTGCCCTCTTTGCTTTCGCTTCTAGTTACTTGAATACTGATATTTTCAGGAGCGCCCACGGTGTTATATAGTCTCGGCTCGGCGCCTATTGGTTGGCACCGTGAACGGCTGCGTGTGATTGGCCCTGGGCGCTCAGTGGGCACGCCTCCCGCCTGCTGATTTGTTATTTCCGGTTGAGTTGTTATTGGACGGGTCCGGGGCGGTACGGTGTTTAATAGAATTTTCCAACAATTCGATAAGATCTGGATTTCATTGCTTGCGTTTAGACTGTGAGGCCTCTTCGCTATTTCAATTGCCTCTCTTACGAGTCTCGATTTCGGGTGTTCTATATTTGCCAGCACTCTGGTGTTCTCAAAGTCTATTCGGTGTGACGTCGTGGTGGCGTGTTCCGCAATGGATGTTGTTTTTTCCTGCTTTCTTATAGCATTCTGGTGTTCATCACGTCTAGCTTGAATTCTTCTGTTAGTTTGCCCCACATAGGTTTTATGACAGCCTGCACATGGAATCTCGTACACTCCCTGTTCTAAAGGGATCCTCGTCTTCGGAGTCCTCAACACCGTGCTTATTTTTCTGTCTGTATTGAAAATAGTATCGATATTGTGTCTCCGTAGAATTCTTGCAATACTGTCCGTGGTACCCTTGACATACGGTAAATAAGCCTTGGTTATTGGTGTCTCATGCTCCTCGTCTGTTCGTCTCGGTTTTGACTTTAGGGCTCTTTAAATAATTCGGTCTGTAAAACCGTTTTGTCTTAGAGCTGTTTTTAAACTGTCCATTTCCTGAGAATTAGCATGAAGGTATCTGTTGGTGTGAGTTGCTTTCCTATATACTGTATGGCCAAGGGTTCCATCTTCCTTCCTATTTATGAGAACATCAAGGAATGGCAGTTGATTATTGGCTTCAACCTCCATGGTGCATTTTATTTTGTGATGGATGCCATTAAGGTGGTCTAAAAATGTGTTGAGGTGTTCCCTCCCATGAGGCCAAATCACAAAAGTATCATCCACATATCGCAACCATAAACTGGGTTTAAGGGTTGCTGTTCTTAGTGCCAACTCCTCAAAGCTCTCCATAAAAAGGTTCGCTATAACTGGTGAGAGTGGCGATCCCATTGGAGCTCCTTCCACTTGTTTGTATCGTTGGTTCTCGTAAACAAAATAGGTGTTCATCAGACAGTGCCTTGTTAATTCCACAAGGTGTTGAGGTGGTTTGTATTTTTCTATTATGATATCCAAGGCTTCGTCGATAGGGATGTTGGTGAAAAGGGACACTACGTCAAAACTGACAAGAAGACACTCAGGTTGTAAAACCGTTTTTTTAAGTATTTCGATGAAATGTGTCGAATTTTTGACATATGAGTCTGCCCCCTCTGCAAACGGTTGAAGTTGTTGGGCTAGGTATTTGGCTAGCTGTTGTGTTGGGGATCCAATTGAACTTACTATTAGCCTTAAAGGTGCACGTTCTTTATGTACTTTTGGCAACCCATAGAATTTCGGACATCTCGATGACTTTTCACGTGGAATGAGTTGCAGTTGGAGATTTTTGTCGATCCTACTTGCTTGGAGTTTGGCCTTGGTTGTTTTCTCCAAATAAGTTGTTGGGTCAGTAGTATTTTGTTTATATGCTGGATCTTGTAGCAATGATTGAATTTTGTTTGAATAATCCGCTGTATCTAAAATTACAGTCGCATTTCCTTTATCAGCAGGTAGAATGACAATGTCCTTGTTGAAGCGAAGTTGTTTCAAGGCCTCATTTTCTTCTATAGATAGGTTCCTTTTGGGTGGTTTAGACTTTCTTAGAACATGTGACACATCTTGTCTAATTATTTCAGCGGTGTTCGCATCTAATTTTGAAACTGCTGTTTCCACGCCACATATTATGCTCTCTGTTGGTATGTGAGAGGGAGCAATAGCGTAATTGAATCCCTTAGCCAACACACCAATCGAGGAAGAGTTCAATTGGACCGAAGATAAGTTATAAACGGTTTTATTCGTTTCCAATTGCCGCGAGGTTAGACTGTCACCGTTATTTTCCATTGCGGAACACGCCACTACGATGTCACACCGAATAGACTTTGAGAACACCAGAGTACTGGCAAATATAGAACACCAGAAATCAAGACTCGTAAGAGAGTCAATTGAAATAGCGAAGAGGCCTCACAGTCTAAACGCACGCAATGAAATTCAGAACTTATCGAATTGTTGGAAAATTCTATTAAACACCGTACCGGACCCGTCCAACATATCAGCAGGCGGGAGGCGTGCCCACTGAGCGTCCAGGGCCAATCACACGCAGCCGTTCACGGTGCGAACCAATAGGCGCCGAGCCGCGACTATATAACAGCGCGAGCGCTTCTGAAAATCTCAGTATTCGAGTAACTAGAAGCGAAAGCAGAAGGCTACGAGAATTATGCGAACCGACCTGAAGAGGGCAGATGTGACTCTGCCGAAACGTCGTCATTTTACCATCGATCCCGGTAGGGGTCAGTTATGAACTACGCGGATGAATTCCCGGAAACCACCTAAAACATTTAGTGCCCGCGAATAATATATATATATATATATATATATATATATATATATATATATTTATTTATTTATTTATTTATTTATATGTTTGTTCGTATTGTTTCACGGATGGAGCTATGTGGTTGAAGTTTTCTTCCGGTGTACATCCGTTCGTCTGTTGAATTCGGTTTGAGGTTTCGCCAGAATGTTATCTGGCATTTTCAAAAGCTATTATCTAACTAGCCAATCTGAGAATTAAGAGAAAAAAATTGAAATAAAAAAAAAACGAGATATCTAGATGTTATATGGGCTACGTAATATCGCACATGAACCCACCTATCTGCCCTCCAAGTTTGGCCTTCTACAAAACAACCTGTATATATAGGATTGTACATTTGAAAACGGTTTCAAAATTTTAAAAATATTATTTACAGGATTGAAATTCTTATGTTAATAGGTTGGGGGGAAAAGATGCGAAATCAACAAGATGTGCAATGTTTAATAATAAATATCCCCCACTTACTACTTAATCCTGGTAGGCAAAATTTAAAAGGTTAGGGTGTTTGCTCCCCGTAAGGTATCTACCTAAATGAGGCCGTCAAGAAATTTCCTAAGAACCTAATTTTTTTTTTGTAATTTCTAGAATGCATAATTTATGAGATATTAAAGAAAATAGATGAAAGTCGAGCATTTCCCCTCTTATTTCCGAAACTACAGAGCCCAAAATTTAGAAACATATACAACGGTTGTTTTCCAGTTACCGCACAACAGCGCACAGTGCGGCATATTGCTCACCACTAAGTATTCCAATTACAACACTGGCTCGCACAAATAGGCACAAAAAATAGCTGTGTTTTATGTAAGTTAACATAAAACTTTACCATTAAACATGAAGTATGTTCCAATTAACGCCCGAGAATTGCGGCCCTGTCCGACACAAAATCACTTTGTGTTCTGGTAATTGGAATACAACAATTATGTGTATTGTCTATAAGACAGCAAGCGAAAATCCTAATATTAATTTTTGCATGCAAATTAAGAAATAATAAAAAAAATCAATTACATCATGTGACCTATTAAATGAAAGGACTCGTGATGAGAAATACAGTTGTAATTTTGTTACAATTTTCAAAATCCTAATTTAATAGATATGAAAAAAATTACGAAAATCAAGCATTCCACCTACCTACCGAGCCTTAAATTTTGAACAAAAAATCGAATATATTGCCTCACTCATCGTTCACAGGAAACCTGATGACTTTTTTAAATTTTACGGTAAATTTAGGGGACAAATTTGAAAATTAAAATATAACTTACCTCAGTTCTAAGAACCTTTACTTGATATGCGAGTCCGTCTGGCACTTTGCATTTTTTTGTTGATTTATTCCATCACTCTGAGCGCATTTAAAATTTTTGAACCTGAGAGCTGATGCATGTATTAAATATCTTTGCGTGGTCGTTGCTGTATGTTATCTGTATTACACTTACGTGACTGACATTTTTGACCGACTTCCAAAAAGGAGGAGGTTATCAATTCGTCGCGTATTTTTTTTCATTAGTAAAATAAAGCATTCTTACAATATACATTACAAAAAAGTTAATCAAAACAGTACATTACTTTCAGTACATCTCTTTAGACAATGCCACTACCACTAATGAAGATATTGCAGCTTGATATACACATTCAATTATTATTAGCAATGCACTTAATCGATTAAATGTGTGAATACAACGCAGAGATGTGAACATTGAAATTCTTAAATCCGCCTCTATCACGATTTCGATTGAAAACAACATTAAATAAACACATATTTAATTCAGTACAAATACCAGACGTTCAAATTAATCCAGCAATTCAGATAACGAAAATGTTTGATTTGTCATGTTTAACTTTTCCGTTATGAAATTATTGTTCTGATCAATTTTGCGGAATAGTTTCTATTTTCAGCATTGAGTATTATTTAGTATATAGATAAATATTTACCGATGTGTTTTATTGTTAAGGCAACACACGAACGTTTTGTACCTAATTTAGTGTTGAAACAATGTTTATCTGAATCAGTTTTAATACGAAATTCGTCGTGTTTGATGCATCTTTTTGCTGTCACGTTAAACGAATAAATTCAAGTCTATGGATTGGCCTTGGTTGAAGGATTGGTGGCGATTGAAGAAATGGAGGAAGTACCGAAGAGCTAGCGAGACGGATTCGATGTGTTTTTGCGATGAATGTTTAACCAACGACGAAGTTTGTATACATTTTTTAATTCTTTATGTCAATTTGGGTCTTTGTTTTTTTTGGGAGCTGTTTGTTTTTCTTTCATAGCGTCACAATTGTACCATGTGAAAGATATCTAAATCCGAATCAAACACAATGTGAAGTTCTTTCCAAATATTTGATTTTGTTTGCGCTAACTTAAACAGTCCACATTACGACGGATAACGATCAAATTGACGTTTTATCGGTTTCAATGTTTAGTGTCATTTTATTGTTTGTACAAGGCGATAAAGTAACAATTGAAACAAGTCCGGTTGTCGACATTAATATTTACATATACAAAGTATCTTGTGAAATTATGTTATATTTTATTAATTTATAAAGCGGTAGATTATACAGGGTGTGTCGGGGCAAGCTTACAATATTTGTATATCAAAAACTCACGTGATATTTATTATAAATTGCTTGTATATGTAACACAATTATTTTGTCATGCATTTACTTTTATTAAAAACTGAAGTGGATTTATTTATTTATAAGGAATAACCTGGACTGTATTACATTTTTACATATATACTCACTGACAAAGAAATCGCAACACCCACAAAGAGATATTTAAATTTAATATTGTTTTGGTAAAACATAGATGCTATAGTAAGGGGTAAATGATTAAAATTTGAATAAAAATACCAAATACTTTAATTTTATTTTTATATTAAGTTTGTTAATAATGTGTTTGTCCACCGCGGTTATCTATACACTCCCCAACACGTCTTGGCATCAAATTCAATAAGGTGGTCTATTTCGTTTAAGGAATACTATCCCAAGCTACCTGTATTTCATGTCTTGGAACCTTCAAAGTCCGTGGGAGCTGGGTTAAATTTCCGAGCGTTCTACCGATCATATCCCAAACATGTTCTTTAGGTGAAAGATCGGGGGATCTGGGCGGCATTGCAACAGATTCACATGAGTCTCTTCAAAAAAGTTTAACCTAACCATAGCAACATAGATGCTATAGTAAGGAGTAAATCCTTACTATAGCATCTATGTTTTACCAAAACAATATTAAATTCAAATATCGCCTTCTGGGTGTTGGGATTTTTTTGTCAGTGAGTATATTATTTGATTATAATATCGGAAAGTGTATCGGTCAGCGGTTGGGCATTCTTGGAAATTTTGACACTGTTCGATCCCCAGTCACCGGCTTTGGTTTTATGGTTGATTGCCAAACTTTAAGGACAGTAATTTCTATTGTTTGTATATAATTGTTGTACGATAATTGCATTTTCACTAATCCATAATGCTCTTATTTATTTATTTTAGAAGGGGTATATCCAGTTTACGGAAACCACTTATACAATCACTCCTGATTTCTCCGTCTTTCACATCACCGCAATTTTCTCCGAAACTACTGGACTTTCATTGAAATTTTGCATCAGTGTATAGTTTGGTGACACGATTAGAGGTGTATATCGTAAATGAAGAAGTTTTAAGGGTATTTCTGCGGGAAGGGAAATCTACAAAAATCGACCATTTCCCCCTTAACTCCAAAACTATTAAACCTAAAATTTTGAAGAAAAATGTAGTATATAGGACTACTGGAAAAATAAAGAGAGGCTCCTAATAACAACTTTTGGGGGCAAATTATAGAATCGAACAGAAAATAAAAATTAAACTTTTTCAAACGCATTATGTAATATATCAAATGAAATTGCTCATTATGAGGAATACAAATATATTTTTTTCATGTTTTTAAAATAATTTGTTTAAAATATATTTACAAAAATATAACAAAATCGACTCCCTTTTATCTCAGAAACTAGAAAAAACTATAAAACCTAAAATGTTGAAAAAAATTAGAAATATAGGAGGGCCTCACTTGAACTTTGCAGGTAAAATAACTAGAAAACCCTGATATTAAGTTTTGGGGCCAAATTACAGAATTAAATGAAAAATATAAAAATACATATTTTTTTTCTAACATATTAAGTGAATGAGATAATTAAAATAGTTTGTTTAAAAGTTTTTTAAAAATATAAAAAATTTCGCCGAAACTTTGGAAAAAATTGAGGATATAGGGCCACAATCAAAATTGTTGACAATAGAACTAAAGACAAATTCTAACATTAAATTAAATAAAATGGAAAATAAAACTTTGTTTTTTTAAGTGCACTCGTAACGTAATGTATCAAATAAAATGAATTGTCATCAAAAATAAATATATTTTAAATGTATTTTTAATATAATTTGTTTAAAAGGTTTAATAATTTATTATTTAAAATTTGACCCATTTTCCCTTTATCTTCCAAACTTTTGAGCCTAAAACTTAGAGAAAAGATTATATAGAGCTTCACTGAATGTTAGAAAACTAAATAAATATTTTCATTAAAATCAAGCGCATCATGTAGCAAATAAAATAAAAACACTCGTTGTGAGACAAAAAGTATATATATATATATTTTTTAAAATGAAGGAAAATATAAGCAAATCTGGAATATTACAAAAGTATCTATATATGTACTTTGATTTACTTACATTTATATCTATCAAATCTCAAAGGTGGTAGGGAACACTTAGTATGCCAGTCCAACTCGCACTTATTAGTGTTAGAACCATTCTTCTGGAGGATCTTCTTAGTTGATGAGACTTATGTTAAATATAGTTGGTAGTGTATTGATTACTACTTTGAGTGCATTTTTTAACCACTCTTTTGGAATACATTCAGGACCCAGGAATTTTCAATTTTTCAGTTCGTTTAGCGCTTTTGTTACTTCTTCGATTGATATCGCTTGTATTCTTAAATTATTCTCGTTCTTCTCTGAGCATCCCTAAGTTATAGTCTGTCTACCAATTTAGTTTTATCAAATGTATATTTGTTTTTCTTTTGGTATCCTTCCTTAATTACCCAACTATTTTCCAGACCATAAATTTATTAATTTCTGCACATTTGTTTTTCCAAGCTTCGCTTTTGCTTTTTTACCATTCCAGTGTTATTGTTGTCATCTCTTATTAGCATATCTATTTTAGCCATCGACCAGTTATCTCGTGTATGTTGTATTTTAGCTTCTTTTAGTCCTAGTGGTTTAAAAGCTGCTGCGTGTATTTGTTTTGCGAATCGAAGTTTGTAAAGGAATTTCACTGAAATAAATTACTAGGTAATTTCACACATTGATAGTTTTTTGTGCATTTGTCACAATAATTACCGGGATTCGTATGGATCGTAGTAGTATTAAATGCAAGCACTCAAAAGTTTTTGTTCATTATTATGCTTTTTTTAATTTGGAAATTCGCAATTAATATATCTTCTTCCCATATGGGAAATGCATTTTTGTTGATGACGGAAGTACCAGACTTGTTTCAAACTTACTATGCATTACTTACATCGTAAATTCAAAATTTAATAAAAAAGCATAAACATGCTGTTAAAATGTCTACTTCCAGTTCGCACATTTTCGAAATTTTTATTTTCGAAAAAAAAAGCTTATAACAATGTGTATTTTTCATTGCAAATCCAAATTTACGGTAAAAAAACCCTTTCCATTTAAAAAACCAACTTCCGGTGTAAATAACCGACTTCCGGTGTAAATAACCGACTTCCGATTGAGACCGGAAGCTCGGAATAGTTTGAACCGATGCAGCATATCCACTTTACTTATATAAGAAAACGATTGCCTTAAAATATTTTTTGGCGATTTCGAACGGGTGGACGAGTTGTTTGAAACATTCGGTATATTTTTGCCTTTATCAAAAAATGGCCAATCCTTGACTCTGCCCCTACGCGTACATCTTCTATTTTTAATTTGGAATTTTGTCTTAAGAATCACAAACAGTAAACTGTTTACGCTATCACGTAAGTAATAGTTTATAAACCATAACTGCCATAATTTTAACAGCAAACTCGTAGAACTAAATTATTTGAGAATTAAAAACCCCCTAAAATATGATTTTTTTTTGGTTTTTTACTTATAGTGTAAAAACTAATCATCTGTTCATAATTCCGTCTATAGAAAAATTGCAGAGAATAAGAAAATCTTGAAAATGAATGTTTGTACATCTTTATCGCAGCATTTTTCATAAAGAAAAGCTGGAAAAACCAATATAAACTGACTGTTTAAAAAAAATCATTACTTTGTTATAATAACAGCTGGAACCTTAATCTTCCTCTTGATGATAGTTTATAAAGTTGATATTAATAAGGCTGAAGATCGATATTGTCCGTTAAGTGGATCAGGCAGAATTTCAATTTAAATAATTTGTACAAATATTTTTAAGAACGTTCATATTAACCAAGGTAGACCAATATAGGGATTTGCAAAATATATTTTGAAAGCTCATAAAATGCACTTCACTTTGTATATCTTGGATTTTTGTTATTAAATGTATTAATAGTCCTTGTGAATTTTGGCCGACAGACCCTTAATTCTCCGCAGATGTCTGGACAGGTGCCGATCCAGTCAGTGGAAAAAATTAATTTAATTAATAACAAAGAGTAACAAGTAACCAATAACCTAATAAACTAGTGGAAAATAGACTAATAAGCGCAGATGATAGCTTCTTTGAAAAATATCCATTTTTTACCAGTTTTCCAACTTTACTCGGTGAAAAATGATCTTATCAGGTTCAATAAACGCCCATTAAGAAGGATTTCTAATTTTCTACAACTTTTTCATTGACGGCAATACGATTCCTTCATTACATTTCATTATGTAAACAAAAAAAAAAACAAAAGAAATTCGTATTTTTGCGGGTTTTTATCATTTAAATAATTCATTTCTACGAATTTGCTGTTAAAATCTTATCAATGATGCCCAAAAAGGAGTTCAATTTTGGTATAAACTGGTGTACACGTAGTGTATTATTGATGTGAGCTTCTTGTTTGTTACCCAGGAGTTTTTATGAATATCCCGATTATCAAAGAAAACATTCATTGGACAGACTGTTGTTTTCCGAGCTATTTTGCCGTTGTTACTCCGAACGTTTCATCTGCAATTGCGGCAGACATGTCCAGCGGCGCCGATGAAGGTGTTATCTCGTTGAACGCTCCAAGAGACCACCGCAAAATAGCCCACAAAACTACTATCCATTCACACCGGCCGTGAAATTCCACGTATTTTGATAGAACATTAATTATTCGAAGAGTTTTTGTATAACATATTTCAGTGAGATTGTCTTCATTCTTGCTGTTTTGACATTCAAATCTCCTACAATAATGATTTCGTTTCTGTTGGCCTAACAGATACCATCTTTTCTAGTTTATTCATGAAGTCGCCCTTTTCATATGAATTTTAGACGTCGGTGAGAGAGTGGAGTGTGAGGGACCATATTTTTATTTCCATTTATTTGCTGTTTTCTCTTTATCAACTCTACCGTAAAATGTACCTAATATCATTGAATTTTGTTTCCGGGTCCCTGTTTCTTTGTTTCGGTAAGGGCTCCTACATCCATTTTGAATGTGTTTAATTGTTCAAACACTTGTTATTTTTTTCTTTTGCCTTGTCGTCTATCAGTATTGCCGTCCATTTTTTTGGGGATTTTTTTTCAAATGAAACATTTTACGAGGTAATATAAAACTAATTATATTTTTTATTACTTTTTTTTTCAAAAAAACTCGATTTCTAGTTTTTCTTATTTTATTAGTACTAGCCCTTCTAATGGGTATTGCTTAAAGTAGCTATATGCAAGACGTTATTGAAAGATATACGTATAACAATTTTATTGAGTAAAATATTTGCTATAGTTTTGTTCATCAGTGTAGTATTTACTAGGTACTTAAATTTTAATGACACTGATTTCTCAAAATACAGTAAGTTTTATCTATAACATAGGAATGCTATTTTATTTGAAATTTTTTATTTTATGTATTGGCCATTAAAATTGTAAAGCATTCTTTTACTAATTCGCATACTTATTTTGCTATTTTCCACCATAAATAAGCAGGTAAAATAAATAAATCACTTCATACATAGAACGGTTTAAATTACGATAAGGCTCGCATTTTTGGCGAATGCACATCTTGCAACAAGTCGCCAAGTCGCCTCTAGGAGCGTCACATAAAAATTTCTTCTAGTTTTGGAGTAGCGTGTCTATTATACATTTTCTTTAACAATTTTTATGCCACTCTGAATATCAACAAATTTCGTTAGTTATGTAATATTGTCAAAAAGATAGCTTTCAATTTCAAATTTATAATTTATTCGGATTTTAATGCCATAGACGACGAAGTCAGAATAAGTCTTTGAAACTTTTGTATTTCCCAGTAAAACTTGAAGATACTACAAATAGCTTCAGAAAACTAAATGAGAGTGTACTACTAAATAATGCTGTACATCCACATGAAATTAATTTGAAAACCTGCCGTGGGCCTTAAAAGCTTCCTATAAATATCCATAAATTTGCTGGCTTGCCCCGCCCCCCTGGGACAATTTTTTTTCTGATTAGTCCCTTTCTGTAGGACAATTTTTTTTTCTGATTGATTGTTCTAGAGGGGAGCACTGTCGAACAATTTTGTTTCTAATTTGGCAATCCCTAAAACAAAAGCGGGGTACGCTCCTGTTAAAAGATTAATAGTTACTCCTATATACTTTTGAGTTCTACGTGTATACATATTACAAATTCAAATTGTACTAAATATTAGAGATTTTCTGAAATTCATTATATCCAAAGCGATAGTGGTACTACACTTCACTTTGCTGAGGATTACATTATTTAAATCAAAGATTTCTTGAACAATGGTTCGATGTTCGTATCAGTTTAAAATTTGGAAATTCTCATTTGTTTTTCATTCATTGCCCTTATTAAAATAATATATAAACCGGGTGGGGTATTTATCTTAAGAGAAGGTGATATCTGGAATGGATTCCATTATTCCGAAAAAGGTTTCAGATAAAAGTTGTGAGGTTTCAAATGGTCATCAAATAACTGATTTTAAACTTTCGGTTTGAACAGGAAATTACCTTTTTCGATCGGAAATTGTGTTTTACTTGAAATGCTCAATTTTTGGAGACAAGGAAATACTTACCTCGTATGGTTTTTTAATTATTTCGAAAAAAAATTCTGATAAAATTTGGGGGGTTTTAGAAAATGACCGTTACGGGCCGGAAGTGTTTTTTAATAGGATTGTTACCGTGGATTTCGAAAGATAAATGAAAAAAAAAACAAGACGTCCAAAATACGGATTAAATCGAGAACCTGGCAAGAACAATAAATGCTTTTTAAATTCACTGGAAAAGTTGGGTACTTCCATTTAAAAAAAAACACTTTCGGTCGGAAAAGGTCATTTCCTATCTAAATCGAAAGTTGTTATATAGGCCATTTGATTAGTCCAATTAAAAAATATTTTTCGAAATAATGGAAAATGGAATCCTCTGGACATATTTTCGTGTCTCAAAATAAACCACTCTTATCCATTTATGACCAATTTCTTGTTAAAATATGGTTCGAATCGAAAAAATTGCAACAACAAAAAGTGTTTGTTTCACCTTTTAACGAAATCCGGTGGTAAAAAATAAACTTTCGCTAGGAAAACATATTTTCATATCATTAAGCTGCTGTACTTTTTTAATTATT
The DNA here is from genome assembly GCA_034190945.1 of Octodonta nipae. Classification (NCBI taxonomy): domain Eukaryota; kingdom Metazoa; phylum Arthropoda; class Insecta; order Coleoptera; family Chrysomelidae; genus Octodonta; species Octodonta nipae. The sequence continues at coordinate 63,953,031 of CM067221.1, forward strand.
CAATATTCGATATGATATGATTAATACTGATATCTGCTGTTTTAATCCATCAGACAGTGTTATACAGGGTGTTCTAACGAAAACCAGTAAAAGTTCCCAAAATACTCCTAATTTTGAAAATCGCAAAAACACGCCAAAATATTTACGAAGGGGGATATATTAGGTCATATTAACAGTTAATTAAATTGCACCCTCATCACCCCAACGCTCGCTACATTTTTTTTAAATGAAACCCTACATGTGTGACACCTACTTTTGTAGTTTGTTTAAAAAGGAATTCAACGGTGTGTCGTTTTCGATATTCCATCAACATTTAAGGGATTTGCGAATTAAAACGTAATTTCTGGATATTTTTCTGATCTCTGATGTTAGTGATGAATAATAATTAAAATAGATAATTGCCTGATAATTTTAAGCTGTTGCAAAGAAACTGAAACTGACAATGAATTTTAACATTTTATTATAACAGATGTTCGAAATGGTCTCCATCCCCTGCAAGACAGTGATATAATTGTGCCTTAAAGTCATTGCGCACATTGGAAAAAACATCTGAAGTAAGTCGGCCACATTCTTGGATAAGATGTCTCAGATCATCCAGTGACTCTGCAGGAGTAGCATATATGCGGGTCTTTAAATGCTCCCAACGAAACTAAGACATTTACTGGAATTTTTTTTTCTTTCTTAACGAAAGACTTTTTTTTTGTTATATAAGAAGTGATACACAGTGGCGCACCTCAAAAATTACTAGTGATGGGGTTCTCGAATACCAAGGGTCGACCAGTATTCGATTCCTGAAAGTTCTTAAGACATCTCTAGAACTTGCGGGAAGTATTCGAAATCTGACGGTTCTCGCCATAGCATGTTGGTGTTCGTAATTCATATACTTACTTATTATGGGAAAGTAGGTGAGCATATACCGAAAGGTCTCGCGTTCTCAGTTTTCGATTCTTGGTTCCCGCCAAAACTAAGTTCTCATCGTAAGCACTCGGTAACATATCATACAAAGAGAACACTCGGTGATAGATGCTTGTCAGTGTTGTTTTGTCACGATATCATATTCTTATCTCCCATATCTAAGATTAGGTGGTCATCGGCACTTCTTTAAAGAGGCTGACATTACTAGGAAATATTACTACTACGGATAAGTCCATTATATAAACAAATATTTTTAGAGGTCAACTAATATAATAAAGTCAGTTAAAACATTGCAAAACAAACGAAACTGAAAATTCTAAAATAAAAACATGGTGTCAGTTAGATAGTAAATAATAAGAAATAAAAAGACTAATATATGTATATACCGGGTAGAAATAAATTATGTAAATAAAAACAATTTTTTGTAAAATGTAAATAAAATATTAATAAAAACTTTTAATACAAACATAACTATTATTTCTAAAATGCAGGTACCCACCTACCTGCGAAATGATACGAACTAAAATCAAGATACTTTAATATTACTTACAGAAGCTATTTAAAACTATTATAGCATCTAAATTTTTGTGTGACAAACGATTTCTCCTTTAAATGAACAGACGAATGACGCGGTCTCTGTTTTAGCTGCTGAGATTTTGACACCAGTTCTCGGTACTCAAGAAAGTTCTCGATTCCTAGAAGTTCTCGAGTACCGAGTTCTCGATTCTTAAAAGTTTTCGATTCTGCCCGTCACTAAAAATTACACGCCGAATAGTACTATTCGTCAAACAGGTTATACAATGGAGATCATATCGAACATCTGTTATAATAAAATGATTTAAAATTCATTGTCAGTTTCATTCTCCATGTCGTAATAGCAACAAGTCTTTAAAATTATAATCGAATTATCTATTTTAATTATTCGTCAATAACATCAGAGATCAGAAAATATCCAGGAATCACATTTTAATTCGCAAATTCCTTAACTGTTGATGGAATATCAAAAACGACACACTGTTGAATTCATTCTTAAACAGGCTTATGGTAGGCATTCATTACGAAAATGAGTAGCTAATTAACGGTTAGTTTGGCCAAATATGTGACCCTTCGTAAATCTTTTGACATGTTTTTGCGATTTTCAAAATAATGATTATTTTGGGAAATATTCCAGGTGGCTCGTTTTTGTTGGGACACCCTGTATATTTTGATCACATAAGCGCTCACACTAGGCGAACTACGGAAAGTTGTGAAGCTGTTAACAACTAAAACCTACGCAATTAATATTCTGTTCCTTTATTAATTAACTTCCAACCCCTTTTATGAATTTTATAAGATAATGTGAATTTCAAAACTGACTTAAAGATTTTCTGAAATATTACTCTTAGCGTTTATTGATTGTGCTCTAATAAGTAGGATTTGATGCATGATTTTTTATTTTTTTATAGAACTTAGAACTTAAATGTTACGTGAAAATATCTTAATATTTTTTTTTGATGACTTACCTACTATAAGGTATTTATACCCTGGTATTTATTATGAGCATGCATCTTAAAACCTAAATTAAATAATACTGGAGTAAAAGTTTTATTTTTTTTTCTAGGGAGACCTGGAACTATGCGATCCCAACAACGTAAATTTAATTTCCCAAGACATGGACGACGATGGGGGCAAGGTCGTCATAGTGGGGATATGTGCGATGGAGAAAAAGACCCAGAGCAAACCGATGAAAGAAATCTTAACTCGGTTGCAAGAATTCGAATATATTAAAGTTATTGTTTTTGAAGAAGAAGTTGTCCTAAATGTAAGTTTTGTCTCAAATATTATCATAATAAATCTCATTATTAGAGATAATAACTTCAGTTAAATTTAATACTAGAATCGCCTGTGGTCGAAATTCGACCAATCGTGTAAATTCCTAAAAAATTCATCTTGTTTTTCATATATAATTAATAAGTAAGAAGTGGTAACTACTTACTGAACTACCACAAAGGCTGCTTTCCGGTAATATTTTCTACATTGTGTGTAAATAATCAGCTGTTATCTAAATAATTCGTTAATTAATAGGTCTTTATTTGTGTGCACATGCTTAAGGCTTAGCTTAATGGGTATGGCAAAGAGGCAGTAAATTAAAGACAAAAATTTTGTTAACATGTAATTTCTTAAAACTAAATAATTCAGCTATTTACCGGTAGAATAATATAACAATAAACGTAAATGACAATTCCATTTGAATAGAAATTGCAAAATCATGTTTTACTTTACTATTAATACTTATTCAATTTACATTTGTATATTGAATTAATAGTAGTAAATTCAAGGGTCCATCAAAAATGTTGGTACATATATACATATAATCGAACATTTCTCATGTTTCTCAACATATAATGATTGAGTTTAATTTCAATTCTCTAACACTTATTAAAATGCTCATTATAATAATTCCACTTCATAATAATAAACTCTCGACTAGTTCCACAACCCTGTATATGTAACTCCCTATGGCCTACCCCATATTTATATAATACACTCTGTGTATACAACTGTTTATGGACCACCCAATAAAAACTTTGCTTTCTAACATATCTTAATTTATATATGCATATGTAACTGCTCAAGGCAACTTCATTGTGTGCCTCAAATTAACATGAGAACACATAACTTTTTACCTATCCAAAAATCGCCTAACCAGCACTATTTACTTTAAAATCTTGAAAGATTCAACTGTAAAAATGTAATGCAAAAAAATATCAAATAGTGATAAAATTCTTATAAGGTCCTACACATCAATTTGTATTGAAAGAATTTTTCAAGAGCAGTTTCAATCTCAAGTAGGTTACCACATCACCCTGTATTGAAACTCTTGAAATTGCAAAATTCAGCTGTCATAATTATCACAATCTCGTTCTTTCTCGGTAATGCGATTTTTCCGGAGCAATCGATTCCTAGACGCCAAAACCCCAAAATGGTGAGATTTTGATCGTTACTGCGGTTTTGGAGAATTTAATTACATATAAATAAAATGTATACAAATAAACAAACACTGTATGTATTATATTATTAGATAAAAAAATAAAAAATATTTGCAGTATATCATATCTTTTAAAAGAACATTAAACAATTTTTGTCATGACACGTTAAAATAATTTAAGAGATTATAATTCATGAAGTAAAACTGCAAAATAATTCGTTTTATTTTATCAAAATAACTTATTAAGTTCCATTTGCACATGTCAAATATAATAATAAAAATGTAATGCAATGTACCTTAATCTTACTTGGCCATTTGGAAAATGGAATGCCATTTTTTTCCCTATGTTAGCCACAGTTCTCTCGCCAATTTCGTCTCATTGTATTCATCAATAACACACTTTCGAGACAGAAGAGAGAAAATGGTGGACCAAAATCTATCACCAGCTGACGGTCTAATACTATAAGAACAGTACAACGAAATAACATTTGGTTGTAATTTGTAACGGATATCTGTGACAAAAAGGATCAACTAAATACCAGTGCAAGGAACAGAAAAGATAGGACCACCTCTATCTTTTCCTTTGACAGGATACATTTTTTAACTCTTTATGTAACAAACCATTAGGTGGATGGCGTTTAGCTTTAGCGCACTTCAAATGTTTTACAGTACTCACATTTTTCATTTGTCGTTGCAGTATTTTGAACATTAGCGGTCTGGTAATTAATTTCGAAATGTTTGTTTAGGAGGTCTTTGACTACTCTCGCCGTTCATTCTCTCCCTTCATTCTCTCCCTTCTTTTCTGTAACAAATTTAAAATTTTTAATTTAATTCTGTTATTGTGGAAAACCCCTGTTTTAGACTACACTAAAAAAATATATTACTCCCGGAACAAATAAGTATTCTACTGCCGTTCTCTCCACTTTTCTGTAATAAAAGTTTCTGTTTTCAACTATTTTGTATAGCCTCAAAGGTACATGTGGCGTTGCACCATTATTATTAATTATCATTCACTAGAAGCTGGTTGGTAAATATAGAAATTGGATTATACTGCTACAAGTCGTCAACATTGCACAATATAAGAAATCGACGTTGAGGAAAACAAGTTGATGTATATTATGATAAGTAATATATGAGAATTGTTTGTTCAAACATTTGCTAGCTGGTTAAAAAATATATCGAAGCTAGTAAGTTACTGAATTGGGTAATACTAAGTAATATCTAAGATGTACTTTCTTTTAATATAGATATTTTTTAAGTTATAAATGAAATAATTAACTATCACTATTATTTATTCTACCTGGCATCTACTACATTTGTTTTCATACAATTTTATAATTTCACATCTAGTTCAAGAATATACATAGGTTCTCGATTTGAAACAAGTTATTGTCTTACATTCTACCGATTGCAAATACTCGAGATCAGAAAATAACTACAGTGTCATCATTTAGCACAACCCAAATCTGATATTCATCAGATACTGTGCATAATTTTGTGATTACAATGGTAGATGGCAAAACTTGCTATATTTGCAGATGTATTACAAAAGTTAGGAAAAATGTTAAAAGGCCACTACCAGTTGATGCCAAGGTTCATGTGCAGACTGTCATAAAACCTATGTGGGGCAAACTAGCAGAAGAATTCAAGCTAGACGTGATGAACACCAGAATGCTATAAGAAAGCAGGAAAAAACAACATCCATTGCTGAACACGCCACCACGACGTCACACCGAATAGACTTTGAGAACACCAGAGTACTGGCAAATATAGAACACCCGAAATCAAGACTCGTAAGAGAGGCAATTTAAATAGCGAAGAGGCCTCACAGTCTAAACGCACGCAATGAAATCCAAAACTTATCGAATTGTTGGAAAATTCTATTAAACACCGTACCGGCCCGGACCCGTCCAATAACAACTCAACCGGAAATAACAAATCAGCAGGCGGGAGACGCTCCCACTGAGCGCCCAGGGCCAATCTCACGCAGCCGTTCACGGTGCCAACCAATAGGCGCCGAGCCGCGACTATATAACACCGTGCGCGCTCCTGAAAATATCAGTATTCGAGTAACTAGAAGCGAAAGCAGAAGGCTACGAGAATTATGCGAACCGACCTGAAGAGGGCAGATGTGACTCTGCCGAAACGTCGTCATTTTATTTTACCATCGATCCCGGCAGGGATCAGTCATCAACTACGCGCATGAATTCCCGGAAACCTCCTAATACACACATATATATATATATATATATATATATATATATATATATCGGGTGACCGAGCTTCACTCGTAAATTCAAGGTTTTATCATAAACGTACATATATCCAATTAATCGGACATTTGTTATGTAAACTAATTTAAACTCCCCTAACATAATATTTTTTCCTTACATTTCTTATTTACATGGTATTACTACAATTCAACTCCTCCCCTATATTTCAACCACCCTATATGTGCAACTTCTTATGAAAAACCCATCCAGACATTTTTTTCAAAAAATTTTTTAATCAGTACAATTCCACTCCATATTCCAACAACCCTGTATATGTGACCGCTTTTGGCCATTCTACAAACACTTTTGTTTCCAAATTCTTTCATTTATATTGTAACATGTTTTGTATAACAATAATTCCGCTCCACCCTGTTGTATTACCAATATATAATATATATAACGTATTATAAATCTTTAATATTCAAAAGCCTTTTTGCTTTAATATCTTATGGTTATTTAAATTTCACTGAAACCATTTAAGCATTATACAGGGTGTTCCTAAATTGGTAGGTACAAACGAAAAGGGGAGATTCCTTGAATAGTTTTAGAAAGAAAAAGTCCCATAAACATGGGTCCGCAAACGTTTCGTTTTCAAGATACAGAGTGTTAAAGTTTCAATTTTTTTCAAGTTTTTTTTCTCATAGTATCTGCACTTTACAAGATATTCAAATGAAATTTGGCATATATATTACAATTGAGAGTTTACACCTTATGACATGCCAATTTCGATTGCAAGTCTACAGGGTGATATTTTTTCGGGAACACTGTCCACTGTTGTCCTTCAGAACTTTTTTTTGGTGAGCCACTGGTACTTTCAAAAATTGTAAAGAAAAGCTTTGTTGTTATAGCAAACTTTATGTTCTCTTGTAGTTTTGTCGTATCTACTACCGATTTCGAGAAAAATTTTGAATTATTAAACTAGCAATGATTCTTAAAGATTCGATAAACTGGTATAATCATCAAAAAAATGTATTACTGCAAGAAAGGTACAACTAAAAAATTAATCATAATAAAAAAACTAAATAACAACAAAGGAACTAAACTACAGCAATTGTTGAAAATGTCCTCCCCCAACCCTTATACAAGCTTCTGTTCTTCTTCTCATAGACGATCGAACTCTTTCAAACACTCCTGGAGTATTCCTAATTGTATCAAACGCGCCTATTATACGATTTCTCAGTTCGTCTACGGTATTCACTGGCGTTATGTACACTAGAGATTTCAGATGGCCCAATAGAAAGAAATCTTAGCTATTTAAATCTGGGGATCTGGCGGGCCATGGCTGATGTCCACCTCGTCCAATCCAGCTGTTTACATAATTTTCGTTCAAATACTCCCTAGCCAAAAGTGAAAAATGAGCAGGAGCACCGTCGTGCATGAACCACATTTCACGTCGCATCATAAGAGGTATATCATCCAATAACAAGGGCAAATCGTTCTCTAAAAAATGTCTGTATGATTGACAGTAAGTCGCCCTGGTAGAAGAAAGGACCAATCAAATAATCGCCAATATTACCACCCCACACATTTAATGAAAATTCCTCTTGAAAATAAGCTTCTGCAATTTCATGTGGATTCTCCTCAGCCCATATGTGTTCATTATGAAAATTTATGATTGAAGTCCTTGAGAAACAGGCTTCATCAGTGAATAGGATTTGGCAATCAAAATGAGGATTGTTCAATAGTCTGTTGAGGTACCACTGACAAAAAATAATTCTTGGATGACAATCTCGAGGCAAGAACGCCTGCATCCTCTGAATGTGATAAGGATAGAGCAAAGAATCCCGCAAGATCCGCCAAACAACTTGATGACTTGTATTTAAGGTAACACTAATTTTTCTTGTACTGGTTCCTGGATGTTCTTCTATTTCGTTCAGCACTGCCTCTTCGAGTAGTGGTGTTCTCACACTTCGTGGTCTACCTGCATTAATATTTTTCGCAGAAAAAGATCCAGTTTCTCTAAGACGCCTGTGAATATTAGAGAACATCCGGTGACCAGGCATCACTCTATTGGGATAGCGTTCCATGTAAAGACGCTTAGCTTCTCTTGAATTACCATTTGCAAGACCATACATGAAATTCATGTCAGCCATTTCGAAATTCGTAAAATTCGGCATGTTTTGATATTAAAATGCAACCATCTTTAATTTTCAAAACACAGGAGCTTAATTTGATGTGTCAAAACTAACAATAAATTTATTCATTCACCACAGCCTACTAGGTAGGTAACTAGATTTCTATGACAATTCGGAATTTTCTGAGGATTTCAAGAGAATCATTCAAAATTTTTTTCTCGAAACCGGTAGTAGATATGACAAAACTACAAGAGAACATAAAGTTTGGTATAACAACAAAGCTTTTCTTTACAATTTTTGAAAGTACCAGTGGCTCACCAAAAAAAAGTTCTGAAGGACAACAGTGGACAGTGTTCCCGAAAAAATATCACCCTGTAGATTTGCAATCGAAATTGGCATTTCACAAGGTGTAAACTCTTAATGTAATATCTATGCCAAATTTCATTTGAATATCTTGTGAAGTGCAGATACTATGAGAAAAAAACTGGAAAAAAATTGAAACTTTAACAATCTGTATCTTGAAAACGAAACGTTTGCGGACCCATGTTTATGGGACTTTTTCTTCCTAAAACTATTCAAGGAATCTCCCCTTTTCTTTTGTACCTCCAATTTAGGAACACCCTGTATATGCAACTTTTTACAGGCTACCTAATATAAAATATTTTAAATCACACGGTATAACTATAATTTCACACCACTATATGTTTTAACTACCCTGTATATGCATTTGTTTATGGCCACCTATTGTAATTTTTTTTGAATCACCATGTATAATTATAATTTATACTACATCCTATATTGCAACCACCCTATAAGTGCATATGCTAATAAGCTACCCTATAGGTAAAACATTCTATTAACATTTTTTTAGCGACCTGCATAATTAATTTCCAACTGCTTATGAGGTACCCTACACAATTATTTTTTCTCGCCATAAATTTAATCATCCTGCATAGCAACTCTTATGGACCATCTAACATATTTTGTTAGACCCTGTATAATTATAATTTTACGCCACCAATTCATATTATATGCATCAAACTAACATGCCAAATCATGTGATCTTACTCATCCAAAAATTGCCTATCATGCCAATTTTTTCATCTTGAAAACTTGAAATGTCTAGCTATAAAAATGTAATGCTAGGAAAATATGACCGAGGCATAAAATAGTTACATGTTCGGAATATACAAATACAATATTATAATTCCAGTACATCCTATATTGCAACTACCCTGTAAATGCAAATTCTAATAAGCTACCTATAGGTATAACATTCTATTAACATTTTCTTAGTGACCTGCATAACAATACTTTTACTCCGCCTTGCATGTCAGCTATCATTAATTTCCAACTACTTATGGGGTACCCTACACAATTATTTTTTCTCGCTTTTTTCTAGCCACACTATAATTCCATTTGACGCTATATTTTAACCATCCTGCATAGCAACTCTTATGGACCATCTAACATATTTTGTTAGACCCTGTATAATTATAATTTTACACCCCCAATTCATATTATATGCATTAAATTAACATGCGAAATCATGAGATCTTACTCATCCAAAAATTGCCTATCATGCCAATTTTTTCACCTTAAAAACTTGAAATGTCTAGGTATAAAAATATAATGCTAGGAAAATATGACGGAGGCATAAAATAGTTACATGTTCGGAACATACAAACACAATTTTTATTGAAAGAATGTTTAAATAAGTTTCACTCTCAAATAGGCCACCAAATCACCCGGTATTGAAAGAAATTTTACAACAGGAGTCTCACTCTTACGTACCTAACCAAATCACCATACATTGAACGCCTTGAAATTACAAAGCAGCCGCCTTGATTGTCACAAACTGTCAATAAATTTTTTAATAATTTAATTTCTCAGTAAAACGGTTTTTCCCAAAGATGAGACCATCACCATTCGATTTCTATCCATCGAAACTTCCAAATGGGAAAGTATTATCGAAATCGTTACAGCCATTTTCCAGAACTGTTTTTAATTATTTTAAAAATGTTTAAAGAATCCCAGTATAAAACTCATTTTCGAAATTCTCGTTTTCATAATATGATTCATTTTCCAGCACGCTGAATTTAAAAAAAAAAGTAAAAAAGTTATAGATAAAAAGCAACAACGGGAGTGAACCCGTACGTTTTCAATGGAAACGTAAATTTGCCTACGTATTTGAAAACATTTGACTAATTTTTCACAGGTGCAGAATTTCATTTGATCTCATTCGTCGCACAGGTGTATATAGAATTGTTCTCAGTGTTCCTCAAGTGGATAAATGGTATACAACCTATGATAGCTCTAGATTATCGTTGAAAATTTCGATAAACTAGATAAAAATCAATGTTTAAGCACTTTCTGAGAAATAACACTACAAGTCACGATATTTCTGTTTACTTGCAAACGTTTCGGGGTCTAGGTCAGACTCCGTTGTCAATGGCATAAAAACTATGAAAAAAGACACAATTAGAATTTTGCGTTTTTTCATAGTTCCTTTGCCATTGACAACGGAGTCTGACCTATACTGAAACGTTTGGAAGTATACAGAAATTTCGTGACTCTTGGTGATATTATTCAGAAAGTACTTTAACATTGAAAACATATGTCACAAATATTCTTCAGAAAACAACTAGAAAAAAAAAACACTTCTAGCGTCTTCTAGTCATATAGAATGAATTCCGAATTTTTTGCGCCGTTCGCGTAATATGCCCATTCTTGAAACGCTTTCCTTGTCAATTGATTTGGGAAAATAAAATTATAAGTTTACGAGCTAGTGAGCTAATAAAAATAATTATAAATAAATATAGTAGTGATGTTTTATCTTCCAAAAGAAAAAAGAAACAAATTGTAGAAGTAACTGCAATAAATAAAGTTTTCATCTAAACAAATTACACCAACAGAACAATATGTGCTTTCCAAGGGTTTAAATTACTCAGTTACTCAACAAAATATTCCTAAACTGGATTTGATAGTTGCAGATAAAGACAGTATAAAAACTACATCCAGAAGTGTTCAGTGTATATACAAGATAAGACATAAATTATTCCTGGAGATATCACACAAAACGAAATAAAATTTAAAACATTTAACACCCCACTACAGTAGACCTTCAGATCTATATTTCGTTCCAAAAATACACAAAAACACAATGAGAAGTTCAGTAAATTCACCATCACAGAACATCTCAAAATATTTTACTCAATATAACTAATGGAAATGCTGTGGAACCTGTAATGTAAAAACACAGTTTTGCACCCTAACACCAAACCTTTATTTAAGACTGAACCAGTTAACTCCTTGATGACGACAACTTACGAATGATTGAAACGGCGTTGAATGTTTAAATAAAGGTTTACTGTTAGGGTGCAAAACTGTGTTTTTATATCGATATAACTAAAAAACGTATTAAGAAAATAACCCAAATAATTTAAAAATAATATAATTCATAGGCAATTATAACAAGAAAACCAAGTGTGAGGTGGAAAATGTGTTGACCACCATTTATCGAAAACATGCGAATACTAATAGATATTTCAAATTTAACACGAAACAACCGTTAAAAGTAAAGAGATGTGTAACTTCATCCACCGAAATAATTACCCACGAAGCCAACACTATCAGAGAACAGCTACTTCAAATCAATATACCAGTAATTTTATAAATAAAACAGTATATCAAAGTATAGTCCACAAAAGCTATACGGAGTGAATTTAAAGGTGGAAGGAGTAGAGCAGGAATTTATCAAATCTTGTAGAGAAAATTTTAGCCATAGTGAAATGTATTTGCTCAGAATATAGACAAAGGAAATAAATAAAAATGTTATAACTTTATTATAAAATTTAATTTTTTTTTTAATCTGAAGACCATTTATTACCATTGAAATATGTACTGATTTTATTTAATTGTTTTAGCAACCTGTAGAAGATTGGCCGGTCTGTGATTGTTTAATATCATTCCATTCAAAGGGGTTTCCGTTGGATAAAGCTATCCAGTATGCTCAATTACATAACCCTTATGTGATAAATAATTTGCATATGCAATATGATATTCAAGACAGAAGAAAAGTATACTCTATTTTGGACGCCGAGGGTATCGAAATACCACGTTATGCTGTTTTGGATAGAGACAGCTTGGATCCAAAACGTAAGTGACACCTCTAATAATATATATTTTATAAGGCAAAATGTTCATACATTTGGTATGCATTTTTTTAGTGACACTTTTAAAAAATGAAGTCCTGTCATAATTTTAATAGAAAACTCATAGAAATAAATTAATTAAATCAAAAATAAAACCCAGTTTAGTTTTAAACAGTACATGTATCCTTTTTAGATAATGCATATTAATTTGTGGAATGTCTTCGATGGCACATTCCATAGAGAATATTCAAAAAAAATGTATGAATTAGATGTTGCGGTTTTAGTTCAATGCTGGTTCAATGCAAGTATATAATTGACGAAGGACCTTTAGCGGAACAATCAATAAACACGTGCCGTCACATAAACGAATCACCAAATAAAAGTTATCACTAACTTTTTATGTCGAAGCTCTGGTGTTTTCTTGGTTCTTCTTTCTTCAGAGGCTAGCCCCGTAACAGCAGGAACAGTTTTTTAGAGCTTCTTCTGGACAACACGTTACACAAAAAATAGTGACGTAATGTTCATTGATTGAGCAAACAAAAATGCGGGTTTAACAACAAATGATGCTCTTTTGTAAACACAAAAGAAACAAAATGAAAGCGGTTTAGCGGTCGTTACGAACGGAGCTAAGAACTCGCGGACTCGTAACACTATAACAACAAAAAAGCGGCGTCTCTTCAGACGGAATCAAAAAATGTGTCCGAATAATTCGGAACACAATAGACGAACCTCCCAAGCGTCCTAATAGCTAGGGAACCGAAACACGAATGTCAATACTGTCTATATTTTACACGCAAAAAACACTTACAATTAGCATTAGCGCGACGGAATGTTTTAGAAAAGGTGCAGAAGTTTAAAAATCAATGAAGTAATTCAATGAAATTGAAAACAATACACTAAACAAATTGCGGGAACGCACCAATATGTTTGTTGGTCAGACATTTATCTACTGCAATAATGCAGCTATTATTCCCTTAAGTAGGCCCCCACCAGTTTTGTGCCCAGGGGGCCCAACTAACTTAAATCCGGCCCCGGAGGCAGGCATTTCCTTCTGAGCTTCATTTCACTTCTAGACCAAGAGCCAGTGACCCATTTTTAATGAAGTGTTTGATTCAAGCAAATATTTTACATAGTGGTGTAGTTAGGATAGATGAGTAGGTTGTCATATGTTGGCCTAACCTGCTTGGGGACGGGAGGTACTGCGCATACAAGAAAGATGTAAAAAAATGTTGGCCAAAAAAAGTGTTTGAATCAGAGGCCAACAATAATTAGTCGACAGTTTAGTTGGCTTAGAGTTAAATTACAAATAAGGCAGATACTTTTGGGGGGTTAATATCTAACCATTATATCTCAAAGTTGAATTTTACAAATTAAAAAAAAAGTATTTGATTCACGCTGAAATTTTAACAGATGATTTGTTGTATATATTTGATAGTATTCACAAAAAGGCAGACACTTTTTCAGGGGTTTAATAATTGGCAAACAAAAAATTTAGTTACAGGGATTAGAGAGAGATGCGAGTTAAGTTATTTCTTGTTTAAAATTAGTTTTTAAAAATTTCAAAAACTTTATTTTCCAAAAAAAAAACAACAAACAGAATTACGTGAACATCGAACAATGATTAAGCTTAGAATGATCTCAAATACAATCTTTCGCATAAAGAATACAAAAGGGGTCAGCGTTTATTTCAACGTGACGCAAACATTATTAATAAGCAATAAACAATTTAATTCATATAACTCCTTCCTCGTTAGGCTGGAACAACACCGATAAGGGGTTGAGCCGGTTGGGGTGGCCTTCTGTTTGATTAGCTTCAGGACGTTGCAGCTTTTTCCTCCAGTATGCCAGCCATGAAATAGATAAAATTAAGCAAATTAGGCCAAATGAAATAAAAATTGTATTCCAAAATGAAGAGTGGCGTTTGGCCCAATTTTGGTTTTCTTCATATATTGTTTTCTGCTTCAAGAGTTTAATTTCTTCTAAGTTAATAGTGTGAAGCTGGATTGGTTTGATGTTGTCATCTTTGGATAGCAATGTGGTCTGAATTTCCGGTAATACTAGTGGTTCCCCATGTTAAGTTCGAAAATGTTATATTATTAATTGTGGTACTGCAGTTTTCGGGAATCGTTATCAGGCTTGGCTTCTTGATAAGAATCACGGCTTTGGTTTGACAAGATTGGGACATCTTTACTGCTTCTTTTTCGGGGATAACCAATATATGTTTATTATTGATTTCCTCTATTATGGGTTTGGTCAGTATGGCGCTGGTTGCATGACAGTTTGGATGATCTGCTCTCATCATTGGTAATATGCAGGTGTCTTCTTTTAGTTCTATATGCTTGTGGCAGAAAAATATGCTGTCTAGCTCTGGACATAAGGCATTCTCGAATTGATAATGGTTTGTGCCGAGTATAAGATAGGGATGGTCTGGGATGATAATTGAGTAATTATAAGGTAGTGGTAACAGGTGATAGGTTTGAAAAATATCCCTTGACAATATCGGTATATGAATAGCAAATATTATTTACCTTTCCATAAAATTAACTTGTAAACCGGCAAGTTCATAATAGTAAAGAGGGTTATTAAATTTATGAATCTCATTCTGGTGATATACCATTTCCAAATTAGAAATTAATTTAGTGAGTTCTGCTAAGGGTATTACGGAATTATGAAGAACACCAAGATGAGCAAATATTATAGCATTTTCTAAATTGTGTATGAAATTGATCAAATTTTGACAATTCAAAATTATTTAATCAATTGTTTTTAAAAGTGACAAATAATTATAAACTATCTTTATATCTCTGTAGACATTTTGTGTTAGTGTTTCTAAATTATTTTTTATTATATTCTGGTTTTCATTAAGTTTGTAAATTGTATCATTATAGTGATCAATTAATTTATTATTAAGGGATGCTCTTAAATTTAGTTCAGTATTAAATGAATTTTGATTTTGTTTCAAAAGTTCGATTTCATTATCATATCTTTCTTGATCATCTGAATCAAGAGTTCCGAATAACCATTTGCTAGCTTTACCTATAAAGTTTATCAATCCACGTTTTTGTCTGTTTTTTACAACTAAGTTTCCTAATTTATTTTTTGTTAAATTTAACATATATTCAGCGTGATTAAGTAAGTTTGTTAGCAAAGCACTAGAATTATCTATAGAAATAGTTTTTAATATTAATTTAGTTTTATTATAAAAATACTCAATATTAGCAAATTGCGAGTAAATAGGGGTGGTTTCTATGTATGTTTTGTTTCTACTATTTTACTATTTCCTAAATTAAGAGGTAAAAGTAATGAATTTATTTCTTGGATGGTTATATCAGTGGGCGTTGTCCATTTCGAGTAAATTAGCAGTATTAGAAGGACCGGGATCTTTCATTACGTTGAGGATTCTGGAAAAATTGTTTAGAATTAGTCTTCTTAATTTTTGATTTGTGTACCATTTTATTTTTGAAGTTTTTACTTTCAAACCTAGGTCGTGTTTCACAGTTTCTTTGATATACCTGGGTTTTGCTTTATTTCGTAAAGCTTCTCTATTCTGTACAAATATATTTTGATTTTCTCTAAGTTCAATTGGATCTTCTCGGGATTCATTACTTTGATTGATAATGTTAGTTTTAACTTTTAAGTTTCGGTCATGAATGTGTTTGTATAGTTGATTAAGTCGATCTTTTCTATCACTCACATAATTATTTAAGATATTTTCGTCAGTTAGGTCGAATGGGTCTAAGGCTTTAGTGTTGCCTAATAAGATATCATACGGTCTATGTTTTGTCACACTGTGTATAGAAGAGTTGTAGCCAATAACTGCCAAATGAACTAATTGTTTGGTAGAACTATTTTGATTTTCTAGTCTAAGAACTCTGATATTTTCAAGGAGACTAGAATGGAACCTTTCCACCGGGCTATTACTATTAGAATTGCGTGGTGTGGTGTAATGAAGATTTATCTTATGAAGTTTGCAAAAATCGGAAAATACTTGAGATTTAAATTCCGCTCCATTATTACATATAATCCCAGCAGGAACGCTAAAATGTGAAATGAAGGTAGACAATGCGTCTACGACTGTTATTGCGGAGAGATTAGGTTCTAATATGTAAGCCTGTCCATATTTTGAAAATGCATCAAAGATTGTTAGAAATTTCGTTTGAAGAATTTGAAAAACATCTACGTGTATAGATTCGAAGGGTTTCTCAGGAGTAAGGGTTAAATTGTATTTAATTTTCGGGGGATGTCGGTCATATTTAGCCCTCAGGCATGTTTCGCAAGAATTTATATAATCGGATATAGAGTTTTTCATATTTATCCAATAATATTTATTTTTGAGGGCATCGAGGGTTTCGTTAATGCCGCGGTGACAAGTTTTTGTTTCATGATGGTGTTTAACTATTTCGTTCTGTCTAATTGATATCTTCAATATCAGGAAGAAATTTATTTGAATAGGTCAATTGATAAGAGTTACTTTTAAAAGTTTGTTGTAATGTAGTCAGTAGAATTGGGAAAAGGTCAATGGTCGTTTCTTTAATATATAAGCAGTAAAGTTTTTTCGGATCTACAAAATTTTTGAAAAATTGAATTATCTCTTGTTCATAGTTATCAGTTAAGTTTACAGCTATGCGTGTTTTAGTTATAAATGGTTTACTCGTTAGTGTATGGTAAATTTTTGTATTGCCTTGTATGAAAATTATTTGGTTGTTGTAGCAATTAACTAAATTTTCTGTTATTGTAATAGATAGTATCGGGTCTTCGGCGCTGGTGTGTACCGTGTCGTTGTCTTGTTGCGGGTTAATGATTTCTTCTATTTCCTGATGTTCTCTTCTGTAAGGGTAACATTCCTTATAAATTCGTCTATTTCTTCGTTGACATTGCCGGGGTTGACAATAACAGACTCGTTTTCAAGAGCGTTAATTTCAATTCTCGATAAGGCGTCGGCGTTTAAGTTCTGCTTCCCTTTTTTGTATACAACTTGGTAGTCATATTCCTCTAGCTTCATTCGCCACCTCACTAACCTGGAATTCAGTTCTTTAAGGTGAATTTTGGACCTCCAAAAATATAGGGCCTATATTGTTAAACCCCAAACGATGGCTAAAAGCTCTTTTTCAATAGTGCTATAATTGATTTCGTTAGGGTTGAGAGTTCTACTAGCATATGCCACAGGGAGATCTGATCCAATTTTACCTTGACTTAGGACGGCACCAATTGCGTAGTTTGAGGCATCAGTGGTTATAATAAAAGGTTTGGAGAAATCTGGATATTGAAGGATCGGATCGTTCATAAGAAGGTTTTTGCAATGTTCGAAGGCTGTCACAAATTCCGATGTGTGATCGATTTTTTCTCCTTTCTTTAGGCATTTGGTTAGTGGTTTGGTTAATTTTGCGAAATTCTTTATTAAGGATGATTTTGCCGTCTTTGGTATAGGATATTTTTTTATCGCTTCAATTTTTTTTGGGTTCGGTTTAATTCCTTCGGGTGTTATTATATGTCCTAAAAATTCCGCTTCTTTGCGCAAAAATTCCGATTTGTCAGGTTGCACTTTCAAATTCTTCTCTCTAAGTCTTTGGAAACCTTTTCTAAGATTGGATATATGTTCTTGAAGGCTCGCTCCTGTAATGACTATGTCGTCCATATATACATAACATATACTTCCTTGCAGATCTCTCAAAACGTCATCCATTACTCTCATGAAGGTGGCGGGAGCATTTCTGAGCCCGAAGGGCATGCGCAGATATTCGTAATGCCCATTTTCTACGTTAAATGCAGTCTTTTGAATGGAATTTGGATGCATCTCTATTTGGTGGAACCCAGAAGCGAGGTCTAACGTTGTAAAGTATTGACATCTTGCTAATTTGTCCAGGATGTCTGAGATGTTCGGTAAAGGATAGCGATCGTCAATCGTTTTTTCGTTGACTTTCCTATAATCAACGACGATTCTCCATTTGGTCTTTCCACTGGCATCTTGCTTTTTTGGTACGATCCATATAGGGCTGCTCCAAGGGCTTGGTCTTATAATACCATCTTCTAACATTTTGTTTATTTGCTTTCGAACTTCTTCTTTTTGCGCAAAGGGATACCTATATGAACGGGTGTATACAGGGATTTCGTCGAAGGTTTTTATTTCGTGGCGAACTTCATTTGTGAATGTTAATTTTTCGTTATCGCGGTGAAATATGTCTTTATACTCTTTGCAAAGTAATTCAATAGCTTTATTTTCTTTTTTGTTTAAGTGATCGCTGCGAATCAGTTTAGTAACATCAAAATTATAATTAGAAGTGTCAGGGTGGTCAAGTATGGGGAGAAAATGTTCGGCATGGAAAAACTCAAAATTTTCTTTATATTTTTTTGTGAAGTTGTAGACGTTGATAGGTTTCGTTAAAGATATTGAAATTCTTTTGTTACTGTTATTTCTAATTTCAGTTTTTGCAAAACCATTTTTTGCAACCGTTAGTGTTTCAGGAAAATATAATCCGTCGATATTCATTTCCGGGATAATGACTTCGCCTGTATCTTGAGTTACGGGGACTTTTATTGCTGCTATTTCAGAAGCGTTAACAGAAATATTATACTTTGTTCGATCGAGTTTATACAAGATTGGTATTCGTGTGAAGCTATTATATAAGATATTTTTTGTAAAGTCAAGAGTAAGTTTCATATTCTTAATGTCATTTAATCCTATCAGGCCGTCGAAATGACTGAAATTGAAATAATACAAATGTAATTTTATAAGATGTTTTAAATTCCTCGAATGCATTTATCTCGGCTTTAAATAGTGATTCTTTCTCACCAACAGCTGTTTTAATTCGTGTCAATGACTGAAATATGTTATGTGGATAATATTTTTCTGCAATGGAAGGGTTTAAAAGCGAGTTCATACTACCGGTGTCTATTAATAATTTCATAGGTGGATTCTTAATTTCAATAAACGGCAGATCGCAAGTATGAAAATCGGAAAAGTTTTCAATTATGTTTTCTGTTTGCTGAAAATTAGGTTAGATTAGGTTCAGTGCAAGTTTGATCTTCGGATGTATTTAGACCTTTCAGTGGAATCTACCTGAAAAAGTTTAAGAGGGTTTAAAGAAATGTTCTTGATTTTTGAATTGTTGCTGGGGTTTATTATTTGAAAGTTGACTAGTAACTGACATTGGTACTGGTTTATTTTGGGGTGTTTTGCCCGTGGGTGCGAAAACATTTCGAGGTTTTCCGAAAACTTGATTATGTGTTGGATAATGTCGCTGGATTTGTCTCGGTTGAACTACAATAGGTTGACTTGTAAATTTAGGCGGAATCTGCTTTGAATCCCAGAAATTTTGTGGACGCTGGAGATTATTATTAAATTGATTGGAATTTTGTGGACGATATTGAGGGCTTGGCATTGTTTGAGACGAAGATATATTTATAACACTAAACCGCAGTATCAGAACCGGAGACTTTTCATTATATAAGTATACATTGCCCAAAAACATCAACTTGTTTTTTTTCTTTTAATCAACCTAACTATGCTCGTTGGTTGGTAAAGTACCATGATAATTTAATTAAAATTAACGTTCTTAATCCAGGAATCATGCAATAATTGGAAAAAGGTTATTTTGGTATTCAAAGGACGGACAAGTCATTCTCCAGACAACCAGTTGATTTGACGCTGGAACAAACAGTAAATGATGATGCTGCGAAAAGATTGGTTGGAATAATTAATTTTACCAATTCAATTTCAGCTAGGCAACTGTGGTGTTTGAGCCACCAAATAAGATCAACAGTAACATCGTACACATATGAGGTCACCGGTTTACGTAAACGCCAAGACGTGGCTGCTGAATTAGAGAAACACCAAATAAAAAAAGACACTGAGCACATGCGAAAATTTATCGAGGGATTTTCCAGGTTTATGAATCCATTTGATCGAACCCTTGATGAAAAGCAATTATTTAATATATCCAATGGAAGAGCTGCTTCGAACACGGTGACACAGTTTTTATTGAATGTTGACATTAAAGGTAATGAAATGCGACAAAAATTTATTTCTGAATGTACCGAATCTGAGGAGAAATTTGAGAAACCAATAACAAGAATAAAAATTTCATATTTTTTTCCGAAGCAATAAAAAAAAGGTGAGAAGTTGCGGTAAAGTCCAAGAAGTGAGTATGCAACGAGATTTATTCGGAAGAATGCTGGGTTTATCTATGGATCATGCAATTGATTTTGAAAAAATCTTATGCTACCCTATTACTCCAGTTCCCATGTCTCTGTGTCATTTCGATGGAGCAATTTGCAAAACAACAAAATCGGTCATTGTCGAAATTCTCGAAAAGGAGCATCAGCCAGGAACCATACCGAAGACATTTGATGTAATATTTGTAGATGGATTTTATCTATTGCACGCTCTGCGTGATGTACCAGCAACATTCATTAATATTTCCAAAAAAAATATGAAAATTTTGACAACGACTAAAGCCCCACGAGTAGACATCATATTTGATCATATCTCTCCCCGTCTATCAAAGATTATGAACGTAATCTACGAAACGAAGAAAATACCATTGATTTTACGATCACTGGTCCTATGCAAGTTCGGCCGACGGACTACTATAAAGAACTAAAAAATATCAAATTTAAACAGGCTTTGGTAACATTTTTAATCAATCATTGGTGTGATCCTGAATTAGTGCCTTTTATTGGTGAAACAATCATTAATTTAAATTACAACGTCTGTTATTCATATAAGGTTGAAAATAATGTTATCGTTCGATCAATAAACACCGATTTATCATGTATAAATCATGAAGAAGCAGATACCAAAATAGTTTATCATGTTTGTCAACTTAAAAACAGCACTTCTACCAATGTTCTTATTAAATCATGTGACAGTGATGTTTTAGTTATAATGCTTGGGAACACAGACCACCTAAAGAGTGACAGCTTACATATTTATATGGAGTATGGAGGTGCTAATAAAAAACGGATTATAAATGTTACACAATTACACATTGAATTAGGGGCAGCACTGTGTACCAGTTTACCAGGTTTTCACGCCATTACAGGGTGTGATTATAATCCTTCATTTTACAAGAAAGGCAAAAAAAACCGTTTCAAATAATTAAAGGTAATGTGGAGTACCAAAAGGCGCTAACTATCTTGAAAGTGTTGATGAGTTGCAATTTGAAACGTTTGCAGTACTTGAAAAATTCGTCTGTGAAATGAATGGCTATAAATCCGTTGCGGATGTTAATGATGCACGATTTCAAAAGTTTTGTTCCACTTACAAATCTAAGACTACAAATGAACCATTTCAAAAATCTGTGATAAAATATGATGCGTCAAATTTACCACCGTGTAAATCTGAATTATCATCTTTTGCGGGCGCAATACATTACTCATATTTGGCGAAATGCTCATCTTAATACTCCCACAAATTTGAAACCTGACGGAAATGGTTGAAAATTAAAAGGTGGCCATTATGAGTTCAATTGGTTTGCAGGGGATTCTATGCCACAAAATGTATTAGAGGCTATAAAAACTAGTAAAACTCCCGAAGACTATATTCCCAATAACACAGGTTAGCAGTTCAAAATATTTTTATTCAAATCGTTTGTCAGAGATATAATGGTTAGTTATTAACCCCCCCCCCAAAAAAAGTGTCTGCCTTATTTGTAATTTAACTCTAAGCCAACTAAACTGTCGACTAATTATTGTTGGCCTCTGATTCAAAGACTTTTTTTGGCCAACATTTTTTTACATCTTTCTTGTATGCGCAGTACCTCCTGTCCCCAAGCAGGTTAGGCCAACATATGACAACCTACTCATCTATCCTAACTGCACCACTATGTAAAATATTTGCTTGAATCAAACACTTCATGAAAAATGGGTCACTAGCTCTCCAACTATTACTTTGTTGTTAAATTTTTTCTATTTCTTTGTCAAAATTTAGTTTTGTGTTCATGACATGTTGTCTTGTTTATAAAAGACAATTGACAATAATATTAATAGAGATCCCAGTACCTTCTGGTCACTCATTCTAGGCAAATCACATGATGATGGTGTGTCACGGAGGATGACTTCGAATAACGTTAACTTGACCGATGAACAAAGCATTGCAGATGCCTTTGCACAATATTTTCATTCTGTGTTTGAACCAAGTACGATCGACCAGCAAAGTCTTTATTGTAGAGGGGGTTTTAGTTTTCCTGAAATAACTGATAATGACATACTTTCCAGCATAAAAAGTTTGAAGTCCAAAAAAACAACTGACCCTGATGATATACCACCATATATCTGTAAGGGGTGTGCCGATCTGTTGGTTACTCTTCTAAAATATATCTTTAATAGCTCTAAAGCAGTGATGGTTTCCTGATAAGTTTAAAGAAGCAATTGTAACCCCAATCTTCAAAAAGGGGCGGAGGGAAAATACTCATGACTATCGACCTATCAGCTTATTAAACACTTAGCTAAAATATTTGAAAAAATTATATATAACTTCATACTTGCCACATAGCTGACAAAATTTCAAAATCAACAGTTACAAATCTCTGTATCTTCTCTGAATATGTGTCGGAGGCAATTCTAAACAAACAACAGCTGGATGTCGGATACACAGATTGTGCAAATGCATATTATAAGGTGGATTTCAGTGTCTTGATAAAAAAACTGTCGGTTCTTGGTTTCTCAAGTGAAGTATTGTCATTCATAACTTCATACTTACTCGCACCAACCCAAAGGGTAAAGATAGGTACTGTCTTCTCCCATCATTATAGCCTCAATACCTGCGTTGGGTTGTTGTTTGCTGATGATTTCAAATTATTTAAATCCATTAATGGCATAAATGATGTTGCACTTCAAAACGACTTGAATTTGGCGTTTAATTGGTTTAGAGAAAACAAAATGTTTGTTAATATCCAAAAATGTTGTGTTGTTTCCTTCTCCCGAAAAGTCAATGTATCTATTGAAGACTATTACATTGGAAATTGTAAGGTGAAGAAGTGTAAGGAGGTTAAAGATCTGGGGGTAGTCTTTCAAGATAACTTCAAATTCAATACCCATTTCAGCTACCTGATAAACAAAGCATACAAAGTTCTTGGATTTGTCATACGTAATAGCCAAAATTTGAGTGTAAAAAGAACCATAAGACTTTATACATCTATGGTGAGGCCTCGCCTTGAGTATGCCTCCAACATTTGGTCACTAAATTGTTACACCCACAGTAATGAAATTGAAAAAGTTCAAAAACGTTTTCTGCGCTATCTCTATGTCAAAAAGAGTGACATATATCCCTTGATGATATCTTATAGGGTAATGTTGGCAACTTTCCATCTCTGTTCTTTGAGTACGAGGAGAAAGACCCGTGCTGTTATCTTTATATATAACATTCTAAATAACAGAAAATATTTCGATTGTGGCTTGATCAATAGCGTTAAGTTTAGGGTCCCGAAAATTAGCTTAAGACTACTCTCATCGAATCTCTTCTACATTAACAACGGAAGCCCTTCGGCCTTCACTTATCTACTCAGTGTCTGCAATGATATGCTGTCCAATAACATAGTTCCTGACCAATTTAACATCAAATTTGGTGAGCTTAGGCGCATATTATTGCTGCATCAGGATGCAAACCCTTCATGATATTGGCATGTCTGTGACATTGTCAAATACTTGTGTACTGTTTAACCCTTCACATGTAAGTACCTATTTGGTGTTTGTAAAGAGAATAAATAAATAAATAATGCTGGATACATGTTTCTACTGAGTTTGAATCTACTCAGATTAGTATTAAGAACAAATTTCTTATGATCGCCTCCCAGTTTAACTTTATTTGACTTCCTTACATCTCCGATGGTGCCGTTTTCTAAGCTGATGATGATTGACCTTTGTTCTTTACTTGATTTTTATTCAGTTTGGAAAAGTCGGCCCATATACTCGTATTGTTATAAAGTCCGTGG
Source organism: Octodonta nipae (assembly GCA_034190945.1). Classification (NCBI taxonomy): domain Eukaryota; kingdom Metazoa; phylum Arthropoda; class Insecta; order Coleoptera; family Chrysomelidae; genus Octodonta; species Octodonta nipae. The sequence continues at coordinate 63,977,346 of CM067221.1, forward strand.
GTCCAATTAAAATTATACAACTAATATTCACTTTCACTTTTCTAGAACTTTTATTTACATCAAATTATACAGAACAGCTGATTCAAATCACAATAACATTACAATATACGCTCGTCGTCGCTGTCTAACTGACTGCCGCGATTATGGGTCGCTCCTTTATTAAACCTGCATCGAAAACTCTCGTACAAGCAATCATCAACTCTACAGCTGCCGAGCCATTTCGAGTACATTTTTTTTCCTAAAAGTGATCGATGTCGTACTGGAATAAAACCAGGGCCGGCTTAAAGAAATTTCGTTACACCATTGACTATGATTTCTTTGTACTATTTGTCAATATCATATTCGCTGTAGCTGGGATTTTTGGGATTGTATTATTTATTATTCTGTCCATTCAGTGGAATTTTCTCTCCTCACTTCTTTTCTGCAACAGAAAGCATACAGGAAACAGGTAGAGATTTCTTTCGCTTAGAACATATTAGGAAGACTTTCCGTAAAGGACAACCAGTAAACGGGGAATTTTTCGAAATTGTCGTAATGCACTTTGTCATTACAATTTTAAATAACTTTCTGCTACAAAAAAGAAATGCGGAGAGAAACTCTCAATAAACAGACGCAATAAATAATAAGGACCTCTTCAGCAATCATTTCTACATTACTTGTATTATTCTCGTTATTTAGTTTAGTTTATTGCCCATCAGAAATAAATCGAATTACAGGACAAGTGTAATGTAAGAATGAAACATACTAATATACTATGGTATCTTAAATATTAAAAAAAAGATAATAATAACAAGAATTAAAAGACCTGAGAATATTACAAATATTACAACTTAAATTTGACACACAGTTTTTTAAAAAGAAATAAAATAACAATTGACAAATATAACATCATAAATTCTACCCACAGTTTTAAAAAAGAAACAAAATAACAGTTGACAAAAGACTTTTACTAGTAACTGAACCATGGTTGATCTGACATTTGTTGAATAAATGCTTCAGCTATTGATTCAAAATTGTCATAGTTAATATCACAGAATCTAGAAATACTGTTAAAAGCTCTACACATGATAAATAATGGTGACTCATAAGCACATTTGTATTGGCAAACAGATAAAAATAGCTTTATTCGCGGAACACAATTATGAACCAATTCGTTATTAATTCAGTTCTACTCAAGAGCGCATGCCTGATTCAGAACTAGTAAAAGATACTTGTATACCGCGAATGCCATTGCAACTAATTCAGTACCCTAGAAATCTCATATACCTACTCTTTCATGCTGTCAAATTATATAAATACGTATGTGTCAATTAAATGAGTCAGTCTACATTCTGCTACTGCTATTTATGGTAGAGGTTTGAATATTCTGACAGGGCGAAACGATTTGCTTCCACACTTTCACGACTAATCCGAAAATGAAACTGATGATTATTAAATTGTGGCACAATATGTTCAAAATAATCAATTGTGTTTGAAACACTCACAATTTCCAAAAGTTCTTCCAAAACCCCGTCACTTGAAATTAAGTGGTCCATGTCAACAAATATTCTAAACAATTTTAAAGTCCAAACGTAAACACAATAAACAATAAGTAAATTTCCCGATGTAGGCAACACAAAATAACAATTTACTAAATTTGAGTAAAAATTATTCAAACGCGCATGTCAGAACGAGGAATCCTAGCTATAATTCAAGAACTGATAATCTGGTTACGAATCAATAATGAATCGAATTTTCCTTCACCGCGAACACAGAATTGTTACTGTCAGTTCAGTAATTTCTGTACCGCGAATGCTTTTATTGCAACTGCGCATGCGATCAGTAATGAATCGATAACGAATTGTTACCGCGAATAAAGCTAATAGGTGTTATTTCTTGAACCAAGCCTTGGCGAATGTATCGGTATCATTGACAGAAGAACAGGAGAGTCAATTCTGTTGTGAACTAATTTGTATAGAAATGAAAGGCTATGTAAATTCCAATGCATAACTAAAGATCTTATCCCAAATCTGTCAAGAAGTAAATTGTGCTGATACCCTCAGACAGGATAAGAGCCGTCTACTCGAAAAGCAAGAAATTTCAGGAATTTTCTTTGCACTGCCTCCAGACGCTTATGATGAATCTTGTAGACAGCATGCCAGATAAGATTGCAATAATCTAACTAAGCATGTATATAAAGAACGCTGTGCCGATTTGCAAGTTATGGAAATATTTTCAGCGAATGAGAATTTATGATCAAAATATACACCCAGGTCCTTTTTGATAGTGCACCGCTCAATAGTTTGATTGTTCAACGAATAATCGAATAGTATAGGATTCCTCTTTAAAGTAAAAGAACATACTTTGCATTTAGCGATAAACAATTTTAAAATAATGAGCAAAGGAATTAACTATTGTCTGGGGATTGGTATGGCATTGTTCCTGGTACGACATTCTTCCTGGAATACGTGGGGAGGTGCATTTTTGATTAATAAATGACCAAAATACCTTGGGATCGGTTTGTATTTTGTTCTGTAGGGTATTTAAGTAAGTGTGGAGAGAATCCTTAATTAGTTTGTTTACAAGTTTTCTGATATCGCTAAATTTATGATAATAATATTCAAAGTTATACCTTTTAAATAATTTGTGATAGTGGTTCTTAAGTTAAATATTTTGGATTAAATCGTGGGAATACCATGTAGGGTATTTTGTAAATCTGTTTTTATACGGCGGGATGAAGCGATCTAACAATGCATTAAGTGTATTATCAAGGATGTCGCAAGCTGCATTAGGATCTGTACAGGAAGACAAGGAATTCCAGTTAAGATTGCATAAAGCAAGGTATAGGCCGTGGTAGTCACCCTTTCTAAAGTTATGTGTTCTCAGTCTGGAATCAAGCGGAAACCGGTTGATATGTGGAACTTGAACTCTGATTGAAATAATAAGTGGGAGGTGATAATTGTCGATACTTACTAGCGAGTTTAGTTCAGCCTTAACTTCACATGATACACTCGACAAGGCTAAATCAAGCAATCCACCATTGGCATTTATAATACTGTTTTCTTGTTTAAAGTTATTAAATTCAATAAAAGATTGCAATCTAGTAGTCTTGATGTTAGTGCTGTTGAGAAATGGAATGTTGAAGTCACCTATTATGATAATGTTAGAGAGACCGATAGTGAATTGCTCAAAAGCATCCAAGAACAACTCAAGTTCAGTACTAGTTACAGACGGAGGTATATAAATGACAAAAATATATAATGACATATAATTACTAACACATTTACATCCCAAAATGTCTATGTGTGGCACTGTTGCCAAGATATTATCTAAATTTAATAAAGATGTTGGTAAAGTTACCTTAGATGCTAACAAAACACCACCGCCTCTGGTTCTGTTGGTTGCTATAAGATCCCTGTCCTTGCGGAAAACTTCGTACATAGAGGATGGTAGCAATTCAGTACTGGTAACATTATTACTAAGCCAAGTCTCTATGAAGGCTATAAGATCGTATTCGCATACGTGCACGGCAGAGTATACTTCATTCACTTTTGTATTTAGTCCTCGCACATTTTGGTAGTACATGGAAATTATTCTCTTGGGAGGATTTAGTTTAAAGAAATAATCTTAGGAGTACCCTTAATGTACTTGATGCGTAAATTAGATTCACCTTAGGCAATTCTGGCATTCAGGTCCTCTTTTGCCTTGCGATACAGTTCTTGTTGCCTAGGAGTTTTGTCAGACGATAGACGAAACTGAGTGTAATTTCTGTTAGCTTGGAGTGATTTGGACTTAGCGAGTATTTTCAGTACTGTTTCATGATTCTTGAATCTTATTTTTAATGGTCTTGGGACCTTCTTACTTACGTCAACCTTCCCCAATCTAACCGGATTTATATTCTCATCTATGCCAGGATTGACAGATTGAAGCATGCCATCCACTAGTTCTTTTACGTCAGAAGTATTTTCAGGAACAGTAAAGATAATTAAGTTATTCTTCCTATAAAGCCGATCTGATACTTCATTCACGATTTCTTCGAAATTAGAATGATCAGGTGAATCATGTTTAACTTCCTTGAGTTTATTGACTTCCCGTTGCAATGCCATTATTAGTGACTTTAGATCAGCAATGTGGTGGAAAAAATTGTTTTTACAATTTTGGCAAGAGACAACCTTAAAATCCCCAAATTGTTTATTGCAACAATGTAAAAATGTATCTATTAAAGTATATGGTCACCTTTAGGTTCAAGCAGGTAAACAAAATATCAACTAAAACAAAACATTGACACCAATCTGATCGGTCTGTTTTTCTTGTTATTATTACTTCTAGGTTACAGTACTAAATTGTGTACAATTTTCAATTTTCAATCTTAATTTCTCACTAAAGGTATGGAAGGAACGTTGTTCTCACTGCTGTATAAGACTTGAGAATTTTATTTCACTGTTATCTGTACTATTTATTATTCAATTTAGAGCACGTTAACCATGTGTACACTGAAAGCCGGCCATACACTATTTGTCTTTTATTGGTGCGGAATCCCATTCGGTTAGTTCTTCTAGTTGGTAGATCATATGGTTACCCTATTCAAGCTTCAATAGTTCAGTTTTTTCTTGAATTCGCTTATCCTAAATATGACGGCATCGCATTTTTGTTGCTAATTTAATATATTCTTACCAGTGTGGGATTGTGAGCTGTTGTCTCTACCGAGCTGCGGTATATCTCTGTGTTGGAAATGTTTGTTCACTAAAATATATTTTTATTACATATTTCGTTATATATTATTTAGACAAAATATTTGCGCATACATATCTTAATAAAAAATTGTCAACAGTAAATATTACTTGACATGTTTTTTCTTTAATTTTAGGTACACATTTTGTAATTCATTTAAAAAATGGAATTAAATGCATTATGGGAAATGTCACCTGGTTTGATTGCAACAGGTGGAATTAGTACTATTTTATTTTTCAAAATTATAAAGTGCCAGTCAAAAGCCCTCGTATCTATACTTACACTAAATAAAATAAATGGTTATAAACTTCTCTACTAGTGGTAACAGATGACGTAACAGGGATAGATGACGTTACATCGCTACTGTGGCCATTAATTTTAAATATGAGTTTAAGGCAAGTCATAGCTCATTTGAGAGGTATTGACAATACCTACTCTATCATATTAATGTTGATTGGGTTTAGGCCAATTTTGAACTATAAATTAAACATGTAAAGACACAAATTATTTTACATTTACAATGTAATTAATTAAATGAATTCTTACAGCAAGTGTTCAAATTGTGCTGCGTCGACTTGCTGACATAAATGCATCCTATTAGTAAATTCTTGTCGTACTCGCTCGAATGTTTCAGTTGAAAATTCCCTGCATTCTGCAATAATTACTTGTTTTAAAGCTTTAATATTGTTGGGTTTCGTAGCGTACACCTTGAAGTTTTTGGTCATTCTATTGGACTGCACCATTATAGTGAACAGCCGCACCATCTTGTAGAAATTTTATTTCCAAATTGCCGAATTCATCTGGATTATCTTTCTTTCAAGAGCGGTTCAATGGCATTTTTGTCACATCTCCAGATACACCTCACTGATTATGTTTGTATTGAGGAAAATAGGTCCAACTATATGGTTACCCAAAATGCCTGTCCAAACCTGCTTGTGGTCGTCATCTGAAAGTTGGTACTTCATTTTGAATTTGTATAGATGAAATTAGTTTTTTCCCAACACCCTATATACTGTACTTTGGTTAACTTCACAGCAAATTTAGTTGTAGTGGAAGTAGTGTTTACTACCATTTGTTCAATTATGTCAATTTTTTCTTCATCACCAACGGTTGGTCGGCCAGATCGTTTGGCATCTTTAAAACTGCCTGTTGCTTCAAACTTCTGAAGAAGCATCCCTAAGTAACTCATCGATATAATATCGGGGTACCTTCCCTTAAATGCGTTTTGACCGGCACTATACAGGGTGTTCCTAACTTGGAGGTACAAACGAAAAGAGGAGATTCCTTGAATAGTTTTAGGAAGAAAAAGTCCCATAAACATGGGTCCGCAAACGTTTCGTTTTCAAGATACAGAGTGTTAAAGTTTCAATTTTTTTCAAGTTTTTTTCTCATAGTATCTGCACTTCACAAGATATTCAAATGCAATTTGGCATCGATATTACAATTAAGAATTTACACCTTGTGACATGCCAATTTCGATTGCAAATCTACAGGGTGATATTTTTTCGGGAACACTGTCCACTGTTGTCCTTCAGAACTTTTTTTTGGTGAGCCACTGGTACTTTCAAAAATTGTAAAGAAAAGCTTTGTTGTTATACCAAACTTTATGTTCTCTTGTAGTTTTGTCATATCTACTACCGGTTTCGAGAAAAAAATTCCGAATTGTCATAGAAATCTAGTTACCTACCTAGTAGGCTCCTGTGTTTTGAAAATTAAAGATGGTTGCATTTTAATATCAAAACATGCCGAATTTTACGAATTCCGAAATGGCTGACATGCATTTCATGTATGGTCTTGCAAATGGTAATTCAAGAGAAGCTAAGCGTCTTTACATGGAACGCTATCCCAATAGAGTGATGCCTGGTCACCGGATGTTCTCTAATATTCACAGGCGTCTTTCAGAAACTGGATCTTTTTCTGCGAAAAATATTAATGCAGGTAGACCACGAAGTGTGAGAACACCACGACTCGAAGAGGCAGTGCTGAACGGAATAGAAGAACATCCAGGAACCAGTACAAGAAAAATTAGTGTTACCTTAAATACAAGTCATCAAGTTGTTTGGCGGATCTTGCGGGATTCTTTGCTCTATCCTTATCACATTCAGAGGGTGCAGGCGCTCTTGCCTCGAGATTGTCATCCAAGAATTATTTTTTGTCAGTGGTACCTCAACAGACTATTGAACAATCCTCATTTTGATTGCCAAATCCTATTCACTGATGAAGCCTGTTTCTCAAGGACTTCAATCATAAATTTTCATAATGAACACATATGGGCTGAGGAGAATCCACATGAAATTGCAGAAGCTTATTTTCAAGAGGAATTTTCATTAAATGTGTGGGGTGGTAATATTGGCGATTATTTGATTGGTCCTTTCTTCTTGCCAGGGCGACTTACTGGTCAATCATACAGACATTTTTTAGAGAACGATTTGCCCTTGTTATTGGATGATATACCTCTTATGATGCGACGTGAAATGTGGTTCATGCACGACGGTGCTCCTGCTCATTTTTCACTTTTGGCTAGGGAGTATTTGAACGAAAATTATGTAAACAGCTGGTTTGGACGAGGTGGACATCAGCCATGGCCCGCCAGATCCCCAGATTTAAATAGCTTAGATTTCTTTCTTTGGGGCCATCTGAAATCTCTAGTGTACATAACGCCAGTGAATACCGTAGACAAATTGAGAAATCGTATAATAGGCGCGTTTGATACAATTAGGAATACTCTAGGAGTGTTTGAAAAAGTTCGATCGTCTATGAGAAGAAGAACAGAAGCTTGTATAAGGGTTGGGGGAGGACATTTTCAACAATTGCTGTAGTTTAGTTCCTTTGTTGTTATTTAGTTTTTTTATTATGATTAATTTTTGAGTTATACGTTTCTTGCAGTAATACATTTTTTTTTTGATGATTATACCAGTTTATCGAATCTTTAAGAATCATTAGTTTAATAATTCAAATTTTTTTCTCGAAACCGGTAGTAGATACGACAAAACTACAAGAGAACATAAAGTTTGGTATAACAACAAAGCTTTTCTTTACAATTTTTGAAAGTACCAGTGGCTCACCAAAAAAAAGTTCTGAAGGACAACAGTGGACAGTGTTCCCGAAAAAATATCACCCTGTAGATTTGCAATCGAAATTGGCATGTCACAAGGTGTAAACTCTTAATCTATGCCAAATTTCATTTGAATATCTTGTGAAGTGCAGATACTATGAGAAAAAACTTGAAAAAAATTGAATCTTTAACACTCTGTATCTTGAAAACGAAACGTTTGCGGACCCATGTTTTTAGGACTTTTTCTTCCTAAAACTATTCAAGGAATCTCCCCTTTTCGTTTGTACCTCCAATTTAGGAACACCCTGTATAATGCTTAAATGGTTTCAGTGAAATTTAAATAACCATAAGATATTAAAGCAAAAAGTAAAATTAACAAGCTTTTGAATATTAAAGATTTATAATACGTAATTTTCGTGATTTTGTATATATTATATATTGGTAATAAAAATCTTTCTTTCGCAATCGTTTAAAATATACTCCGAATATTCCACGAAATTTTAAATCTTAAGTTGTTACAAAATGCATCATTCATTTCGGTTTTCATCAAAGTGACGTCAAAGTGAACCCGATTCGCATGCCAATAAAAATGCATTAATTGTGCAGGTGTAAAAAGACAATAAGAAAAAACTGGACGGTTACCAAAGCCGTTCTATTATTGGTAATGTGAGTGAATGACCAACATTTTATACATATTTCTTTATCCATCCAGTGGTTATCTAAAAGATTCTAAATTTTCATGTTTTGTCATTCTGATCCTGCAAAGAATTGGCTTTGGCTGATAAGTTCGAATCAAGTGGACCGAAAACTGCATGTGTCATTATTTTTTGTAGCATTTGTTTTTTTGGTAATTTTGTAGTTTATTGGGTAAGTTAAAATTTCTAATCGTTTCTTTAAATACATTCAAGATGTTTTTGGTACACTTTCATAACCTGCCATTTGTGTTTTCAATAAAATGTAAATATTATAATTTATTTTTGGCCTCAAGTGCAGGCGTCTTTGGCAAATTTTCCATAATTTTAATTGTTAACAAAAAACAATGAATTTATGCATGTAGTAGTAAAATACATATCTAAATTAAACAGTAAAGTTCAGTCAGGTATCCAAAACTTTCAATGGGATTTTTATTGAAAACACTATTATTTAAATATTATAAATTAATAACACAGAGATTCTACCATATCTATTTCTCGATCTATTGAACATTTAAAATATCTTGCCACTTTTGAGCACATAACTTGAATTGACTAAACCGAAAAGAAGTAAATTCAAGCATCAAAATGATTTTGTTAATAATCAATTATATAATTGTGGAATTGTGACACCAGATTCTTAAAATTATTTTTTAGTAATGGATTTTGTAAATGACTTCAAAGATATATTCAACTTTGTTACTGTAATATTCTCTTTGTGAAATATTCCTTTAAATATAAGGTTATTACAATATTACTTGTTAAATGTTTAATAAGCGGTTTGCTGAAAAAACTAAGAATTATTTTTATGACAGGAATTACTTAAAATTCTTGTGATTTGTAATATTGTACATATGTATTTAGAACAACATTAGTTGCCTAAAAGTTTTACAGATTATGTTTATAAAACGATATTTATCACACAGGCTTGGCGCCTGTTGTAAATTGGAATTTCATCCACGCCGTTGATGTAACCGCGTGCGCATATCTGATGACGAACAATAAGTGCTAATGTTTTGAAAATGCCAACCACTGATGTTTATCTAATGTTTGAAACTAATTTTAATCTACGACGACCATGTATGAAGAAAAACATTTTAGCACAAAAATATCACATTTTGTTATTAAATTTTTTTTATGACAAAAATGTACAGATGTTTCAGAGAACTTGTTAGATAACAATAAAAAATGCAAATGTCGGTGTATCCTTTACATCTAGGCTTCTTGTATATTAATTTTCTTTTTCTTACATTTTTGTACAGATTGGTAAAGACTGAGTTACCTGAATACCTTTTCAAAAAGGTAATATACAGACAATATGTTCACAACAGATTGATAAGACATAACTTAACACTCACAATGCCTCACCATCGGACAGCACTGTTGCAGCGAAGTTTTACCTGCAATGCGGTGAAACTATTTAATAAAAATTATGTTTTATTGCCAGTATCTTCATTTTGTAAAGTAATTAAAATGCAACTATTGTTGGGATAGTAAAAACAGATTTTATAAGCTTTTTGTGATTTCTGTATTTAATGTTTTTTTTTCTGTGATATGTCTTAGTGTTATAAATTTCCTACAAAGTTAAGAGTCAGAGTAGCTAATCTTCGCCTTGTAGGGGCAAAGCTTTATGTTCTATTTTGTTTTCGTTTATACATATTTTCTGTAATCAGTTTTTCATACTTCATACTTTAATGTAAATGCTTGTGTGCTTTGCTAATAAAGACGATTTATTCACCGACTTGACCATACAATGTATGGCGTCACATTCCCTCTAAGGCACGCTATGAGTGCCTTTAGGGGAAAAATTCACTAAACCCCAGATATCCTAGATATCAAAAGGGTTTAGCTCTGTGGGAGCCCTTGCCAGGTTTTCAGGCCCGTGGTTGGAGTCGTGGCGGCAGTTTCCCATGAATTTCCTGACCGTCCGGGCTGTTCCTAACAAGACGGCTTTTTGGATTTGTTTGTAAAGATGTTCGTCCGGCCGAGGTATTTAAAATTGTTTAATAGATGTTTTGGGACTAGTCCTGTCGTTGACATAACAATTGGTACAGTTCGTGTATTGTTCATGTTCCACTGAGTCTTTATTTGAAATTCCAAATCTCTATATTTGGTTATTTTCTCAGAATGCTTGATATTTATATTATTGTTGTTAGGAATTGCTATTTCAATTAAAGTTGTTTTCCGAGAGACTTTATCTACCAAAACTATATCTGGTCTATTGTGAGCAACAGACCGATCAGTCAGTATCGTGCGGTCCCAGTACAGCTGGTGAAGTATTTTTGCCACAGCATCGTGTCGTTCTTTGTATTCAGTTGCAGCGAACGCTTGACAACCTCCTGTGATATGCTGGATAGATTCAGATGTTTGGCAACCGTACCTGCATCTATCGTTGTTAATAGAAGGGTCTTTAACGATGTACTTTAGGTATTTCTTAGTTGGAATTACTTGATCTTGGATTGCCAAGCCGTCCGTTTCAGGAAACATGACCAGAGATCAACCAGTAGTTCGACGCTGCACTGTCGACATAATCTTGGTTGACGTCATTTATATGTCTTCCATGAAGGGGCTGCTCTTTCCATTTCAACAGTTTCTGATCTGTGGTCTGGTGGTGTAATTGGACATGTTGTTGTGGCAATCGCAGTGGTGTTGAGTCATCAAGCTGGCACATGACTGTGTAGATCAGAAAATTCTTCGAGTTTCTAGAAATGAGTACGCAAAATAGAAATTTGTTGATCACGTAACTTGCCTATATCTGCCAATCCTCTTAATCCTTCATACCGTGGCAACGTTGTACGTTCGACGGAGCTCTTTGGATGGTGATTTTGAGCTTTTGTTAGTAGAACTCGTACTTTTTTTAGTTTTCAACAGTCGTCTTACCCTTCTATAGAACTCTGTTGATAAGTCCTTTTTCATGGTGGAGTGATCAATTCGTTGAGCCTACTTTATTCCAAGGTATTTGTAAGTATGGCCTTCCTCCATGGATTCAATTGAGGTGCCATCTCTCATTTTGTAGGGCCCCTGCTGTATTTTGCCTTTTACTATATTGATAATCCGGCAATTGTCTAGGCCAAATTGCATATGGATGTCATTAGAGAACCCTTCTACTATTTTAAGCATATTATGCAGCTGTTGTTTCGTAGCTGCCATCAACTTTAAGTCGTCCATGTATAACAAATGGTTTATCTTTAGTGCTTGTACGTTGTTGTGTTTGAGACTGAATCCAAGTTAGTCGCGTTCAGTTTGTTGAGAGTGGGTTCATGGCAAGGCAGAACTACAGCGGGCTAAGAGAGTCCCCTGGAATATACCCCTTCTGATTGGGATAGAGTCGGTTTGTATCGAACAGTCGGCTTCATTCAGAAAGATTTTGGTTTGCCAGATAGTCATGACATATTCTAAAAAGTTAACAATACAATTATTTACTTTATAGAGTTTCAGCACCTGAATGAGCCAATCATGTGGAACTGAATCAAAGGCCTTTTTGTAGTCCACATATGCCATGTAGAGATTTCGTCGTTTGGCGTGGGCTTGATTGCAGACAACGGAATCGATTATTAGTTGTTCTTTGCACCCCATCGAGTTTTTCCCGCATCCCTTTTGTTGTTCGGTAATTATGTTGTTTAGCTCACAATGTCTGAAAAGGCGATGATTAATGCACGACGTTATAAGTTTGTATAAGTTTGGAGGCAAGTGATTGGTCTGTACTTTGCTGGGTCCTGTGTACATAGGTTATCCTTTGGTAAGAGGTATGTAGCACCATGTGTAAGGAAACTAGGCATCTTGTGTGGATGGATAATTATGTCATTATAAGTACTGTTAATTTTCGTGGGTGGCGTAAAGTTTCTTTATCCAGTAATTCTGTACACCATCTGGTCCTGGTGCTTTCCAGTTATGGAGGTGTTTCATTATGTTGGATGTATCTTCCGTTGTAAATGGTTGGTGTTGCATCTATCACAATTCTGAAATGCAGCCTCCTCCTCATTAATCCAGCTGGCTCTGGAGTTATAGGAAACTGTTCTGGAAAGCTGTGTTTTCCAGAATTCCTCGATGCTGTTTTTCTGGGATAACTAGGGGTTTCATTATTATTGTTGTTGTTGAGTTTTCTATAAAACCCTTTTTCTGATTGTCGGAAGAGTGTGTTGTCTAGTTTCCGTTGGTTACTGGTTTTGTACCTTCTCAATCGACTTGTGTATACGGGAGCTTTTGTCGTAGACTATCCAGACACTGCTGAGATGTGATGTTTTCTCCATCCCACTGGGAGTGTATTCGGTTATTGTCCATGATCGTCTTGACAAGTCTTTCTATTCTGTTGTCCTGACCCTCGTTGGTACTCCGTCAATCTTCCAATATCTTTCCGAAGAGAATTAATTTGCCCTTCTAGCTTCTTTGCCAGGTGGTATTCGAGGGTTTGTCTAAATTGGGGAGGGTCTTGCTTTGGTCTTACTGCGACCCCAATTGTTCGCAGATGGAAATTGCAGCACAGTAGATGATTGTGTGTAGCGACTCTAATGTATTAACACCTAAAAACTAGTGTGGCAAGATAAATTTGTTCATAGCCTGCAAGACGATTCCCAGTTTCTTAGAAGATCTTAGTTTGGGGAGAGTTGGTCTAATCAATGGATCTGTTCCACTATACTCTATAAGAGCTCTTTCCATTTCTGCTTGGATTTTCTCAAGCAGGTCAGCGTTGGCTGGCTGTTCTTGTTGAAGTTCTTGATCTCGTCCGCTCTTTGTGCAAAGGTGTTTCAGGCTCTGGATCTGTTGTATTTCGACCAATAATTCGCGCTCAACTTCGCTCTTTATTTCGTCCAGTTGATCAGGCGAAATAAGGCCATTTCTCAAGATGACACGATATTGATCTGCGACTCTCTGTTCGGTAACTTGAAGCTCTGGGTACTCACGACAGAACTCTTGATGCAGTATTTGGCGATAGCCAGTCTTGTCCTGGCCAAGGTTCGTATTTCTGTAAAACGTGCGCATTATAAATTCATTCATGGCACCAGTCTATTTCATGCGCTGTCTTTTCAGTCCCGCTTGAGTGAGCGCTGGCTGTTGATCCTGCGCAACACTTTCTGCGGGTGGAGTTCTCGTTCTCATTTGACTCCGTTGGTGATGGTCACGTTGTTGTTGTGACTGTATTGGTTGTGGTTCTTCTGGTTCTTGGGCTGTAGCTCTTTGGACGGCAGGGGCCCGCCTCCTCAGCACCCTGCCACCGACGTCCCGCATGCTGTCATGTCCAGCGCCGGCTCCAGACATGCCCTGGCGATCCCCAGGCAGCGGCTCTTTTCCGAGTCCTCTACTCCGTAGCTCCTTTTTCATGGGTGGTGCCACCAATTGACCCTGATGACCCGGGTAACTCGGAACCGTGGGGTTGTCAGTTCCCAGATGAAATGATTTAAACCAGATCATCCTGTGCGGGTTTTGGGGAAGGGAGGAAGGCTAGGTAGTAGGTCAGCGGACAGCTGCCCCTTTAGTCGCCTCATACGACAGGCGGTAGATACCATGGTGCTATTCTATCCCGGACACCACACGGGTGTGTATTATTATGTGTCCAGTTCTTCAGGCGGAATAAGGCCATTTCTCAAGATGACACGATATTGATCTGCGACTCTCTGTTCAGTAACTTGAAGCTCTGGGTACTCACGACAGAACTCCTGATAGAGTATTTGGCGATATCCAGTCTTGTCCTGGCCAAGGTTCGTAATTCTGTAAAACGTGCGCATTATTAATTCATTCATAGCGCCAGTCCATTTCAAGCGCTGTCTTTTCAGTCCCGCTTGAGTGAGCGCTGGCTGTTGATCCTGCGCAACACTTCCTGCGGGTGGAGTTCTCGTTTTCGTTTGACTCCGTTGGTGATGGTCATGTTGTTGTTGTGACTGTATTGGTGAGTGTTGTTGTGGTTCTTCTGGTTCTTGGGCTGTAGCTCTTTGGACGGCAGGGGCCCTCCTCCTCAGCACCCTGCCACCGACGTCCCGCATGCTGTCATTTCCAGCGCCGGCTCCAGACATGTCCTGGCGATCCCCAGGCAGCGGCTCTTATTATTATTATCCGACTTGACCATACAATGTATGGCATCACACTCCCTCTTTAGGGGAAAATTCACTAAACCTCAGATATACTACATATCAAAAGGGTTTAGCTCTGTGGGAGCCCTTGCCAGGTTATCAGGCCCGTGGTTGGCGTCGTGGCTGCAGTTCCCCATAAATTTTCTGACCGTCCGGGCTGTTCCTAACAGGACGGCTTTTTGCATTTGTTTGTAAAGGTGTTCGTCCAGACCGAGGTATTTTAAATTGTTTAAGAGATGTTTTGGGACTAGTCCTGCCGTTGACATAACAATTGGTACAGTTCGTGTGTTGTTCATGTTCCACTGAGTCTTTATTTGAAATTTCAAATCTCTATATTTGGTTATTTTCTCAGCCTGCTTGATATTTATATTATTGTTGTTAGGAATTGCTATGTCAATTAAAGTTGTTTCCGAGAGACTTTATCTACCAAAACTATATATGGTCTATTGTAAGCAACAGACCGATCGGTCAGTATCGTGCGGTCCCAGTACAGCTTATAGTTGTTATTTTCTAAAACAGATTCTGGTTTATATTTATAGTATGGTAATCTTACCGACTGTGATAATTCATGTTTCAGTGCTAGTTCCTGGTGAAGTATTTTTGCCACAGCATCGTGTCGTTCTTTGTATTCAGTTGCAGCGAACGCTTGACAACCTCCTGTGATATGCTGGATAGATTTTGGCAACCGTACCTGCATCTATCGTTGTTAATAGAAGGGTCTTTAACGATGTACTTTAGGTAGTTCTTAGTTGGAATTACTTGATCTTGGATTGCCAATATAAAGCCTTCCGTTTCAGGGAACATATGACCAGAGATCAACCAGTAGTTCGACGCTGCACTGTCGACATAATCTTGGTTGACGTCATTTATATGTCTTCCATGAAGGGGCTTCTCTTTACATTTCAGCAGTTTCTGATCTGTGGTCTGGTGGTGTAATTGGACATGTTGTTGTGGCAATCGCAGTGGTGTTGAGTCATCAAGCTGGCACATGACTGTGTAGATCAGAAAATTCTTCGAGTTTCTAGAAATGAGTACGCAAAATAGAAATTTGTTGATCACGTAACTTGACTATATCTGCCAATCCTCTTCCTCCTTCATACCGTGGCAAAGTTGTACGTTCGACAGAGCTCTTTGGATGGTGATTTTGAGCTTTTGTTAGTAAAACTCGAACTTTTCGTTGTAATTGTTCAATGTCAGTCTTGCACCAATAACTAAACCGAAAGAGTAACTGAGCACTGAACACGCATAGGTGTTAATAGCCTGAAACAGATTCTTACTGTTTAGTTTGGTTTTCAACAGTCGCCTTACCCTTCTATAAAACTCTGCTGTTAGGTCCTTTTCATAGTCATGTGATCAATACGTTGAGCCTGCTTTATCCAAGGTATTTATAAGTATGACCTTCCCGCATAGATTCAATTGAGGTGCCATCTCCCATTTCGAAGTGCCCCTGCTGTATTTTGCCTTTAACTATATTAATAATTCGGCATTTGTCTAGGCCAAATTTCATATGGATGTCACTAGAGAACCCTTCTACTATTTCAAGCATGTCATGCAGCTGTTGTTTTGTAGCTGCCATCAACTTTAAGTCGTCCATGTATACCAAATGGTTTATCTTCAATGCTTGTACGTTGTTGTGTTTGAGACTGAACCCAAAATTAGTCGAGTTCAGTTTGTTCGAGAGAGGGTTCATGGCAAGGCAGAACCACAGCGGGCTAAGAGAGTCTCCCTGGAATATACCCCTTCTGATTGGAATGGGGTCAGTTTGTATCGAACAGTTGGCTTCATTCAGTGAGATTTTGGTTTGCCAGGTGGACATGGCATATTCTAAAAAGTTAATAATACAATTATTCACTTTATAGAGTTTCAGCACCTTAATGAGCCAATCATGTGGAACTGAATCAAAGGCCTTTTTGTAGTCCACATATACCATGTAGAGATTTCGCCGTTTGGCGTGGGCTTGATTGCAGACAACGGAATCAATTATCAGTTGCTCTTTGCAACCCATCGAATTTTTCGCGCATCCCTTTTGTTGTTGAGTAATTATGTTGTTCAGCTCACAATGTTTGAAAAGCGATGATTAATACACGATGTTATGAGTTTGTATAAGGTTGGAAGGCAAGTGATTGGTCGGTACTTTGCTGGGTCCTGTGCACATAGGTTGTCCTTTGGTAAGAGATATGTAGCACCATGCGTAAGGAAACTAGGCATTGTGTGGGTGGGTAATTATGTCATTATAAGTGCTGTTAGTGTTTCGTGGGTTGCGTGCAGTTTCTTTATCCAGTAATTTTGTACACCATCTGGTCCTGGTGCTTTCCAGTTATGGAGGTTTCATTATGTTGGATGTATCTTCCGTTGTAAATGGTTGGTGTTGCATGGCCTCACAGTTCTGAGATGCAGCCTCCTCCTCATTAATCCAGCTGGCTCTGGAGTTATAGGAGATCGTTGTGGAAAGCTGTGTTTTCCAGAATTCCTCGATGTCTGTTTCCTGGGGTAACTAGGCGCTTCATATTATTGTTGTTGTTAAGTTTCTATAAAACCCTTTTTCTGATTGTCGGAAGAGTGTGTTGTCTAGTTTCCGTTGGTTACTGGTTTTGTACCTTCTCCAGACACTGCTGAGATGTGATGTTTTCTCCATCCCACTGGGAGTGTATTCGGTTATTGTCCATGATAGTCTTGACAAGCCTTTCTATTCTGTTGTTCCTGACTCCTCGTTGGTACTCGGTCAGCCTTCCAACGTCTTTCCGAAGAGAATTGATTTTCCCTTCGAGTCTTCTTTGCCAAGGCGGTATTCGAGGTGCTTGTCTAAATTGGGGAGTGTCTTGCTTTGGTCTTACTGCGACCCCAATTGCTCTGCAGATGGAAGTTGCAGCACAGTAGATGATTGTGTGTAGCGACTCTAACGTATTAGCACCTAAAACATAGTTTGGCAAGATAAATTTGTTCATAGCCTGCAAGACGGTACCCAGTTTCTTAGACGATCTTAGTTTGGGAAGAGCTGGTCTAGTCAGTGGATCTGTTCCACTATACTCTTTAGGAGCTCCTTCCATTTCTGCTTGGATCTTCTCAAGCAGGTCAGCGTTGGTGGCTGTTTTTGTTGTAGTTCTTGAGTCTCGTCCGCTCTTTGTGCCAAAGGTGTTTCAGGCTCTGGATCGATTGTATTTCTACCAAATAGTTCGCCCTCCACTTCGCTCTTTATTCTATCCAGTTGTTCAGGCGAAATAAGGCCATTTCTCAAGATAACACGATATTGATCTGCGACTCTCTGTTCAGTAACTTGAAGCTCTGGGTACTCACGACAGAACTCTTGATGCAGTATTTGGCGATAGCCAGTCTTGTCCTGGCCAAGGTTCGTATTTCTGTAAAACGTGCGCATTATAAATTCATTCATGGCACCAGTCCATTTCATGCGCCGTCTTTTCAGTCCCGCTTGAGTGAGCGCTGGCTGTTGATCCTGCGCAACACTTTCTGCGGGTGGAGTTCTCGTTCTCATTTGACTCCGTTGGTGATGGTCACGTTGTTGTTGTGACTGTATTGGTGTGGTTCTTCGGTTCTTCTGGTTCTTGGGCTGTAGCTCTTTGGACGGCAGGGGCCCGCCTCCTCAGCACCCTGCCACCGACGTCCCGCATGCTGTCATGTCCAGCGCCGGCTCCAGACATGCCCTGGCGATCCCCAGGCAGCGGCTCTTTTCCGAGGCATCTACTCCTTGGCTCCATTTTCATGGGTGGTGTCACCAATTGACCCTGGTGACCCAGGTAACTCGGACCGTGGGGTTGTCACTTCCCAGATGAAATGATTTAAACCAGACCATCCCGTGCGGGTTGTGAGATGGAGGAAAGCTAGGTAGTAGGTCAGCGGACAGCTGCCCCTTTAGTCGCCTCATACGACAAGCGGTGGATACCGTGGTGCTATTCTAACCCGGCCACCACACGGGATTTATCGACTTGACCATACAATGTATGGCATCGCACTCCCTCTAAGCACTATGTGTGCCCTTAGGGGAAAATTCACTAAAACCCAGATATACTACATATCAAAAGGGTTTAGCTCTGTGGGAGCCCTTGCCAGGTTATCAGGCCCGTGGTGGCGTCGTGGCTGCAGTTCCCCATGAATTTTCTAACCGTCCGGGCTGTTCCTAACAGGGCGGCTTTTTGCATTTGTTTGTAAAGGTGTTCGTCCAGACCGAGGTATTTAAATTGTTTAAGAGATGTTTTGGGACTAGTCCTGTCGTTATTATTATTATGGTTTATCCGACTTGACCATACAATGTATGGCATCACTCTCCCTCTAAGGCACCTATGAGTGCCTTTAGGGGAAAATTCACTAAACCCCAGATATCCTAGATATCAAAAGGGTTTAGCTCTGTGGGAGCCCTTGCCAGGTTTTCAGGCCCGCGGTTGGAGTCGTGACGGCAGTTTCCCATGAATTTCCTGACCGTCCGGGCTGTCCCTAACAAGACGGCTTTTTGCATTTGTTTGTAAAGATGTTCGTCCAGACCGAGGTATTTTAAATTGTTTAATAGATGTTTTGGGACTAGCCTGTTGTTGACATAACAATTGGTACAGTTCGTGTGTTGTTCATGTTCCACTAAGTCTTTATTTGAAATTCCAAATCTCTATATTTGGTTATTTTCTCAGCCTGCTTGATATTTATATTATTGTTGTCGGAATTGCTATGTCAATTAAAGTTGAGAGACTTTATCTACCAAAACTATATCTGGTCTATTGTGAGCAACAGACCGATCGGTCAGTATCGTGCGGTCCCAGTACAGCTTGTAGTTGTTATTTTCTAAACAGATTCTGGTTTATATTTATAGTATGGTAATCTTACCGACTGTGATAATTCATGTTTCAGTGCTAGTTCCTGGTGAAGTATTTTTGCCACAGCATCGTGTCGTTCTTTGTATTCAGTTGCAGCGAACGCTTGACAACCTCCTGTGATATGCTGGATAGATTCAGATGTTTGGCAACCGTACCTGCATCTATCGTTGTTAATGGAAGGGTCTTTAACGATGTACTTTAGGTATTTCTTAGTTGGAATTACTTGATCTTGGATTGCCTATATAAAGCCTTCCGTTTCAGGGAACATATGACCAGAGATCAACCAGTAGTTCGACGCTGCACTGTCGACATAATCTTGGTTGACGTCATTTATATGTCTTCCATGAAGGGGCTTCTCTTTACATTTCAGCAGTTTCTGATCTGTGGTCTGGTGGTGTAATTGGACATGTTGTTGTGGCAATCGCAGTGGTGTTGAGTCATCAAGATCAGAAAATTCTTCGAGTTTCTAGAAATGAGTACGCAAAATAGAATTTGTTGATCACGTAACTTGACTATATCTGCCAATCCTCTTCCTCCTTCATACCGTGGCAAAGTTGTACGTTCGACAGAGCTCTTTGGATGGTGATTTTGAGCTTTTGTTAGTAAAACTCGAATTTTTCGTTGTAATTGTTCAATGTCAGTCTTGCACCAATTAACTAAACCGAAAGAGTAACTGAGCACTGAACACGCATAGGTGTTAATAGCCTGAAACAGATTCTTACTGTTTAGTTTGGTTTTCAACAGTCGCCTTACCCTTCTATAAAACTCTGCTGTTAGGTCCTTTTTCATAGTCATGTGATCAATACGTTGAGCCTGCTTTATTCCAAGGTATTTATAGGTATGACCTTCCCCATAGATTCAATTGAGGTGCCATCTCCCATTTCGAAGTGCCCCTGCTGTATTTTGCCTTTAACTATATTAATAATTCGGCATTTGTCTAGGCCAAATTTCACATGGATGTCACTAGAGAACCCTTCTACTATTTGAAGCATGTCATGCAGCTGTTGTTTTGTAGCTGCCATCAACTTTAAGTCGTCCATGTATAACAAATGGTTTATCTTCAAGCTTGTACGTTGTTGTGTTTGAGACTGAACCCAAAATTAGTCGAGTTCAGTTTGTTCGAGAGAGGGTTCATGGCAAGGCAGAACCACAGCGGGCTAAGAGAGTCTCCCTGGAATATACCCCTTCTGATTGGAATGGGGTCAGTTTGTATCGAACAGTTGGCTTCATTCAGTGAGATTTTGGTTTGCCAGGTGGACATGGCATATTCTAAAAAGTTAATAATACAATTATTCACTTTATAGAGTTTCAGCACCTTAATGAGCCAATCATGTGGAACTGAATCAAAGGCCTTTTGTAGTCCACATATACCATGTAGAGATTTCGCCGTTTGGCGTGGGC
Organism: Octodonta nipae; assembly: GCA_034190945.1. NCBI lineage: Eukaryota > Metazoa > Arthropoda > Insecta > Coleoptera > Chrysomelidae > Octodonta > Octodonta nipae. Next base: position 63,998,086 of record CM067221.1, read on the forward strand.
TTGATTGCAGACAACGGAATCAATTATCAGTTGCTCTTTGCAACCCATCGAATTTTTCGCGCATCCCTTTTGTTGTTGAGTAATTATGTTGTTCAGCTCACAATGTTTGAAAATGCGATGATTAATGCACGATGTTATGAGTTTGTATAAGGTTGGAAGGCAAGTGATTGGTCGGTACTTTGCTGGGTCCTGTGCACATAGGTTGTCCTTTGGTAAGAGATATGTAGCACCATGCGTAAGGAAACTAGGCATCTTGTGTGGGTGGGTAATTATGTCATTTATAAGTGCTGTTAGTGTTTCGTGGGTTGCGTGCAGTTTCTTTATCCAGTAATTTTGTACACCATCTGGTCCTGGTGCTTTCCAGTTATGGAGGTTCTTCATTATGTTGGATGTATCTTCCGTTGTAAATGGTTGGTGTTGCATGGCCTCACAGTTCTGAGATGCAGCCTCCTCCTCATTAATCCAGCTGGCTCTGGAGTTATAGGAGATCGTTGTGGAAAGCTGTGTTTTCCAGAATTCCTCGATGTCTGTTTTCCTGGGGTAACTAGGCGCTTCATTATTATTGTTGTTGTTAAGTTTCCTATAAAACCCTTTTTCTGATTGTCGGAAGAGTGTGTTGTCTAGTTTCCGTTGGTTACTGGTTTTGTACCTTCTCAATCGACTTGTGTAGACGGAAAGCTTTTGTCGTAGACTGTCCAGACACTGCTGAGATGTGATGTTTTCTCCATCCCACTGGGAGTGTATTCGGTTATTGTCCATGATAGTCTTGACAAGCCTTTCTATTCTGTTGTTCCTGACTCCTCGTTGGTACTCGGTCAGCCTTCCAACGTCTTTCCGAAGAGAATTGATTTTCCCTTCGAGTCTTCTTTGCCAAGGCGGTATTCGAGGTGCTTGTCTAAATTGGGGAGTGTCTTGCTTTGGTCTTACTGCGACCCCAATTGCTCTGCAGATGGAAGTTGCAGCACAGTAGATGATTGTGTGTAGCGACTCTAACGTATTAGCACCTAAAACATAGTTTGGCAAGATAAATTTGTTCATAGCCTGCAAGACGGTACCCAGTTTCTTAGACGATCTTAGTTTGGGAAGAGCTGGTCTAGTCAGTGGATCTGTTCCACTATACTCTTTAGGAGCTCCTTCCATTTCTGCTTGGATCTTCTCAAGCAGGTCAGCGTTGGTTGGCTGTTTTTGTTGTAGTTCTTGAGTCTCGTCCGCTCTTTGTGCCAAAGGTGTTTCAGGCTCTGGATCGATTGTATTTCTACCAAATAGTTCGCCCTCCACTTCGCTCTTTATTCTATCCAGTTGTTCAGGCGAAATAAGGCCATTTCTCAAGATAACACGATATTGATCTGCGACTCTCTGTTCAGTAACTTGAAGCTCTGGGTACTCACGACAGAACTCTTGATGCAGTATTTGGCGATAGCCAGTCTTGTCCTGGCCAAGGTTCGTATTTCTGTAAAACGTGCGCATTATAAATTCATTCATGGCACCAGTCCATTTCATGCGCCGTCTTTTCAGTCCCGCTTGAGTGAGCGCTGGCTGTTGATCCTGCGCAACACTTTCTGCGGGTGGAGTTCTCGTTCTCATTTGACTCCGTTGGTGATGGTCACGTTGTTGTTGTGACTGTATTGGTTGTGGTTCTTCTGGTTCTTCTGGTTCTTGGGCTGTAGCTCTTTGGACGGCAGGGGCCCGCCTCCTCAGCACCCTGCCACCGACGTCCCGCATGCTGTCATGTCCAGCGCCGGCTCCAGACATGCCCTGGCGATCCCCAGGCAGCGGCTCTTTTCCGAGGCATCTACTCCTTGGCTCCATTTTCATGGGTGGTGTCACCAATTGACCCTGGTGACCCAGGTAACTCGGACCCGTGGGGTTGTCACTTCCCAGATGAAATGATTTAAACCAGACCATCCCGTGCGGGTTGTGGAGATGGAAGGAAAGCTAGGTAGTAGGTCAGCGGACAGCTGCCCCTTTAGTCGCCTCATACGACAAGCGGTGGATACCGTGGTGCTATTCTAACCCGGCCACCACACGGGATTTATCGACTTGACCATACAATGTATGGCATCGCACTCCCTCTAAGCACTATGTGTGCCCTTAGGGGAAAATTCACTAAACCCCAGATATACTACATATCAAAAGGGTTTAGCTCTGTGGGAGCCCTTGCCAGGTTATCAGGCCCGTGGTTGGCGTCGTGGCTGCAGTTCCCCATGAATTTTCTAACCGTCCGGGCTGTTCCTAACAGGGCGGCTTTTTGCATTTGTTTGTAAAGGTGTTCGTCCAGACCGAGGTATTTTAAATTGTTTCAGAGATGTTTTGGGACTAGTCCTGTCGTTATTATTATTATGGTTTATCCGACTTGACCATACAATGTATGGCATCACTCTCCCTCTAAGGCACTCTATGAGTGCCTTTAGGGGAAAATTCACTAAACCCCAGATATCCTAGATATCAAAAGGGTTTAGCTCTGTGGGAGCCCTTGCCAGGTTTTCAGGCCCGCGGTTGGAGTCGTGACGGCAGTTTCCCATGAATTTCCTGACCGTCCGGGCTGTCCCTAACAAGACGGCTTTTTGCATTTGTTTGTAAAGATGTTCGTCCAGACCGAGGTATTTTAAATTGTTTAATAGATGTTTTGGGACTAGCCCTGTTGTTGACATAACAATTGGTACAGTTCGTGTGTTGTTCATGTTCCACTAAGTCTTTATTTGAAATTCCAAATCTCTATATTTGGTTATTTTCTCAGCCTGCTTGATATTTATATTATTGTTGTCGGGAATTGCTATGTCAATTAAAGTTGAGAGACTTTATCTACCAAAACTATATCTGGTCTATTGTGAGCAACAGACCGATCGGTCAGTATCGTGCGGTCCCAGTACAGCTTGTAGTTGTTATTTTCTAAAACAGATTCTGGTTTATATTTATAGTATGGTAATCTTACCGACTGTGATAATTCATGTTTCAGTGCTAGTTCCTGGTGAAGTATTTTTGCCACAGCATCGTGTCGTTCTTTGTATTCAGTTGCAGCGAACGCTTGACAACCTCCTGTGATATGCTGGATAGATTCAGATGTTTGGGCAACCGTACCTGCATCTATCGTTGTTAATGGAAGGGTCTTTAACGATGTACTTTAGGTATTTCTTAGTTGGAATTACTTGATCTTGGATTGCCTATATAAAGCCTTCCGTTTCAGGGAACATATGACCAGAGATCAACCAGTAGTTCGACGCTGCACTGTCGACATAATCTTGGTTGACGTCATTTATATGTCTTCCATGAAGGGGCTTCTCTTTACATTTCAGCAGTTTCTGATCTGTGGCCTGGTGGTGTAATTGGACATGTTGTTGTGGCAATCGCAGTGGTGTTGAGTCATCAAGATCAGAAAATTCTTCGAGTTTCTAGAAATGAGTACGCAAAATAGAAATTTGTTGATCACGTAACTTGACTATATCTGCCAATCCTCTTCCTCCTTCATACCGTGGCAAAGTTGTACGTTCGACAGAGCTCTTTGGATGGTGATTTTGAGCTTTTGTTAGTAAAACTCGAATTTTTCGTTGTAATTGTTCAATGTCAGTCTTGCACCAATTAACTAAACCGAAAGAGTAACTGAGCACTGAACACGCATAGGTGTTAATAGCCTGAAACAGATTCTTACTGTTTAGTTTGGTTTTCAACAGTCGCCTTACCCTTCTATAAAACTCTGCTGTTAGGTCCTTTTTCATAGTCATGTGATCAATACGTTGAGCCTGCTTTATTCCAAGGTATTTATAGGTATGACCTTCCCCCATAGATTCAATTGAGGTGCCATCTCCCATTTCGAAGTGCCCCTGCTGTATTTTGCCTTTAACTATATTAATAATTCGGCATTTGTCTAGGCCAAATTTCACATGGATGTCACTAGAGAACCCTTCTACTATTTGAAGCATGTCATGCAGCTGTTGTTTTGTAGCTGCCATCAACTTTAAGTCGTCCATGTATAACAAATGGTTTATCTTCAATGCTTGTACGTTGTTGTGTTTGAGACTGAACCCAAAATTAGTCGAGTTCAGTTTGTTCGAGAGAGGGTTCATGGCAAGGCAGAACCACAGCGGGCTAAGAGAGTCTCCCTGGAATATACCCCTTCTGATTGGAATGGGGTCAGTTTGTATCGAACAGTTGGCTTCATTCAGTGAGATTTTGGTTTGCCAGGTGGACATGGCATATTCTAAAAAGTTAATAATACAATTATTCACTTTATAGAGTTTCAGCACCTTAATGAGCCAATCATGTGGAACTGAATCAAAGGCCTTTTTGTAGTCCACATATACCATGTAGAGATTTCGCCGTTTGGCGTGGGCTTGATTGCAGACAACGGAATCAATTATCAGTTGCTCTTTACAACCCATCGAATTTTTCGCTCATCCCTTTTGTTGTTGAGTAATTATGTTGTTCAGCTCACAATGTTTGAAAAATGCGATGATTAATGCACGATGTTATGAGTTTGTATAAGGTTGGAAGGCAAGTGATTGGTCGGTACTTTGCTGGGTCCTGTGCACATAGGTTGTCCTTTGGTAAGAGGTATGTAGCACCATGCGTAAGGAAACTAGGCATCTTGTGTGGGTGGGTAATTATGTCATTTATAAGTGCTGTTAGTGTTTCGTGGGTTGCGTGCAGTTTCTTTATCCAGTAATTTTGCACACCATCTGGTCCTGGTGCTTTCCAGTTATGGAGGTTCTTCATTATGTTGGATGTATCTTCCGTTGTAAATGGTTGGTGTTGCATGGCCTCACAGTTCTGAGATGCAGCCTCCTCCTCATTAATCCAGCTGGCTCTGGAGTTATAGGAGATTGCTGTGGAAAGCTGTGTTTTCCAGAATTTCTCGATGTCTGTTTTACTGGGGTAACTAGGGGCTTCATTATTATTGTTGTTGTTAAGTTTTCTATGAAACCCTTTTTCTGATTGTCGGAAGAGAGTGTTGTCTAGTTTCCGTTGGTTACTGGTTTTGTACCTTCTCAATCGACTTGTGTAGACGGAGAGCTTTTGTCGTAGACTGTCCAGACACTGCTGAGATGTGATGTTTTATCCATCCCACTGGGAGTGTATTCGGTTATTGTCCATGATAGTCTTGACAAGCCTTTCTATTCTGTTGTTCCTGACTCCTCGTTGGTACTCGGTCAGTCTTCCAACGTCTTTCCGAAGAGAATTGATTTTCCCTTCAAGTCTTCTTTGCCAAGGTGGTATTCGAGGGGTTTGTCTAAATTGGGGAGGGTCTTGCTTTGGTCTTACTGCGACCCCAATTATTCTGCAGATGGCATTTGCAGCACGGTAGATGATTTTTGTGTAGCGACTCTAACGTATTAGCACCTAAAACATAGGTTGGCAAGATAAATTTGTTCATAGCCTGCAAGACGATACCCAGTTTCTTAGATGATCTTAGTTTGGGAAGAGCTGGTCTAGTCAGTGGATCTGTTCCATTATACTCTCTAAGAGCTCCTTCCATTCCTGCTTGGATCTTCTCAAGCAGGTCAGCGTTGGTTGGCTGTTCTTGCTGTAGTTCTTGAGTCTCGTCCGCTCTTTGTGCCAAAGGTGTTTCCGGCTCTGGATCGATTGTATTTCGACCAAATAGTTCGCGCTCCACTTCGCTCTTTATTGTGTCCAGTTGTTCAGGCGAAATAAGGCCATTTCTCAAGATGACACGATATTGATCTGCGACTCTCTGTTCGGTAACTTGAAGCTCTGGGTACTCACGACAGAACTCTTGATAGAGAGATATATTGATATCCAGTCTTGTCCTGGCAAAGGTTCGTGATTCTGTAAAACGTGCGCATTATAAATTCATTCATGGCGCCAGTCCATTTCATGCGCTGTCTTTTCAGTCCCGCTTGAGTGAGCGCTGGCTGTTGATCCTGCGCAACACTTTCTGCGGGTGGAGTTCTCGTTCTCGTTTGACTCCGTTTGTTGCATTGTTTTCGTATATGTCTTCTCTTTGTTTTACATTTTCTTAAAATACTGATCTCTTACTTATATTAATTAGTTATAGAAATATTGTGCCGGGAATTTATTCCATGTTTCGTGGAATCGGCATTCATCCGATATTTCGTGGAACTCGAAATGTTGGTCTGTCGACCCTAGGCTGACGCTAACGGAAGGTCATCGAATTTCTCGAATCTTTGAGAACGCATGACGGAAATTTTTCGACGGCTCTTTGACTTTCTGGAGAATTCTGAAAAGAAATATATAAATACGGAGAGCTGACGGAAGGAATTCATTTAGTATTATTTTTATGTTTCTTTGGGGAATAACACCACAATAGAAATAAAACTACGTATATTGCAGGAATACCAAACGTTTCAAAGTCTATTCTGACTTCGTTGTCAATGGCTTTATATTTATTGATGTAGATTGCAAAATGAAAATTTGCAATCGATGGATTGTCAAAGGTAGTCTCCGACCACCAAAGAGACTGGGACCAGTATCTTCACTTGTTTATAATGGCATATCGTTCCTCTGTGCACAATTTTCGGGTCAGACTCCAGCCAGTGTTATTATGAGACGAGAGTTACGACTACCCTGCGATTTAAAGTTTGGATGTCCTCCTTGAGAAGAGACTGCAGGTGAAGACTAAGTCATCCAGTCCGCTTTAATGTCGAGAATGCCAGTGCCCGAATGAAGGAAACAGATGACATCAAAGCCGAAGGCGGGGATTTCCAAGTTGATGATCTTGTTTGGTTGTATAATCCGCAACGTCGTCGTGGATATTCGCCCAAGCTACAAAGATCTTACCAAAAAAATTCGAACAGTTTATAGCACGGTACTCGAATGGACAGAATGTGCAGCACGACGTCACCAGAGAAGAACCCCGATACCTCTGTCCATAGAATATTCCCTGGCTCATTGCGTGGCTCGAGATCTTCGCGACTAGGGGAATACCCAAGGTGTTTGTAAAGAGGTACGGCCAGTTCCAGAAGTTAAGGGAGCAAGACCTGGTGGTGGGGAAGGTCCTTTATTTCGAAGATCAACAACCAGTGGGTACCAGAGACATCTTCTATTTGGTAACGAAAACCTTCTCGCAGGACAAGCCAACATACAGCGAATTGCGGACTGTGATTATGGGGAAGAACCTGATGAGATTGGCGGTCCCAAAGATAGCCTGTGGGTTGGATGGACTGAATTGGAGGGTGGTGAGAAGTATGATGCAAACTATCTCTCGATTCAGTGGCATCGACATCTTTGTATGTTGTCTCAATATTGGAAGACCGTCAACTGTTACTTCTACTTAACGTCCCGTTGTCGAAATGCAAATATCGCCACACCATGAAGGATTCTGGGCAATGTGACGGAAATTCATCCGATATTTCACCGAATCGGCATTCATCCGATATTTCGTGGAACTCTAAATGTTAATTTGTCGACCCGAGAAGAAATATATAAAAATTAATGCGTAGGGCTCGGCAAGAGTGTTTGAATTGTAGAAATTATCCAGACATAAAGGTAAATTGAAATACTATTGTCAAAATACTTATTACTGGAAATGGTAAAAACTAATAAAAGCCAAGGTAAGGGATTAAAATGCCTGTGAAACAAATATAATATGCGGGATAACATAACAAGGCCTTGCGTATTGTTGAATTTGAGGAGAATATCTTTTAATGTGTTAGTGCACATATATAAAAAAATAATGTATGCTGATAGAATTTTTCAAGAAGAAATTGAGGAAAAGGCAAATGTGATTAAAAGTGTCATTTCCGGCATGATTTTTATTTAATTTAATAAGTACTCAACTATAGTTGATTAAAATCGTTAAATGTGTTATTAAACAAAAAGTTTTAACAATGATTTAATACTAGTTACTGCAGTATCGTCTACATTATTATAAATGTCTAAAGCCTAAATCGTGACTATTTTGTATTTTACTACTTTCATAGCAATAATGAAATAATTCACTTCAATACACGCACATCATGTTATTACCTATTCCAAAACAAATCTGTATCCACTATTCATTCTTGCTTTTGGAATGTGGATCAACGTTGTAGACATATCAAAGTATGCATTGTTGACATATTTCACAGTCTCCTATTTAAACACGCATTAAGATCTTATAAAACTCTGTTTCTCATTTTAATTCTAATAAACTAGACGGTAAATAACCGTTTTTTCTTTTTCATATGAAAGTGCAAAATTTAAGCTATCGATTGCAGAGTTTTTTGTAAGTTTCTTAGCACTTTTTAAATGTTTTACGTTTATCAAATATACACATCGTTATCCCATAAGAGCTCATGTATAAAGTGGCGATTTTAAAAATAATTTTCTCAAAAACTACAGGTTCAATCAACCCAAAAAAAATCAACAGTAGATAGGTATGACAATATATATTTGTTTGAAATGTTTTTAAAGTTTTCCTAAATGTTAGGAAAACTTAGAAACATTTTGTTTTCGAACATCCTTAAATAAAAATATATTATGACATTCCTCGAAGTTTCCTTGGACTTCCATTGTCTTGAAGTGGTTGATCTCACAACGTTTCAATAGCTGTGTATCTGCTATCGTCATCAGGTGAGATCAACCACTTCAAGGCGATGGAAGTCCAAGGAAACTTCGAGGAACGAGTTGCATTGTCTACCAACTTCAGACTAATATTATGACATGTTATACACGAGATAATCGTCTACCATTTATTTACATAAGAATCATATATTTTTTAATTTCAGATCATGAGCTCGTTGAATCAGAGGATCATGTAGAAGTTAACGGAGTGGTATTTAATAAACCATTTGTCGAAAAACCGGTATCAGCAGAAGATCATAATATTTATATTTATTATCCAACATCTGCTGGAGGTGGAAGTCAAAGGCTTTTTCGAAAGGTTGGTAAAGCTATATGTATCTTTAATAAACGTACTTTGAATCAAACGTAATAATAGATATTGTTTATATTTTGTAATAACTTGTTATTCCAAGGTTTCTTGTCAATATTAATAATAACTACAATTTGGGAAGGTTAGACATAAAAATGTGTAATAACCGCGACCAGATATGCGGTACTTTTTTTCCGCTTAAAAGATTGCTAAAATGAATATTTATAAACATGGTCACTACTTGGCATGTCGATTAATCGGCACTCGGCTGATCGTTCCGTACGGCTGATCCTTTTGTACCACATACAATATGTTTGAAGTCATAAGTTTAAAGCGTTATGAGGGATTCACCGAGTACCAAATGCGCGACTTCGTATTCGTCAAGTAGTGAGCATGCCTATACACACATGCGGGCTTTGTTCGTATACCGAACAAGTATTCAAATCGTATACTTTGAAGTGGAGATAGTAAAATGAGCGAAGCGAACACTAACAACTAAGAATCATTTACGAGCAACCATCCACACTACTCGTGATTCGCCGATAATTGTATATCAACTAGCGATTTTAGATTGAAGCAATACCTTAATGCATTATGCACAATTAGAGTTTTTTTTATCTATTTTAACTTTACATTGTATTAATTGCAGATTGGTAGCCGCAGTAGTGTTTATTCACCAGAATCTCGAGTACGAAAAACGGGTAGCTTCATATATGAAGATTTTATGCCCACTGATGGAACTGATGTGAAGGTAACTTAAATTTATATTTATTTCTCTGCTTAATATGGAGCTGTTTGGGGGTCTTAATATTTGTTTTCTGTTAATATAATTTTTACTTGATTTTTTTTATTAAATAGAACATGTTATTAATATGCCATATTGTATAAGTACATTAGTTACAAAAAAATCTAAATACTGCATTTTTATATTCTACATAGTGTACAATTGTACATACTGCAAGTTGTCTTGTTGTAATTGAATTAACCAAACGTTAATGTACATCGAAATGAAAACTATTGCTGTTTTATATATTTGAAAACCTTTTAAGGAATAATTTCTTAACTTAAGTGTTTGTAAATATCTTGATGCTTGTGGCTAAGCATATAATTGTAGCATCCAATTAAAATAACGAATAGCTTAAAGTATCTATAAACCATTTTTATGAGTAAGAAATATGTGACAGAAAACAGACTAAATGTTCAAATAAAAATGCGTCACAATCCTATACATGACAGTGTTGAATGTAATTGTTACGTTTTTTATTTTGGAAACAAACCCAAATTGTTATACTAGGGATTATTTTATTCATAAAGTGACCAAACCGTTGCATTATGAATCATGATTATTAGCCAAATTTAAAAAAATATGTTAATGTAAATTTTAAGACTTTTTCTATTAATAGTGATAAGTTGTTAATTTGAATAAATAATGAGAGGTCTGGAGTTTCAACGATCTACTTAATTACTACTTAAACCTGCCAAAAATATTCAGCATTTAATTATTTATTTAAATAAAACAGAAACAAATTTAAAAAAATTGTCACACCTCGGTTTCGAACTCACGAACTTTAGCTCCACAGTCTGCAACGTTACCGTTGAAAACTTATTAAATTTTTAGAGGTATATAATTTGTGAATAACTAACATATGCTCATATATTTGATTCTGCTTTTAAATTCAGTTCAATCTTAAGACTCAAATTAATTTAAAATGCTGCCTAATTTAACATTTCGTCATTAAATAAATTCCTTAACTTTATTTTATTTTTCAAACAACATAAACTGTTCATTTGGCAACCTTATATATTGTATTGCTTTAAACATAAAGAACATTCAGTGAATTAATTTCCTTACTTTGAAATTGCATACCCATTTTTAACAAAATAAGCGTTCACGTATATCCGCACTACCTCCGTTCCAAATGTCTGCTATTCTAACTCCAAAACCAGCTTTTCTCCAAATACCCGTTCTCTGCTCCTCTATAAATTTATCTGCCAGGGCCATTACTTTTTTTATATAAACCCGACTTCCCACTTAGATCTACAATTCATCAATTTTTGTTTGTTAGTAATGTCAATCAAACACTTCTCTTCTATAAATTAACTGCAACTGACATTATTAAATGACTGCAATTGACATTGCAGGACAAATCTGACACACTTTAGATTTTTTGGGTTATTACTGTCAAAATTAGTACTTCCCCTGTCTTCTTCTAACATTCTATTTTGTCCACATATAATGTAATTTCCGTTTCCCAAATTCTTTAAATACTGCAATTTTTTTGACCATTGATGTTGCATTTTAACGTTTTTTTCATCTCTTTATTACATTAAAATTCCATTCCTCTAACTTTCCTAATTTCAAAGACATTTTAATTTTAAATGTTGGCACTATTCAATCTTTCATACTTCTGACTTTTTATTCCTTACATTATGAATTATAAAATTCCATTTTGTAGTTTAAAACCAAACTATTATTCTAATACATTGTTACCGCCATGTACCACATCAATTTCTGTCTGTTTAGTTTATTAGAATATATTCTTTGACGTCCTAAAATTTTGGACAATTCGAAAACTATATTTCAAATTTTAATATTATTTTCTATCAATTTGGTATAAAAGTTGATAGATTTTATAATTTTGCTATTTAGAAAATCCAAAATATGTTATTCACAAAGAATGAAATATTAAATTTGTGACAATCACCTGAAATTATAAATATTCCTTACATGTAAGTTCAGGATCTTTTAAATGTTATGGCTGTATAATTAGTATCCTTTTTCGCACACACCTATTTTCAAACCTATTTCTTGTTTCAAACCATTTTAGTCCTTAGTCTTATGCAAACACATGAATCAAACTTTTGGAAGCACTTGTTATAAGTAAGCATGTAATTTTTATAGGTTTATACTGTTGGTCCTGATTATGCTCATGCAGAAGCTAGAAAATCGCCAGCTCTTGACGGAAAGGTTGAGAGAGATCGAGATGGTAAAGAAATTCGATATCCTGTCATTCTAAGTAATGCTGAAAAATTAATTTCTCGAAAAGTTTGTTTAGCATTCAAACAAGCAGTTTGTGGATTTGATTTGCTAAGAGCGAACGGTAAGTATATGATATAATAAGACCTAATAGGAGCTAATTTTGACAATATTTATTCATTTTATTTGCCATAAAAACAGATGTTACATGTTACTAGATCTATACATATAAATATACATAGATATTATAGATTGCAAATATCATGTGGTGTTAGTAATTAAGAACTTTCAATCTATAACATTATTCACCTACAGGAGGCATTAAATTGCCTGTACGCAGGAATGGCAATTATGTCTAATTAATTTATAAGTGATACAGTTTTTATCTTGTAAATGCATTTTGAAAATTAAAATCCACTACACACAAAATTATGTATTAGACAAAAATTTCAACTGCAGTTAAAAAAATAATAAGTTCACCTATTATTCTTTATTAAACTGTATCGTAATCCACCACTTTCCGCAACGACGTTGTTTAATGAATTGTCTGTTTAGTTAAACAATTAAGAATTAAAAAAGAAAGACACTGCTCCTAGTAATTACTATATTCTTCCCCAATCTGATTTTCTCCAAGCAGAAAACAAGTGGTTAAAATGTGATTGCTAAAATTGTTATGTACAATTGTTTTTTTCACTTATGAACCATTCGCCTGGTCTATTTGTAGATTCACGCAATTAATAACAACGCTTTACGAGGAAGAATTGTAAATCAAAGGAGGTCATCAAACAATTTGTTGAAAATTTTTGCACTTACAGTGAAATTTTGAGGAGTTGAGGGAGATTATATGTAGAAAAAGAGTTAAGTTCATTTGATCGGAAAATTTCCCGCCTACATGTATTCAAATAATTAATTCTACGGTTACTACGTATACAATGATTTTTTTTTTCAAATGTATTCAAAAAAACTCGTACATTTTTAAGAGTTTATTCATGTTTTTATTAAAGAACGTTATTCACATTGAGTTTATTTAATTCTATTAAATTTCAGGTAAATCATTTGTTTGTGACGTCAACGGTTTTAGTTTCGTGAAAAATTCTAATAAATACTACGATGACTCTGCCAAAATCTTGGGTAATATGATATTAAGAGAATTGGCACCGACCTTGCACATACCTTGGTCGGTACCTTTCCAATTAGACGATCCGCCCATTGTTCCAACTACTTTTGGAAAAATGATGGAGTTACGATGTGTGGTGGCTGTGATACGACATGGTGATAGAACGCCTAAGCAGAAGATGAAGGTTGAAGTAAGACATCCAAAGTAAGTTTATTTGAATTGATTAAAAAACAACTTAAGAGCCTCATATATTAATACATAATAAATTAAATGTGTAGTATTCAGAAATAAATTTAAAAAAGGTTAAGCTTTTAACAACGCAAATCTAAACTCGTGGTTAGACAAAAAAATACTGATAAAAGAACGTATTATATGTAAAGCGATGAAATATAGCTTCTGGTACTCACAAAATGCGAAATGATACAATTCCTTTCTTAAGGTGCAATTTGAGATAACAGCCGACACAAGCGACAGTGACATGAGACACGCTTTACCTATTTGGGGAACACGAGAAACGTCAACGACCCGCAATCGATAGGATGTTGTGTCCCGAGAAAAACACATGTATTCCAGTTAGTGAACGCAAAAATGGCGCCAAAGCAAGTCCAAATATTTCTTGAAGAATTGTACCGGATGATGCAGAAATTTTTTATTATCTATTAATTAATGACAACTTATCATTTACCCTTACGCCTTTTATGGTGCAGTTTGATGATCTATGTTCTTCCATTATGTTTATCGGAAGATTGTCTTCTTCACAAAAAAAATTAAATCCGTCAATTTTAAGCTCACAACCAGACGCCTCTCTGTCTCGCGTACCAAATGTTTTTCATATATTTGGGTACAAAGCAGACGTGTCTTGTGTTGCAACTTCCTGTCTCATGTCACAGTCACTTGTCTCGTTCGCGTATCTCAAATTGCACCATTAGAGACGGGCCTAGGGTTGCTTTACTTACTTTACTTGGGTGTCTTTTACATACTGCTTGGTTCGTGGTATTATGTGGTAACTTATTATACCACTATTGTGGGCTGCCAAAACTAGTAAACGAGATTCCACAAGGGGTTTAATGGTATTGCGTGTTAACTGAACGGGTATCATGCTTTTTGTTGTGATGGTGACGTAGAGTACTTGAACTTCTGGGAGTGGAATGGTTTACCTGAATTGTGCGAATGTATTCATTTGGTAATGAACGGATATCGTTAGTTCCATATATTGTTTCGATGTTTTCAGTGATGGCCAAATGGAACCAAGCAAATATCAAAAATTATAGTATACAGATTGATGACTTCCTGTTTTACCGGAAGTAATGCAATTTTAAAATTTGCAATGAAAAATGTGTGGAACCAAGCATCGGGTTTGAATATCTCTACCGGAATAACAGAAAAGTATTAGAAAAATCTAATATCCATTAAAGAAAAATAATCATAATTATTAACTAAATTAAATATCAAAATGAAATTTGGAAGGTGGATACTGCAGTAACATTAGCAATTACTTCTTGTAATTCTCCTATTTGTTTCCAATTATTTTTTCAACATACTTAACTTTAAGTAACCCCACAGAAAATAGTCTGTTTAAGGTACCGGAAGTAATGTCTGTGATGAAATTTTAAAATCTTGCGAGCGTAAATCCTGCTGAAACCAGATATTATTTGGTAATTGTCCATTTTACCTCCAATGCCGGAATAACTTGTGTCTCCAAGAGCTGTAAATACCTATCACCGTTTAAAGTTTCTTGTAGGAAGAATGGTTCCACGATTCTGTTGTTATAAAGCCGGCCCAAACGTTCAATTTTAGAGAATGTTGTGTATGAGCCTCTTGTACCCAATTAGGATTACTTTGCGACCAGTAGCGGCAGTTATGTCGATTAACCGTACCATTTAAACAAAATGTAGCCTCGTCTGAAAACACCACATTTCTTATAAAATTATTATGACGGTTACAAATATCCATCATCGTTTCACAAAATTGCAAACGTCTGTCGAAATCGTCTTCGGAGAGTTCTTGAACAAGGCGAATTTGGTATGGATGATATTTTTTTCGCCTTAATATCCTTCCTACTGAACGACGGCTAATTCCATGCATATTGCCGAGGTCGGTTCTTGATGCGTCCTTTTCATCTCCCCATACCCAATCATTAATATTTCTATTCTTTCTCTTTCACTTAATTCGACCATTTTACGATCAAATTAAAACAATACAATCTTTTTACGTTCAAATAAAAAAACTAATAACTTATTTTGACAACTACTGTCACTTCTGCAATGAATTTCATGGACTACTAAACTTGATTCAGATTTAATTTGCGCCTGATTTAAACAAACGCACGTGTATTCGACCATGGAACAAGCAGTGCTGTTGGCTGTTACGGTATCATGCCACCGATTGGCCAATAGAAATACAAATCCTTACGGAGCGATTTGTTTATATCGGGCGTAAATTAAATCTGAACCGACTTTAGCTACCATCGAATTTTTCCTTTTCTTAGTTACTTTTCTGTTAATATCTCGGTAGGTATTGAAGTAAACAATATCAAACCCGATATTTTTGTATTCGCAATAAAATGTTTCATCAGAAACTAAAATACTATACAAGGTGTTTCATTGCAAATTTTAAAATCGACATTACTTCCGGTAAAACAGGAAGTTCAAAATTGTAAAAAAATTTGGGAACAAATAGGCAATCTACTGCAGTATCCACTTTCCAAATTTCATTTTGGTATCTCTAATAATTCCAGAGATATTTACTTGGTTCCACACATTTGCCCATCACTGTATATCCGGTTGTTGATTCTTCTCTAGTGAGGGTGCTTTATTAATGCTGTCAGTTGTCGATAATTTATAGGGATGTTATTAATTTGTACAAGTGAAAAGATGGTGTTGGTTCATCTAACTGATACATAAATGTATCCTTCGCAAATTAAATCCAGAAACAACAACTGCCAGCGGTTTCCTTCATATTGGTAAGATGTGTCGCCCATAACAAGATAAGAATTTGGAAGAAATATTATTGTTAATTGTGGTTGGTGTTGGAATTAATCGAAAATGTGCAAATGGATCAGAAAGAAGTAAAGAAAATTCTAATGTGATAATGATCATGTTATGTTATTTTCCTTATCGAATATGATTTTAATTTGATCTATGGCTTCTCGGATTTCCATGTAAGTATTGAATTCAAAAAATATTTCAAGTTCTATCTCTTTATTGTTATTTTGTCATTTATTATTCCTTAATTACACGAAATTTTATTGTTCGTTTTGTTAACATTTTTCTGGTATTATTTGTATGTTATAACTTAACCAAAGTCTGAAATTGGTTCCTTTTCAAAGATTCCTAAAATCTTTTTGTTCGTTAAATCTGTAATTTCCTTGATAATCGGACATAAACCGAACTGTTCTGCTGAAAAAAGTTCGTTAAATCTGTGTGTGGGTTCTGAATGCAAGTATTAGTGTGCGCGTGAATATTTGTATGCATCCTCATGTGCGTGCTTTTGTGCGTGTGCGAGCTCTTGTACGTGTGCGTGCTCTTGTACGTGTGCGTGCTCTTGTACGTGTGCGTGCTCTTGTACGTGTGCGTGCTCTTGTACGTACTCTCGTGTAAGAAGTAATTAAATTATAATCTTTTTTCAGAATAGATTCATAATCAATATTATTAAAACTACTTTTGTTCTGATTATTGAGAAATTAGATCATATAAATGTTAAGTTTGTTAATATGTAGGTATATGGGTTTATTAACATTTTGGGCATATAAGCTGTGTTTGGTATTCTCAAACCATTAATTAAAAAACAGTATTGACACGTTAGAAAGTAATTATATAAAGTAATATATAAACAAAACATTGTTACAGATATGAAAAAATATTTATATTTTTCAGATTTTTTGAAATATTCGAAAAATATGATGGCTACAAACATGGTCACGTGAAATTAAAACGACCTAAACAGTTGCAAGAAATTTTGGATATCGCTAGATCTCTTCTTTCAGAGATACAACATCACGAAGCTGATCCAGAAATAGAAGAGAAACAAGGAAAATTAGAGCAGTTGAAAGCTGTTCTAGAAATGTAGGTGTTAAAATTATTTCAATAATTTAAAAATGGAACAATGAGTACATTTATTGATAATTATAATATTTATATTAGAACAATTTTACAAACATGAACTTGTATCTCTAATAAAACTGTTATCATTATGCCTTAGGGATTTTCAACTCTAATGCCGACATCAGTGTTGTATATTTCCGTCCTTAACTTTGTTGATCAGTAAGAATAACTTGATAAATGTTATTTCCCATGTCATTTGTAGAACCGAAAAAACCTCTAAGGAAATACCCGATGAACGCTTGATTTTGCTAATCAGTACATATCTCCATTTAAGAAAAGACACGAGTTGAATCATATGTTTTAATAATGTCGGTCTAAATATTAAAGAGGTATATAGTAACATTTGATAGAAAATATGCTAACAAAATTTTATGTAATTGTGCCTTAGTGTTACTACACCTACCCATTTTTAGTAACATTTTCATCCAACACGTTTTAAAACAGACCTTGAATTTATTATATGAATCAAGATGTCTGAATGTTATAAATGTCACACTTCAATTTCCAAAATTCGAGTTAACTTTTAAAAGGGGGGTCATTAAACACTGTTTTTCTGGTTTGACATTGAAATGACCTTGAACAAGGCCAAATAGTCCTCGCATTCGGACTCTGCGACCCCAAAAACCTGTAATAATCTTACCAACGCCACAGTAAATTTTTCTAAGTTTGACCTTGAACTGACCGTGACCATGACCTGGTCAAATGGACCTCGGATTCGAACTTAGCAACCCCAAAAACTTATGATAAACATGTTTGCCACCTACCCAATGATTTTTTCTCAAGTTGACTTTGAAATGATCCACACTATGACCTGGAAAGATCAAACTGACCTGATTCTAACTCAGCGACAAAAAACATAATAATCATGGCCTTGTACATAACCTGACAAGGTCAAACGGACATCGTGTAATTGTTGTGAAATTATTTTGTATTCAGCAAATGAAACATTTAGTGTCTACTGAAACACTAACTGACTACTGAAGATAATATATTCACAAATTTCAAACACATTCACTGAATCTTGATCTTATTCCCAAATTGGTTATTTATTGTTGAAATCTATAAGGACCCACACTCTCATACCAATCAATTTAGATTTTTTTTTGTGACATCAGCTGTATTTTATTCAAAAAATCGTACCGTTTCTTGGCCTTAATTAGCCCACATTCTCAATCTTGTCTTGTATATAGACATCATCACAAAATATCATTTGAACTTGAATATAGGGTTACATTATTTAGGCCAAATTTGGACTTTCCATTTTATTTGCAATACTCCTAACAAATATTTTCAATGATGCCATGAGATTCATTAGGCACTAACTAACGGAATAGCTCATCATGGTTTAAACGTTTTGTCGTTCAATAAGAAATGCCGCTAGCTTTATGGAGAAGTGTAAAGTGTAAGTAAAGTAAAGTGTGATGTGAATTTGTTAACTCGTTTATTTAAAGAAGTTCAAAGTTGACGTGTCACATATTTTTTGACAATAAAAAAAAACAATATAGAAATCTTATTTTGGAAAGAAAACAAGTTTCATGAAAATTTCTTAACGGCATTTAATACTACTATATGATCGGTTTATTAGCTTAATTAATTTCTGTATTTGTGCCTACTAATACATTGACCGAATTATAATTTATATCTGAGTGGTTGTGTAAGATATTATTATGAACTCCATGGGTTCTAAACAATTTCTGCCCCAAATATACTGGTCTTTATTTTCATAATTCACAATACGTTCCACTACTAAATATTTACTTTTAACACGGTCGATGAGCTCACACTTTGATCAGCCTTTTCATACCATCGTACTCTTTCACGTAGTGATTCTAGTCTGCTAACGATTATAATTTCTTATTCTGGAACATGATGGAGATGTCTGGTACTTCTTTATCTTTACATGTTCGTTCAGGAAATTGGTTTTTACTACACAATTTGATTAATCACAGAATTAGTTTTTATTGAGGATGATTAATTTGTAGAAGGGTTCCTATTTTGGCAATGTGAAATAAAATGTTTTAACAATACATTATAATTTCTTCACAACATACTTTGAAGATAAACATATATTTGTATCTGACTAAAATTTTACGTGTAGGTACGGTCATTTTTCGGGAATAAACCGCAAAGTGCAAATGAAGTACCAACCTAAAGGGCGACCCAGAGGATCAAGTTCAGATGATGGTAAGCCATTCTTAGATATTAACACCGTTTGTTTTTATTCTTTGTTTCTGTTTCAGTAGATAAACCGGCTGAGCCTTCGTTAGTTCTAATCCTGAAATGGGGCGGTGAATTGACACCCGCTGGACGAGTTCAAGCTGAAGAGTTAGGCAGAATATTTCGTTGCATGTACCCGGGTGGACAAGGTAGACATCTAGCCGGTTGGTATTAGTTTGCTTTTTTGATATTTCTGTTTCAATTGGTTATAGCACAATGCATTTTTATTTGCTATTTATTTTTTATGTTAGTTTCTTAGGGATAATGAATATTCAGGCGAAATTATATTTAATTATCTTTTTACACTAATTAATCTCAATATAATATTCTGAAAGCTAATTGGTGGTCCACTTTATCGACCTGTTCAACAATTATGAACTGAAAGTATTTGGTATTCAAAGTGACGATATATAATTCTAACCCTAATAATGTAGAAATAATTATATTGTGTGTCCAACAATATAGATTAACACTACTTTCATACAAAATTTCTTTTTTTTTAAAGAAGCTCACCATATCCAGCTAGAGAGTGTATCTGTTGTTAATATAATATTAGTTTTAGTTCTGTAATCTACCTGAACTCATCTCCCAAGTTAATAATCATTTTTCTCTTTAATTTATCTTTGTCATATCGTTCTCCAAAAGGGCTTACACGAAAATCAATTTATGGTTTATAATTTATGTTCAGGATGTTATTCATACTAACCCCGTCAATTAATTGAATTTAATAAAGAAAAATCTCTGATGAAATTAGAAGTCCTCAGAATTTATAATATTAACTTTAAACAGTTAACTTGTTATAATATAGATCGCACTGTTTTCTTTAAACTTCCCAGAATTTATCGTCTAATCAACATCTTCAAAAACGTGTAAAAAGGTTTCAAGCAATTAAAATGTAGAAAACTATTCCAACATTTCATACCCATATCAAGCGTGATATATTTAGGGTGAAAAGTTAATGGCATCACTGGAAAAGTCTAAAAAATCAGAAAATCTTCAAAATGAGTACTTATTAAACTCTATTTATTCTAGCATTTTTCATAGAGATAAGCTGATGTGATTTTTTTAAATTCATAACTTTGTTGTAGCTGGAACTTTAATCTTCCTCCTAATGATAGCTTATAACGTTGTGATTAACTGAGCTCAAGATCGATATTGACCGTTAAGTAGATCTTGCAGAATTCCAATTTAAATAACTTGTACAAATGTTTTGGAGGACATAAATTGCACTTCACTTTGTATATTTTAAGTACCTACCATGTGAAAATGTAACAGATGTAAAAAGAAAAAGTTTGAGCTTTTTGAGCTAATTTTGATTTAAAGCCATTGCTAATCAATTTATACGTATTTTCCATTAAATAACTATTTACAACTTTTTCCTTTTACATTATAGAATTATTTTTTTAAATTTTACCTCGTAAATTTTTCTAGAGGGCTAAATTTTCTATGAAAAAGTCCATTACGTCAAGTCTATACGTCGATTATGTTCTTTATAAATCGCTTTTAAAGTGGGAATTTTCATAAATATACTAGTAAACTTGACGATAGATGAAAAGTGTAAACGGCATATTTGTATGAAATTCATGCTCTACAAATTTGTCTTCGAACATTTTGGCGAACCTATCACACTTTAGCTGCTAGTCTTTTAAATTGTAATACTTTAACCGTTCCAAAATCGCACTACTAGTGCAACACCTCATAATTGCTCGTACACTATAAAGCACGCCGGTAACGCCCAATCTTGCAACTCAAACTTCCCCGGGACCCCTCCCCCCAACCCAACCTGACTACGGCCTTGGTAACTCTCCAACCCGTTAGCTTTGTTCATTGAAATCTTTGTAATTATTGACGGAACATCAATTATGGCTTCTATAAATGTTTCAGTTGCAAGCATTTTTCACATCTAATAAATATAATTAAACGTAAATGTTACATCGGTTTGAAACAAATACATTGAACAACATTTATAGGATACAAAAAGTAAATAATATAATTTTATTATAAATTCTATGTTTAACAAAA
Source organism: Octodonta nipae (assembly GCA_034190945.1). Classification (NCBI taxonomy): domain Eukaryota; kingdom Metazoa; phylum Arthropoda; class Insecta; order Coleoptera; family Chrysomelidae; genus Octodonta; species Octodonta nipae. Next base: position 64,019,349 of record CM067221.1, read on the forward strand.
GCTGTCTAGTTGTTCCAGTCGTCAACTTTAAGAGGGTTTAGGAGCTGCTGAATTGATAACTAAGATTTTATTTATATATTTTAGAACATTCATTAACTAACTTTTTTTATTTAACTTTTTCACATATATCCTAGAATCTAGTTAGAAAATAAGTTTTCAAAAATTTTACATTTTAATAAAAGTTCGTAGTATACAGGCAGGCTGTGCAATGTTGGATGAATAAAATGTAGGCGGTTTACATTACAGACATACTCCACAGTTTTACAGTTTTGATTAAGTTTGATGTATTACTGTCAACGTGCTACTTTTAAACGACTAAAATTTTACCCAAATACGATTCGTAACGAACATATTCAACTTTTTCATGAAATATTTAGTTCTCTAGAAGAATCTAAGACAACATTCATAACAAAATGTATATCTACTGTAAGCAAAAACAATAAAAATGGCTGTTTAATTTACTTTTTATTTAAAGGGAAATACTTCAAAATTGATTAATAATGACTTAAATCAAAATTAAAAGCTCAAAAAATTTTCAAAATTTTTCATTTTATATCTGGTACAATATTTTCAGGGGGAAAAAAAGTTGCAGTAAAATGAAGCATCCTAGTGGTACATATAAGGTTTGTTCCTACCTGATGCAAAAGAGTACATGTGACGATCACCGTCATATGCATTGAAGAAAACCTGTTCCAACCAAATTATGACGGTTCAGAAAACGATGGATCACGTTGTTCCAACCAAACAATGTACTGTTTCTTATATCGGTATTTCGACACTTGATAAAGAGCAAGAATCGTTGAGAGGACGACATTGATCATGCGCACTGGAACCATTCATTCCTGACAATTAATTATTATTAGATATTTGAAAATCTATTTACCTTAACGTTTTGTTGTTTTTCGCGATGTTGGTAGTTAAATTATTTTTGGTTGTATTTTAAATATCAAAATGAGTGACAAAACACATTTAATTGAGATATTAAGGCAAGTGAGGTTATGGAATACAGATCTGAAACAAAAGCTTGTCAATAAAGCGCTCTAGCTTAGACACTATACAATGGTGATACTTTAAACAGTGTTAAACTCGCAATGACACACAAAATCGATGCAGGCGATTTGATGACAGTTTTATGGCGATACGGAAACTGTAGGTAGGAACAACCCTATATTGTCAAATTATTTCATGACAAAAGATATTATAATATCTAATAGTGTACATAAACATGGACATTTAGGGTTCCAAGCATAATAAATAAACTAGAACTAAGTTGTACATTAACTAAAAAGTGTTCAAATAGATTACAATACTAAAAACTATCTATTGATAAAAAAATATCAATAAATATACTGCAGCAAACTCCGTTGGTTCAATGTGCATTTTTGTTTTTTCTTTCTTTCGAGAAACTTTTTGACATAATTGTAAACTATAACAATTGTCCATTTTTGAAGACGCGAGATGTAAGACCGACATTTAGGATTTTCGAGAGAATTAGCACACAGAGGTTCCGAATCTGGAGCCGTTCCGTGTAATTACTGTTCTCCCTTAACTCCTAGGACAGAATCTCACGATAAAATTTTCAGGTTACTTCACATATCAGAGATATTGAATACTCTCTTCGAGGTGTCATTCCTTTGTACGCAAGACAATATATATTATATATAACATATTGTATTGTATATATATTTTTTCTGGTCAGGGAACCTTCATCAGTTGCGCTTCCCACAATTGAATGTCTTCTCAAACACTTCTTTATGTATTTGATACATTTCGGTAAATTTGAAGACCCGAGATGTAAGACCGACATCTAGGATTTTCGAGAGAATTAGCACTTAGAGGTTCCGAATCTGGCGCCGTTCCATTCTCCCTTAACTCCTAGGACAGAATGTCACAATAAAATTTTCAGGTTACTTCACCTGTCAGAGATATTGAATACTCTCTTCGAGGTGTCATTCCTTTGTACGCAAGACAATATATATTATATATAACATATTGTATTGTATATATATTTTTTCTGGTCAGGGAACCTTCATCAGTTGCGCTTCCCATAATTGAATGTCCTCTCAAACACTTCTTTATGTATTTGATACATTTCGGTAAATTTGAAGACGCGAGATGTAAGACCGACATCTAGGATTTTCGAGAGAATTAGCACACAGAGGTTCCGAATCTGGCGCCGTTCCGTGTAATTGATGTTCTCCCTTAACTCCTAGGACAGAATGTCACGATAAAATTTTCAGGTTACTTCACCTGTCAGAGATATTGAATACTCTCATCGAGGTGTCATTCCTTTGTACGCAAGACAATATATATTATATATAACATATACTGTTTCTGCTCAGGGAACTTTTATCAGTTGCGCTTCCCACAATTGAATGTCCTCTCGAACACTTTTTTATGTATTTGAGACATTTCGTTAAATTAGAAGACGCGAGATGTAAGACCGACATCTAGGATTTTCGAGAGAATTAGCACATAGAGGTTCCGAATCTGGAGCCGTTCCGTGTAATTGCTGTTCTCCCTTAACTCCTAGGACAGAATGTCACGATAAAATTTTCAGGTGACTTCACCTGTCAGAGATATTGAATACTCTCTTCGAGGTGTCATTCCTTTGTACGCAAGACAATATATATTCAATATCTCTGACAGGTGAAGTAACCTAATAATTGTATCGTGACATTCTGTCCTAGGAGTTAAGGGAGAACAGCAATTACACGGAACGGCTCCAGATTCGGAACCTCTGTGTGCTAATTCTCTCGAAAATCATAGATGTCGGTCTTACATCTCGCGTCTTCAAATTTAACGAAATGTATCAAATACATAAAGAAGTGTTCGAGAGGACATTCAATTGTGGGAAGCGCAACTGATGAAGGTTCCCTGACCAGAAACAATATATGTTATATATAATATATATTGTCTTGCGTACAAAGGAATGACACTTCGAAGAGAGTAATTGTCCATTTTGTTTAAATGCGAGGCATGAACGAATATTTGTATTTATTTTCCCTTGAATAATTTTAAAACTATGTTACTCTAATATTTAACACAATTGGTTTTCTGGATATTTTCATTAGCGTTCTGATAATGCTTTTTATATTATTAAAAACCTAACTTTATGGTGAGGCCGTGAGGCGGAATATTAAAATGAAGCAAATAATTTTCAGTTTATTCATTTCTTTAAATCAATTCCCACAGTTCATATAATGACTATACAAAATTTATTCTTTCTTTTTCATAGCTGTAATATTTACGAGGCAAATTAAATACAACCTTGTAAAGACTGTAATTGATTTTAAAACTGTGGTAGTATTTCAACATACATACAATATCATTTTAATTATAAATATTCTGATTTTCACTTATTAAGCACTATTTTGACCAAATAGCCTAATACAGGAAACAGGTAAGCCATTGCTTTTTAAAACAATTATATTTTGGGGTACAAATATTTTTGCAAATTTGCAGCTTTTAGTTAGAGTTGAGGACTTGCACTTATACAAAATATTCGTTTTATAAAGTAATTTTATAAATTAAAGTATTTGATACTATCCTTTAGTTCAAATTTAATATATCCCTATCTGTAAAAAATATTGGGTAGTACAATGAAATGAACATCAAACAAAAAAAATTGAACATAATCATTTGCACTAAAAAGTTAATTTATAAAGAATGGGAGATCATCATAAAAGGAATTAATAAACTTCGTCATAAACAAAAAATAAAAAACCACAAACTTTGCTTAAAAAAGTTGATTTTTATTGCTAAGAATGAGTCCAAACTTAGTTCGAATTAATAGAGCAATTACAAATCAAATGGTATCATCCTGAATTTAAATCTTAATGTGAAGTGATGATAAACATCTCTGGTATCGGCAAAACAAACCCAGAGGGTAAATGATTGAATCGCATATTTCTTGAAGTGGTGCGAAGTCCTTCCTGTCCTGATACAACTTTCATCAAAAATATTAATCTAAAAAAGCAAATATATAATTATATTTCTTGCATTTATTATTATTGCTAATAATTTTTTTCATTTCATGACACTTAGAACTGAGGTTTAAATAAGTTCTTTAAACAATATCTATTGTAAATTCTTTTTGTACGTTTTGTCACTTTAAAATAAGATAAAGCAAGCAAATGAATTTATTTATTTTATCTGAATCTGAATTTATTGATTTTATCTGAATTTATTCATTTTATCTTCTTTACTCATGTCGTCAATCGTTTGGTATTAAAGAATTAAAATTAAATAACTTTTCTGTTTGATTAATTTTTTCTAGAAATTATTTACTTTGAACATTTTTTTAATAAAGAATTATTTTTTAATAGAAATAATTTAGTCATATAGTTTTGTTTAGTGCAACTTCTTATCTCATTTAACTAAATATTGTTTGAGTTTTTGAATAGTGAATTATTTGAAACTGTTAAAACGTCGAAAAACTACACAATTCCTCAGATGTACATGTTGTTTGGGATTACAAAACACTAGCTATAAAAACAGCTCAATTTAATTTTTGTTTCGTTTGAAGCTAATTTATGTTGGCTTTATAACCAACCGGCTATAAACAATCGGTGTTGCTTGAAAAACAAACAAATGCACAAACTAGGTTGTATCAAAATACTTTGTAAATAACTACTATTGAATACTCCAGGTGAATATGCTGGTGCACAAGGACTAGGCTTACTTCGGTTACATTCAACGTTTCGACATGATCTGAAGATATATGCATCAGACGAAGGTAGAGTTCAGATGACTGCAGCTGCTTTTGCTAAAGGCCTTCTCGCCCTTGAAGGAGAACTTACACCTATCTTAGTACAAATGGTTAAGAGTGCCAATACTAATGGTTTACTGGATAATGACTGTGACAGTAGCAAGTATCAAAATATGTAAGTTATTTGTTAAATCATAAAAATTAATTAATCTAATGTCCAATTTTTGATGTTTAGGTGTAAAGCCCGTTTACATGAACTAATGAAATTAGATAGGGATTTCACGCCTGAGGATAAAGAAAAAATCAACCCTTGCAATTCCTCAAGTATTGCTGATGCTTTGGATTTTGTCAAAAATCCTGTTAGATGTTGCAAGCATGTTCATGAGTTGATTAAAAATTTGATGGAAATTGTACAAGTAAAGAAAGAAGATCCAAAAACTAAAGGTAAAATTTAATTAACAAGCAGTATGACAATACCTACTGAAAATACAAAATTCATATATGAATGTGAATAATATGTTTTTTATCAAATATTATAAAAATATTCTTGGTCCAAATTTTCAATATCAAAATGCAGGTGATATGCCTGAAACTGCTTAATACTCTATAAATTAATTGGATTTAATACATACGGTGTTTTCTCATAGAAAAGTGTGAATTTTCATACAAAAAAATAAATCTAAATTAATTCACTACCGGCATTCAGGTATAACCTCATATTTAGCTTTGTTTATTAGTAGGTAAAATTTAAGATGTTCTGTCTACCATATTTTACCAATTTTGGTTAATGAGTGTTAATAAAAATGGATATTATAATACGAATAGGAAAGTTTAGTTGAACAAAATTTGTTACGCGCCGTAAAAAATATTTTTTTTTAGAAAATGAAAATATTTTGTATCCAAAAAAAGTTTCATGAACTAGAGAAAATATAAAATAATATTGTCGATCAAAACTTCTACAGAAAATGCAGTTAAGGGATAAGATTACCAATATAATTACCAATGTAATCAAACAAAGATTTGTATGCATTAGACCCTGCTGATACATGTGATTTGTTCTTAATGATAATTGTAAGAAATTTTTGACCCATGGAAGTTATTACTTAAAAAACGTAATTGAAATATGTATTCCACTTTAAAGTTAATTCGAAATCTCAAAAATGAAAATATATTCGATAAAATACTAATATTATATGTGAATAGAAAAGTATAGAATAAATATAGAGACAATATAATTAGGTGTAACAATTACAATTGAAAAGCGCCATAAGGGCGCAGTTAAGAATAAGAAAATTGCGTGAAAGTGAAAAATATGCTAATAATTATAATTAAATACTTTGATAATGAAAATACCTCAAGCAAAAATGTAGAATGTTATAAGAGATATTAAACGAGATAAAAAATTTGTTATCGATATGTTAATATAAAAATTTGACATGTTTAGAGGAAAGGCTTCCTACCTTCACGAAGTTGTAAGAAACCTGTCGGGATTTGTAAAACAAGAAAAAAGGAAGCATTATTTTGATTATATATACTAGTAGCAAGTTTTAATGCGTAAAAAAATTGTACAAAGGTCGTAATTTTATGGAAAAAATTTAGAAAATGTTAGTGATGGAGTTATTTTCTTTCGTACTGATAAGAGAATAATGATTAAAGGCTTAAAAACGTATTATATTATAGAAACAACGAATCAATAATAAGGCTTCAATTTAAAACAAATTTTAGCTTGATGCTGTTAACAACAGATTCTTTGCCGACTTTAAAGGAGCTTAAGATAATTTAAATTGAATAAAATTAATAAAAATAAATTAAAAAATGTTCGAATATATTCGATGTTAATCATACATAGCAGCAATGTATACAAGAAGACTAATTGAAGGTTTAAAATAAAATAAAGATTTTTCACAATAAATTATGAAAGTTGCTATATTTTATGCTACTGCTGATGCAGTGCTATAAGCAAAAAGTAATAAACTAGAAAAATTACAATACAACTGATAATTACTTAGATATCTATCCTGAGACGGAAGGGGAAAACGAGAAATACCCAAAAATGGTAATGGAGAAATTCAGAGAGAAAAAGTTTGGTTAGAAGTTTGGTTAGAGTATAATGTTATTTTTTGTTGTAGTTTTATATGAAGTGTTACATCTAATAGTTCTATTATTTAAACATTATTACGATTGTATTGTCAAATATTAAGTACAAATTGTTTTTGTTTAGTCATATATCTTATATTTCCAGACGCTATACTGTATCATGGCGAAACTTGGGAGCTCATGGGAAGAAGATGGGGTAAAATAGAAAAGGATTTTTTCACTAAAAATAAAAATTTCGATATCAGCAAAATACCTGATATATATGACTGCATAAAATATGATCTTCAACATAATCAACATACATTGCAATTTGATCAGGCTGAAGAGCTTTATACTTATGCTAAGTATTTGGCAGATATTGTTATACCTCAGGTAAGTATAATTAGCAATTTCCACACTTACACATCCCCTGTTGAATAATTGAAAGGATAATTATTTCTTCTGAGTAAAAACTTCTCTGTTAAGGAATAGAATTTGAGCAGATTTACTCTAAATACTGTACAGTATTTGTATGTTTATTGAAATTAACACATATTAACTTTGTTATACTCTTTTTTCTTATTCTTACTTATATGGAAAAAGGAATACGGTCTTACTTCCCAAGAGAAATTGACGATAGGACAAGGAATTTGCACCCCATTGTTAAAGAAAATCAAAGCTGACTTGCAACGAAATATTGAAGAGTCTGGTGAAGAAACTGTCAACAGGTTGAATCCTAGGTATTCCCATGGTGTTTCCAGCCCTGGCCGGCACGTTAGAACTCGATTGTACTTCACTAGTGAAAGTCACATACACTCTTTGATAACAGTTTTACGACACGGTGGATTGTTAGATGTAAGTGTCACCATTTTACAGTAATTAATTAACTGCTTCGCATGATTTTACCAGCCTTAAATTTGGAATATACAGGCCTAATTCATATTGAATACATAAGCAAGTGCATTTCTTCAATTAAATATCATCCGGAAATTATTAAAAAACAAAAGAACCATTCCTTAAAAAAGTTTGATGGCTAGATATTAAGAGAATTCAAACTAGATTATCTTTGTAGCGTCATGTTAGACACTTTCAAACCTTATCAATAAACGGGAAATCTATTGCCAAACACACAAACTCTTTAGATTTATAATATTGACTAACTTCCCCGTGATTTCACCTTGTCATTGTTCCGAATGGTTGAAGTTTATAGTTGCTACCATTTGATGTGATATTCTCAATAAACGGATTGTTTATTGTAATAATTTTTCGAAACGGACCGATGGTTTCTGAGGTTAAGGTTATGTTAGACAAACAGATCATGGGAAACCGAAAAAGTAGACGTGGTTTCTGATGTCCTTACTACTCCCTACACGTTCTTAACGTGCGGAATTTTTATTATGATTAATATAGAGAATGTTACGGACCAAGCCAGATCAACGAAGTGAACGATGCTACGTAGGCTCATAGGTAGTAGTGGAGTCGATTCCTTGCGTCTGTGAAGAGTGGTACCGATCGGCACAAATAATCACTATTGATTTACGGATATTGTGAGTACGAACTAAAAAGTTAATTTTGTTAAAATACAACTTAATCCATATCACGCACTGTTTGTTTGGGTTTTTATTAGTGAAAGAATTTTTGGAATCAGTTTAGTAGTTTTAAAATTTACCTTCCTACATACAAACAAACAAATACCTGTTTATATATTAGTATGGATCTTTGTTGTACTGTTACAATTTCGACGAGTTTATTAAAAATGTCTCTTTGTAGGCACTACTATTAAAATCAAACTATACTTACTAATATAGAAAATGCAATTGTTACAATGAATGGTCTTGTTTGCAATTAGTACATTCTCAGTGAAATGCACTAGTAAAACTTCTCATTTATACCTTCTGAACAGTAAACCTTTTATTTTTGTATACTTGCATAGGTTTTGTACATATTCGGCAAGGGATTTTACATGAACCAAAAAAAGTTTATTACTGAAGTCAAATAATTACTTGGTTGTTGAGAATGGATATTAATCATTATTCTGTAATGCTGACCATTGTTTGTTTCAGTATGCTTTCGTAAGGATCCAGGTTCCTATAATTATTCACTTGTCGAGCTAATCGTAATAAATTAAAATCCAGTGTGTTCCAAAATATAATGCGTTACAGTAGATTTAACAGTTCTACCCTATTTCGAATGCGCGAGATGCTCTTTAAATCAGCGTTTGATAACTCCACATGTGTATCCACAATATTTTAAAATTCATTCAATCTAATACATTATTATTATGTATTATGAGCTCCTTAAAAATAAAAAAAATCATTCTTAACTGAAACTGTTTTGTTCTAGTTCTAACTAGCGTTTCTACAATCTTTGTCGGATGACCAATATAAGGAGCTATTTCCCTAATACACCAGTCGATAGAATAGTTTTGGACATATAATGTAACAGAAGTTTGCGTTGCCCATCACTTCAGAAATAGTTCAAAGGGGAAATTCGCAGAAGTAAATGATTTACACAGTAAAAACCAGCAAACATATGCATTTTTTGTTTATGGATATATTAGAAAAGTATAAACAAATCATAGTACTCTCAATGGAAAAGTTTTAGAGATTCAGAAAACCTCCTAAGTGAGCGTTTTATAAGTCCTTATCGAAGAAATTTTCACATTGAAAGGCCGGAATAGCTCATAAATGGTGGAACTTTTTAAAAAATTGGTGATAGAAACTGGAACATCAATCTTCCAGAAAATGATTCCTAGTTTATGTTCTTATGTTTAATTGCATTCAATGCGCGAACATGTGACAGACAGACATGCATCATTTAATGCAATATTCACAAGCTTTTTAACAAATGTTGCAGCCTTGTAACGAAAATCTAAGATATACAAATTGAAGTATATTCTTTAAACTTTCAAAACATTAATATAATATTCCGATCAGACGATCAATTCATATTAATATCATGATTACTACAAAGTTATGAGTTTTTGAAAAAAAAACTTACCAGTTTCGGCTTTTCTCCGCATTACTATCACTTCAGTACTTTTCATAAAACCCCCAAACAACGAAAATCTCTAAATTTTGCTCGTCTTATAGTTTCAACAAATTACTTTTACGAACTTGCTGTTAAAATCATGTCAATCGCCTATGTCCTCTTTATTGTGAAGGATCGCACATATGAAAAATAAAAAAATATATTCCCGTCATTTTTGATGTTGACACACAAGAAAATGAATCTAGATGGACTAGTATCCTTTCTGAATACACCGAATAAAACTGAACTGCCAGAGGATTTGAGCTGCTTCCCTGCTTGAAGTTCATTCTTCCAGTTTTTTCTGCTTCATTAAATTTGTTTCTGTCTGTGATTGTCCCTAATTTCAAGGTCATGTTATTTTACCTTTCCTTCTGTCCAATGACATATTCTTAGTGATAACCCCTAAGGAAATGCTCCTTTTCAGTAGTTAAAAAAACTCCTACAAACCGGGAGTAGTCCTTTGGGGTGAATGGAATTATTTTGAAGTGCCTGTTTTGTGTTTTAATTTTCTGAAAATTCCATCTTAGAAGTCGATGTTTGTCATTCAGAAGTTTTTCAAGAATGCGTCTAGTGAACTGAAAACGTCAATTCACGATATGATATAAAATCATAAACCGAATCTTTTAGTTTTTGTTCCAATAGTATTTTTTAATTGCACTTTCGGCCACACCAAGCTTGATATGACTTTGAATCATCTGGTAACCATTAAATTTTACCCTTTGTTGTTGATTTGATTTTATCAAGAATTAGTAAAAATTTGTATATTTTTTAGGTGAAAAAAGACGAACAGTGGCGTAGAGCTATGGAATATATATCCATGGTATCTGAATTAAATTACATGTCTCAAATTGTCATTATGTTATATGAGGATCCAACAAAAGATCCATGTAGCGAAGAAAGATTTCACATTGAACTGCATTTCAGCCCTGGAGTGAACTGCTGTGTGCAAAAAAATTTACCTCCTGGTCCAGGTTTTCGACCGCACTCTAGAAACGAGTCTGCTGCAAGTCGAAACTGCGTGAGTTTAATTTATACTTACTTTTCTGAAGTCCAAATCACTGACATGTTTTATTGAGTAAAATCGGACCGTTTAAATACTATAAACAATTTTAGAGTTCCAACACTTCAGCTACTGCTACTCCAGATGATCACAAAAGCCAGTGCTCTCCCAGAATTGATGAAGAGGCCGAAATTACTGATGACGACAATAAATTTATGCTCAGTCCACCTAAGGTAATGGAATCACCTCCAAGTAATGGCGAGTATACACCTCCAGGTTCTCCTGAATTGACTTACAGGCAATATCTTAAAGCTAGCGATCCTATTCCTATAGGGTAAGTTTTTGATGCATTAATTATATTTTTCAACTGAATCGATAAGAAAATTATTAGAAACATTTTATTAAATACGTAAACATCTCACATGCTAATATGTAATGGATCATATGAAATTTGAATGAAATGTACTTTCAGGTACTCATAAAAGATTGATTGATATATACTTGTAAAATCAGTTTTGCACCCTAACACCAAAACTTTATTTTAAACACTCAACGCCGTTTCAACAACTCTAAGTTATCATCATCAAGGAGGTTTACATTGACAAACTATGCCACAACTATCCTTCAGGGAACAACCAGTGTTGTTTTTATAACAGTCTACAAAACACACACCTCATGGTAAAGTTATACAAAACAAAGTTACTAAAAATTACAGTGAAATGAAACTAGAAACAAAATATGTTGTATTAATATATACATGACTATGTATAGAATAAACAAAATGAGGTACTGAATCTTAAATTGAAACATTTAAAATTAATAAAACAGAAGAAATTGACTGCAATATTGAACAAGAAACGTTTTCAATGTACACTGGATATAAAATGGCATAATTTGAAAGTTTTCCCATACAGGGTGTAAACGGTATGAGTGCAAATATTTTAAGGTATAAAAGTTCGGATATAAAAATAAAACCAAAGCCTAATAACTTTGTTTTTAAAGAGCTATAGTTTCACCAAAAAAATGAAAAAGTTATGTACTTTACACCCATTTTTAACATGGCCAACACATAATTTTACATTTTTTTAGAGTTCTTTGGGAATAACATCACATAAACTTGAAAGTCTGTATATTTCAAGTCCAAACATTTCAAGGTCTAAATCAGACCCCGTTTTCAATGATAATTAACTTAACACAATTGAACAAGAAAAATTAAACAAATTACACAAACATGAACACAACACGAAACGAAAACTACAAGAGTCTGCTTTAATTTTGTTAAATGAAAACTATTGTATCGCTATTACCTCTGAGGACTTTAATCGTTCCTGTTTGCCGATGATTAAGGAGTCTGACCTAGATTGAATGCTGTTTCCATGTATGTAAGATCTGTGGCTGTTGCAATGTTAATTTAGTTTACCTTTCTTTGTGTCGGTTTTGTTTTCAGTTAAAGTTTAGTTTGGTGGAAAATTTTGACGAGAAGTAGATTAAATTTTACTGTTAGGTGCATTCTTTGTGTTGAAAATAATAACTATGGAGTTTATTTTTCCGTAAGTACTGTATCTAACTGAAATATTTGAATTTAATAACGCCACCACACAAAAAAAGGTGTCTGAAATGTTCATGCGACATATGATTTCTGAAGTATTTTCGCCCGCTGAACACGAATCTGGAGTCAGAATTGCTCCATCACCCTTCAATTTTCAGCAAAACGCTAAAGAATTTTCTGAAAAATGAAGAGTTTTGTACGTGAATCTAATTTCTGAAGTTTTCTATTCCTTCACGTTCATTAACATTTTAACGAAGATAAACATAGAGTGTTGCGGAAATGATAGAAAATGACTTGAAAATATATCAGCGCTTTGTCGGGGAGCTGATTCCTTCGCGGTCTTTATGAAGCTGATCGAATTCTAACATCGAATTGATTTTTCAGAAGATTCTTCTGAATTTCGCTGATAAATGAAGGTTGATTAAAAACCCTCATTTTCAGAAGATTTTTCAGCGTTTTGTTGAAAATTAAAGGGTGATGGAGCAATTCTGACTCAGGATTCGTGTTCAGCGGGCGAAAATACATCGGAAATCTTATGTCCCATGTACATTTCAGACAATTTTTTGTGTGTGGTGGTGTAATTAATATGTTTCTGATTAATTTAGCAGTTAAAAAAGATCATGTCAAGTTACTAAATAATATGTAAATAGCAGAAGTAGCTTTTTATTCTTCTCTCCTTTAACTCAATTTCGCGAATTTTTCTTCCAAAAACTAATGTCAAAGAACGAAATTATTTCAGGAATATGTCACCAAATGTTTATTTACAAAAAATAATCTCAACAAAATAATAATAAACAGAGGTGTTAATTTTTTTCGTAGACGAAGTATTTCTTTAAGAGGTCTCGTCTAGCTGATTTGTATTGGCCGACAGGCGACCTTGCCGCATTGACAATAATTTACTTAAAATGTTTTTTGGATTACCTTGCTTATATCCAATAGACTTTAGTAGTACAAATGTTTTTTGTTTGATTTGGTGGGTACTATCTCTACCTAAAATATATTGTTATAAACTTCGTGGGTTCAATTTAAAATTATACAACTAATATTCACTTTCACTTTTCTAGAACTTTTATTTACATCAAATTATACAGAACAGCTGATTCACAATAACATTTCTACATATAAGCTCTTCGCTGTACTAACTTACTCGCGATGGTGGGCTGCTTCCTTTTTAAAACCAGCATCGAAAATTCTCGTAAAATCAATCATCAATCCTACAGCTGCCTAGCCATTTCGAGAACATTTTTTCCCTCAAAGCGATCGGTGTCGTGCTGGAATGAAATCAGGGCCGGCTTAAGGAAATTTCGTTACACTACACCCCCCCTCCCCTTTAATTCTGATCGTCCCGGTCAGAAACATCCTCTCCATGGTAGGGAGTCGATCTAAATGGACTTTCAACTTAGCCCTGGGGTTTCGACTGATCCGGTAGACGACGTCATTAAGCCTTTTGACCACCTCGTATGGACCATCCCAGGCAGGTGTAAGCTTTGGGGATTTACCCTTGTTACGTTGGGGGTTGTACAGCCAGACTTTGTCCCTCTCTGGGAACCCGACTGAATTGGCCTTGAGGTCGTATCGCGTCTTCATCCGGTCACTGGTGGCCAACATCTGCGTTCGGGCTAATTCGTGTATTGCCAGCATGTTATGTCGTAGCTGGTCGGCATAATCGTCGATTTCTTGGGAAGGTTCTTCGGGGGAGCCAAAAGCCAAATCGCAGGGTAATCGCAGCTCCTTTCCGAATAGGACCCTGGCTGGAGTCAGGCCTGTACTATTATGTACGTCAGGGGAATATGCTTGGAATGTCTTCGATGGCACATTACATATAATATCCAACAAAATGTATGAATTAGATGTTCAATGCAAGTATGTAATTGACGAAGGACCTTTAACGGAACAATCAATAAAACACGTGCCGTCGCGTAATTGAAATCACCAAATAAAAGTTAATTACTGACCTTTTACGTCGAAGCTTTGCAGGTGGTGTTTTCTTGGTTCTTCTTTCTTCAGAGGCTAGCCCCGCAGCGGCAGGAACTGCTTTTAGAGCTTCGTCTGGACCACACGTTAATAGCGACGTAATGTTCATTGATTGAGCCAACAAAAATGCGGGTTTAACAACAAATGATGCGCTTTTGTTAACACAAAAGAAATAAAATGAAAGCGGTTTAGCGGTTGTTACGACCGGAACTATAACTCGCGAAATCGTAACACAATAACAACAAAAAGCGGCCGTCGTAAGACGGAATCAAAAACGTCCAAATAGCTTGGAAGTCAATACACGAATCACGAATACTGTCTTTATTTTACACGCAAAAAACACTTAAAATTAGCATTAGCGCGACGGAAGGTTTTGGAGAAGGTGCAGAAGTTTAAAAATCAATGAAGTAATTCAATCAAATTTAAACAATACACTGAACAAATTGCGGGAACGCAACATATCCCTCCAGCCTTGAATTACTAATTTCAAAACTAAGGGTCCACTGGCAGTGGACAGAGCTTTACAAGAGGTCGCTTCAAAGTACCACTTGCAGTTTTAACTGTAGCAACGCATACAACACCATCACCTCCAGGATGTTCGCCCTAATGGCCAATTCAAAGGAGGGGAAGTGTCTTGCTTCAAAATAACAAGAGTACCTGGCTTAACAACCTCCGAGGGATCAGTCCATTTGCTCCGTTGACCAACGTTTCCAGAATGCCTGATGCAATCGACGCAGTAACTGCCTGTTTCATAATCAACTTGTAACTTGTAGTTTTGTAACTTGTAGAATTAAACGTCAAAATTATTATACAAGTGACAACTTGTAAAATCCAAAATATTCGTATTCGAAATGTGCACGAGAGTAGCACAGAACACAGATCATGCAAAAAATAGTAAGTAGCGGCACCTAACATGCGGAACTATTGGCGAATATGTCAAACGTTTATACAAAGAGAATAAATAATAAATAATGTTTTTAGATGAAGTTGAAAATGCCACATAGAAAAACGGAAATAAATACAGGTTTTGAAAATATAAAACGGTATATTTCCAACCTTAAATTGTGATGAGAAATAAATAAGTTTTAACACACTCAAATACAGGTGACATTAACACCATATAAAACACATTTAAAGGTAAGTAATGCCATTCACATTCTGCATGTGAATGGCATGAGCTTAAATGTATGTTACTGGAAGCCTTTGTATAACTATTTAATTAATTTAAGCAAGTATCTTGAATATCTTCATAACATTTTGAAGGCAGAATGAAACTGATGGAAGCAGTAAAACATTATGAATATCATGAACAATTTTTGTTTCATAACTGATGAAAATAATAACTCCTGTTTCTTTAATTACGAACCCAAAGACATATTGCCATCCTTACAAACCAACTTAGCGGTAAGAACTGAAGCACACAGTTCCAATCTGGGAAGTGACAAAGTTTTCAAAGGGGCAACTTTCGATTTAGACAAGACAAAAAACTTTGACGAAATCCAGATGCGGTTTCGAACACAAAATAAACAACAGCGGCATAACCTTTCTCAGAAGCATCACCAAATGCGTGAAGTTCACAACTATAAAAGTTTTCTATAGCAAGCAGGCGAGGCAAAACTAAATTCTCCAAGGTCAACACAATAGCGATAATGTCTTGCTGCAACTTGGAACCGATAAACAAACAATCATTCAAAGATAACCGATGAGGTATCTTAGCGGATGCATTAAACACTACACGAAGTTGGGTTGTGCTACTATCAGGTTTCAAAACACAATGATGCGGTATGTAGTAACAATCAGAAGCAGTAGATGGATCAGAAACCAACTCCATATGTTCAAGCTCTAAATACTCTTTGGGAAAATCACAATATTGTTTATAGAGCGCTGGTTGCTTTAGAAGACGTCTTTCTAAAAAACAGAAACGTTGTACGGCGAGATTATACATTCCATCAAAAGCAGGAAGTGTATTTCGAAAAGGAAGGGGCACAACGAATCTACCTGAATCCAATCTCCTGCATCCCTCCGAAAATATTTTTTCGCAGATAAGATCATCAGGGGACTGAACCAGTGCGGTAGGAACATCTTCAATTGTCCAGAACCTTTGGAGTGAATCATCTAATGATACTACATCTTCAATTTTACAAAAAAGCGAAGTTGGGTTTGTGACTGACTGAGAGTGAGAGTTAACAGAACTCGAAGACACTCTACCCATAAGGATGTAACCAAACACAGTGTTAATAGCATTAGGGACACCCTCCTTTCCCAGAAGGCGTCCATCCAACAAAATTTGAGAGAATATATCGGCACCTAACAAAAGGTCAATAACGCTTGGGCTATTGAAACCAGGAACAGCAAGTTTCAAATTGGTTAAATATGCCATATTAGCCATGTTAATGGGCGCAACAGGCATATCATTGCAAATGCTGGGTAAAACAATAGTATCAACAACAAAATTGCACTCGCGCTTTACTATAGAGCTAAGAGAAAGGGTAAGAGAGCCCTCAGCAAAGGTACTCTGCACAGAACCTAGCCCGTTGAGTTGAATCGAAGCGGGCATAGGTCGGAAGCCAAGGCGTTTCACAGCCTGGCTCGCAATGAATGATCTCATGCTACCAGAATCTAGCAGACATCGCAAAGTTTGATAAGAACCGTGCTTATCTAATACCTCAACTAAAGCGGTAGATAACAGCACATTTAAATTGTAAAACAAAAGTGAGCTATTACAAGAAGTCTGCGGTAGAGAAGTTTCGGAACTTTCAACAGTATTAATGGTACTGGATCCACCAGATGTGGAAGCCAGGTTTGCGGGGGGAGCACTAGATTCAGATCGAATCACCACGATTTACAAAATGAAGCAATGTGTGATGGCGTTGTTTGCAGTTGCGGCAAGTGGATAAAGATTTACAGCGATTTACCTGATGAGAATCGCTCAAGCAATAAAACAAAGTCTAAAATCTTTTACAAACTTAAACCGCGTTGATACTGATTTGTTCAAGAATTCAGAACATTTGTAAATCGCATGATCGGATTTACAAACTAAACAATTTATATTCTTAGTGACAAACAAAGATGTAGTGAAACGGGAAGAATGTTGCTTTGAATTCAATGGTAACCTTTTGTCAACACTTCGCTTTGCCTTGCGGGATAATTCAACATGTTCAAAGGCATCGCAATGCTTCGACAAAAAATCAGCAACTTCCGAGCGGATCGGAAAGTCATCTTGAGCGGTCACAGTACCATGGTAAAGTTCAAACTTAGTGGCTAAATTCTTTGGAACTCGTTTCAACATCATCTGAACGATACAAAAATCCCACTGATTTACTGGTAAACCCAGATTCTTCAGTGCTTCCAAATTATCACTGAAGTCATCCAATAACTTCCGAACCTCTGAAGGGCTATCTGAAGTTAGTTGGAGGAATTGTTCTAAAGCTGACCAATGAGACTCCGCGATTAAACGAGTTCGCTTGAATTTTTTCAAAAGTGTTTCATAAGCACTCACGTAATTGTTTTGTGTTAGTTTAAAATTCCTAATAGCCTCAAAAGCAGGTTCTTTTCAAAGCTAACTACAAATATTTGAACTTCTGCATAGTACTGAGTTTTTCATTATTGTGAATTAATGAATCAAACAAATCGATAAAAGTACCAAATTCTAATATGTCTCCACTAAATGAAGGCAAATCAATTCGCGGCAAAGCAACACTTTCCTGTCCCCGAGCTATATTTTGTGGCGTAAAATTCTGAACAGATTTCATTTTAGCAAAAATTGAATAAAACAATTTTTCAAATTTATTGCGTATGTCATCCTCAAAGTCAAAATCATCTGAAATCAAACATACAATCGAATTGTGATGTTTAAAAAATTCTGAATGAATTGAATCAACCATATCAATCATGCAAAGAAACAATACAACGTCGTCACCTCTTAAGGCTTTCTCGGCAGCAAAATAAATATGTTCTAATCTTTTAAACTCTGATTGTCGATGATTTTTAAATTTACGTAAATTTTCAGCGGTTTTTGACATCTTAATAATAAATTAAAATCACTGAAACGCCACTCAACAAATCTAACACGATAGAACGAAAATACTATTCAAAAAATCTACAATTTTCTACTGTTGAAGTAGAAAATATCTGACCAAATGTCAAATAAATTCAAAACGATTTAGCAAAATAACCAAACAAACGAAACGAGCTCTTGTAAGTTTTTTAACGCGGCAAAAAATATGCGAAATTTATTTCCAACGGAATGAATGAATATCCCGAACTTGCTTTCTCTTTTAACAAATAATGAATGCGAAAATTCAATGCGGTTTTCAACAATAATTGCAACGAAAAATCAATGGTTTGATCGATAAACTTTGCACGGAATTAACTCAAATTGCATCCGGCTCGAAGTTGGACCAAATTATGAATTACATATAATATCAAAAAAAATGTATGAATTAGATGTTGCGGTTTTAGTTCAATGCTGGTTCAATGCAAGTATGTAATTGACGAAGGACCTTTAGCAGAACAATCAATAAAACACGTGCCATCGCGTAAATGCAATCACGATATAAAAGTTAATCACTGACCATTTACGTCGAAGCTCTGCAGGTGGTGTTTTCTTGGTTCTTCTTTTTTCAGAGGCTAGCTCCGCAGCGGCAGGAACTGTTTTTAGAGCTTCGTCTGGACAACACGTTACACAAAATATAGCGACGTAATGTTCATTGATTGAGCAAACAAAAATGCGGGTTTAACAACAAATGATGCGCTTTTGTTAACACAAAGAAACAAAATGAAAGCGGTTTAGCGGTTGTTACGACCGGAACTATAACTCGCGAAATCGTAACACAATAACAACAAAAAGCGGCCGTCGTAAGAAGGAATCAAAAACTTCCAAATAGCTTGGAAGTCAATACACGAATCACGAATACTGTCTTTATTTTACACGCAAAAAAACACTTAAAATTAGCATTAGCGCGACGGAAGGTTTTGGAAAAGGCGCAGAAGTTTAAAAATCAATGAAGTAATTCAATCAAATTTAAACAATACACTAAACAAATTGCGGGAACGCAACAATGCTCATCCCAATCACGCTGGTTATTACTGACGACCTTGGATAGGTGTTGCTCCAAGGTCCTGTTGAATCTTTCCACCATTACGTCTGACTGTGGGTGCAATGGCGTTGTTCTCGTTTTCCTGATCCCCAACATCGTGCAAACCTTCTGAAAAAAAATCGATTCGAAGTTACGCCCCTGGTCTGAATGTAGTTCCATCGGGACGCCAAACCTGCTGAATAGTTGTTCTACTAGCACCGTCGCTACCGTGGTTGCCTCTTGGTTGGGTAACGCATATGCCTCAGGCCATTTGCTGAAGTAATCCATTGCGACCAGAATGTATTTGTTCGGGGGAATAAATACATTCTGGTCTGAGAGGGGTCTCAGACTCGGGAAACGGACCGGCGACATCGATGGCATTTCTTTCGAATGGGACGCCCACATTGTACTGCTGCATTCTGCCCTTGGTCTGGGTCTTCGGGCCCTTACTGGCTGCACAGATGGCACATTTGCGCCACCAAGCTCTGACGTCTTCGAAGTAATTCACCCAGTAGTACCGCTGGCGAACTTTGTCAAGGGTTTTATTCATGCCCAGGTGGCCTCCGGTAATTCCATCATGTACTTCGGTCAGGATGGCTGGTACCTTTTTCTTCGGAACTACCAGTTGGGACTTGGTTTCTCGTCCATCAATGCTTTCCCAAACTCGCTTGAGCATTCCATTGTCTACTCTCCGAGAGTCCCATTGAGCCCATAACGATTTCAGCACGCCGGAGTATCTAGCTACCTCGTCCCATCGTGGCCAGGGTGCCCCTCTCGTTTTGAGTGACAAGATTGGTTCGATGTCTGGATCAGCCATTTGGTCCTAGATGCACTGTTCTGTTGTCCAGTCTTCATTGGCCTGCACTCGGATCTGTCTGATGGAGATACCCTTCAGACAGATTCCGCATTCTGCTCTACAGGGTCTTCTGGATAGGGCATCGGCATTATTGTGCAAACGGCCGGCACGGTGTTTTACCTTGAAATCGTATTGCTGTAGTTTCTCCATCCACCTGGCCAGTTGTCCTTCCGGTGTCTTCATGTCCAGCATCCATTTGAAGGCGGCATGATCTGTCCGGATTATGAAATGACGACCATAAAGGTATTTATGGAAATGGTCTACAGCCCTTATTATTGCCAGAAGTTCTTTTCTGGTGACGCAATAATTTCTTTCTGGTTTCGAGAATCCACGGCTGTAGTACTCGATCACCCTCTCTTCACCATCTTGCACCTGGGATAGGACGGCCCCCAAACCTGTGTTGCTGGCGTCGGTGTCTAAGATGAACTTGCGGGACTGTGTAGGAAAGGCTAGGATTGGGCTGGAACATAGTGCTGCCTTCAGTCGCCTGAATGATTTTTCACAATCCTGATTCCAACGGAAGGTCTCTTTCTCAGTGGTCTGCCGATGTAGAGGGGCGGCAATGGTGGCAAATCCCTCAACAAATCGCCTGTAGTAGGAACAGAGGCCCAAGAAGCTTCGCAATTCATGCTTGTCGCTTGGGACTGGCCAGTCACGGATCGCTTCTATCTTGTCCTCGTTGGTGCGGATTCCTGACTCGGAAACGACGTGGCCCAAAAACTCTACTTCTTTTTGGAACAAGGAACACTTGTTCGGGTTGAGTCTCAGGTTGGCGTTATTAATTCTGGAGAATACTTCGCCCAGGTTCTTCACATGGTCGTCGAATGTCTGACCCATGACTAGAATGTCGTCGAGGTATACAAGCACGTCCTCCAGGTTAACCCGCTCAGGACATACTCCATTAGCCTCTCGAATGTTGCGGGAGCATTACATAACCCAAAGGGCATGACCGTGAACTGAAACAGCCCTTTACTGGTGGAGAACGCTGTCTTCTCTCTGTCGTTTGCGTGTAGACCAACCTGCCAATATCCACTTTTTCGGTCTAGTGTGGAGAACCAACGGGAGCCTGCTAGTGTGGTCAGAGTGTCATCGATTCGGGGTAGTGGATAGCTGTCTTTCTTCGTGACATCATTCAGCTTTCTGTAATCCACGGAAAATCGGGTGGTTCCATCCTTCTTTTTAACTAGCACGACGGGAGCAGACCATGGGCTGATGGATGGCTCAATAACTCCCATGTTGTAACAAGGGCTCGATGTTTTCCTCGACTGTCTGTTGGTGCCCAAATGGTAGTGGTCTAGGTGATATTCTGATGGGTTGAGCCTTTCCGGTATCTATTCGATGCTGGATGATGTTGGTGCGACCAGTGGTTCCATCTTGACTGTTAAAAATTTGCCAGTGCTTTGTGATAAATTGCTGGACTGGAATATATGTTCCTTAATCAATCAGTGAACTCAATAAATTATCTTTTAACTGCAAGTGTCAAGTAAGTAAGAACAAACATGACACAAATAGTGACACAGACGATACAGTTGTCGATAAACAAACAACATGTTCAAAAAAATATTGCGTATAAAACAGTAAACGAGGCCATTGCCATGATGTACACGGTGCGAAATACACCCTGGCTTGTACCAATTGCTCATAAATAACACAGATATTAAAATTTCTTGCAACAAAGGGATATAATTTAATTGGGACTGATTTTTGACGAGTGCCTAAAGGCGGAAACACACTGTTGAAACGCGACGCCACCCGATATGACGCAACACGTGTTAAGTCAAAACAAATTTTACTATTTTTTATAGCTAGAAACATACTACACACAAACGACAATACCCTACTCGGGTGTTTGCATTGTGTTTCTAGCCATAAGAGATACTACGGTTTGATTTGACGGAACACGAGTCACGTCGGCCGGGTGGCATCCCGTTTCGATAATGTGCCTCAGCCTTAACATTTGATGAGCAGCATGATAGGTTGCCTACCAAATTGAACTCACATACCAAATTCGAAGTTTTAGAAATCTTTTGAACTTTCAGCAACTGATGATGCTGTGTTATGCGCAGGTGGATTGCTGTCTACATTATGGAGTTTGTTTTTGGGGTCGTCGGCCTTCCTCTTTGATACACCCTATTATTAACCTAATAATCCAAAAAGGGACCTACAAAATCAGCTTTACCGAACTACATTGGATGTACACAAGCCTTTTTAAATGTCCAAGAAAAGTCAAATAAAGAATGTATTATAAAATCTCATATAATAATTAAAAGAAAAAGACGTATTAACATTTAGTATAAATTTTTTTTTCCGTTCACAGAAGTTCTCATACGGTCTGTGGCAACGAAGCCATGCACTTGGCTAAACGTCTGAATGAGGAATTGGCCAATCAAGCTGCTCAGCACAATGGTAGTTACAACTTAAATCGATCGGCAAGTCCAGAACTGGAACAACAAAGATCGAGAAGTTACGATCATAAAAGTCCACAAAAGAGCAAAGGTATGTACATTAGTGAGAAGTTCATAACAAATTTTGCAAGTTTGATCGGTTTTCCGCTAATACTACATCATCTCGCAGTATTGTAACATGCGCTGTTTTTCATTTACACACAAGTTTTGATTCGACATTAAATGAGATCAGGAAAAATTACTGATATAGCGATTACTGAAATCGGATCATACTTTATAAGACAAATAAGAAACATTTGTGTTGAATTAAATTTACATTTAAGGAAGCTATTAATTAAATTGGGTTAATTCAAAGTATCACATGAGTACATTTACTTTAGTACACATGTAAAAATCTCTCATTTGTTTACAGTCTTACTTAGTTTTTTCAAGTTTGTACATCACATACATTTCACATAAGTTGTACATATTCTTAGAGCTTCACACAAAAATATTTACAATTATCCGAGTTTATTTTTAACCTTTAAGAAGCACTAATAAGAATGTTTCATGAACCAAGTTGCCACAATTTTATATCAAACATTTCTACTAATAGAAAACATTTCACTTATAACGATCCTTAAAAGAAACCTTCAATATCGAAATTGAAAAACTGTCAACGGTTAAGGCATTATTAAAAATCATTTTACAGTTAGTCGAACGAGAGTGAACTTTTGGACCCAGAATGCGAGAGGTAATTGGTATTGATTGAGGCTAAGCATCAAAAATGACACCATATATCACTTAACTTTTACAAATTAATGCAATGACTTTGGCGAAAGCATTGTTTTAAAAGAAATGAATGTTAAACAATTCCTCCATGGTTTCCACACGGATGTCTTAGGTGGTCTTACACGGATTTTATAAATCCTTATTATGAACTAGTTAGGCCAATATTTCATTAAAATTTACTAATTGACAACAATTTCACAAGAAGTTTTCAAAAATGAAAAACAATTCATCATATTATGTGTCTGTATCTTATGTCATCAGTTAATTAATAGTATCTATGCCATAATTAACATGATTGTAATAGAACAATTCATAGAAGTAAATTATTTTAAACAATAAAAACACGCATTTATTGCTTATATTATGAAAAGTGATCATAATACCTTCAATTGAAGCGAATCAGACTTATCAGAATGAGCGTTTATAAATACCAATTTTCATCGCGAATGGCCGGATTATCATTAATTAGATTTTTTCATTCATTCACCTGATAACGAAGCAGCTGTAACATGATCTAAAAAATGACGCAAGATTAATTGGACTGGAGAACGATATTGTCGGTTAAGTAGTTTTTACAGAATTATATTTAAAATATTTTGGAAAGTCTTCAAATGCGCTTCACCTTGTATCTTGGATTTTCATTACAATGCCGTAAAATGCTGTCAATGGAAAAGTTGTATTTCCATTGACAGCATTTCGATCCCTTCATCATATGATATTATTAAACACCAAAAGCTGCACTAATGAATAAGCAAAATACAAAAATCCATATTTTTGCGGGTTTCTATTGTTTGAATAATTTTCTGAAAATGTGTTCAGAATACTTAAAATCGGTTTTTGGTCTAATATAGAAATAAGGTAAACTTTATATACATAATTATATGCAAAAGTAAGCAAAAATTTGATATAAATTATTTGTTGTTTTTACTTCGAGATAAACTTCTGAATGTCTTCGGGTGATTTTGCTTTTCAATCGGGGCTAACAGCTTGATTTTTGTTTGTTCAGTAGATGTCAGTTCGAAAAATCAGAAGAAAACAGCAGATTTGCTCGGTTTTCTATTTAAACATTCACCTAATACTCTTTAAAAAATGTGTCCATTCAACATCTTGCTGCTATTTATAATTAACTTAATCTCTTTAGTATAATCTCGTTAGTATTATGCTCACGGCTCACTAATAAATAAATTGCACTGAATGTACCACGTGACTATATTAAGGTTGATTCTCCCTATACGTTCCATTCCGGTTTCGTTCCGTTTACGTAAAATATTATTTGCTGTAAATTAATGCAGATGTGCACACCATCTCCGTTTCCTAACAATACCGTTCCATATAGATACAGACATGTTTGTTACGGACAGGCTGAGACGTGACAGAAGCGGGTAGGGACGTATCCACTTTTTGGTTTAGGGAGGAGCAAATTAGAAAAACAATTATCCTAGAGTGGGGTATATCAGGGAAAAAATGTCATAGAAAGAGAAAAAAAATTGTCCTAGGGGACAAGTCAGCAAATTTATGGGAAGGTTTTTCAGATTCAGGGGGGACAGATCACCTCCCCTGCCCCCCCTCCTCGGTACGCCCATGGAAGCGGAATTGGTAAAGGGGGCATTGTTTCCATTTCAGTTCAATATATCTGACGCACAATTCATCTTTTATTTTAATATTAATGACAAGAAGTTAATTGAACTGGTGAGAAAAAATACGGTCCTCAAAACTTAAAGAGCATTAAACTACCCAAATGTGTTACTACCAAAAACCAATATACTGCACTGGTCCAAATATGGGGCATTAACCGACTTAAAAAAAATAGGAGGTTCTAATATTGTTGCGGAAATGTTACTTGATATATTTGCTGATTTTGGACTAATTTTAATGCTTCTTTTTTGTTGAATAGGTCACATATCGGGGATAATCCTTTTCTAATTTAAAACGAAAAGATTCCACCCTTAATACTGAAATTAAACGAAATTTCATATTGGATTCTATAATTGGTTTTTCTGAGAAACTAACCACATGTTTTATTCCCGAGTTTACTAGTGGTTTACACAATGATTTTCTGAAACATATTCGGCGTTCAGGAATATTTAGCCATCATTCTTAAAACCCAACATCCTGTGGCAGTGCTATTTAACTACAGATATTTTGGGATTGATATAACCCAGAAGCAGTTTGTACAAAATTTTGGTGGTAATCATTGCTCTAAATACTTGTTGAGGGCACACACTACCACTCGCATCGATCTGTGCTATTAATAAAATATGTAGTAATTTATTTTTTTTAGAAAACTATATCATTCATGAAACATCCTTCTTAAACACTCTAGCAACTTAGGCTTGGATGCTTGTTTGTCATATTTAGCAGATTGAGAGTGCATTCTTGAATAAAATCTAGAAGTTCTAAAACCTTGGATTGTTTTTTAGAAACTGTAACATTACTGCCATGCTACATCAAATACAAGAAGCTGTTTTCTGTTTATGTCGGAAGAGAGAACTTCATAACAAAGTGGATTATAACTGAAAGTTGAATAGTTCAAATTCAGAAATTATTTTTAAAGCAGAGTTTAGAATTGTGTACAAATGTAGAATAAACTTAGTAAGACTGAATGGAGTTTCTGTGAGTTATTATATTAATTATGAATATTTATGAAATAGAAATTTTGTTAGCTGTAACAAATGTCATATAAAAATTATGAGTTTTTATTAAAAACCAAAGCTGCAATTAGTATACAAAAATATTTTGGTAAGGGGTAATGTAAACATTTTTAGTTTTTTGTCCTCCTAGATAACTGAAGAAAATCTGATTTTAGGCATTAGAATCGTTTTTATTATATTCTGAATTACAAAGATTAGACTTTAAAATATATTTTTTTATACTGAACACAAGATCAAACTAATCCTAGGCCAAATTTATTGATTCTGATCTTTTATTACTGTTTTGTTAAAGAAAAAAAAATCAAACTTAAAGTATAAATAAGTCTGGTGTGCTTGTAGTACGAAATATAAACAAATAAAAACTCTTTACAACATTCAAAATTTTTAGTAAATCCACACAACTAAATTTCCAAAAAAAAAAAAATAGAAAAATATACTGCCATGCGGTAAACTCATCGAATTATTAACTACAAATTTTCACAAGAGCTTAATGTCAAGAATATGTTTTCATTGCTAGCTTTAATGTTAAATCACTGTAATCTGTTATATCACTCAGCAAAGTACTCTACATAAAAACGCGTAATTCACAAACAGAGAAAAATATTCAAACCAATCTAAAACTAAAATTATGTATCTGTCATGCCAATAACTGTAGTTTAAGAAACTCAAAAACACGTTTAGCAAATCGAAGTAAGATTTAAAATTATAATATATAAAATATAAAGATATTCCCATCAACAAACCATACTAAAACTAAAATTATGAATCTGCCATGCCAATAACTATAGTTCATTTAATTAAATGAGCGCTATAGATCACATGAGATTAACTGAAGAGTGAATAAAAATAATTATAGCAATAAACCGAGACCTACAGATTCATCAGGCAAAAAAGCAACGATGAGCAGAAGAACTAAAACACTTTAACTTAAAAGTACAAATTCTAATATTGTTGACATCACTGCAGAGAGTCGCAAATCTTGGTGACCGTTTACTAAAGAGATTGACTTATCCGTAACCGGGTTTGGTGCTGTTAATTGTAGGATGCCTTGTAGTAGTTATTAATAAAAATCGACCTTGAGCTACAGTTATAGGGCATCCTTTTCCATTTGACACTTTGGCAAACACTTATTAGCTCAGCTATTTGAGGTTCTACTCATTATCCTTGTTTGGCTAAGAAGATTCATAACTATGCTAGGATCTGATTGGTAGCGCTGTAGTCAAGTTATTAACAAATTATGTATTTATAAACCGAAATTATTCATATTTACTCAATCTGTATTTTCGGGACGTTGGTCGTAACTATTTCAAAATACGCTGTGGTCAATTAATTAACAAATACTATATTTATAAACCAAAATGATTCATATTTACACAATGTTTGCTATTCAACGGAATAGTTTTGATATACCAAGTTTTGCCGAAACGATGATTTATAGCGTTAGATAGCGCTATTTTGATCTTTATGACTCACTGGAAACCAGTGGCGGCTGGTGGGTTATGAAACTGGTGGTGCACTTTACTGGTCAAATATTGGGATTCAAAGATGCAACAAAACAAACTATAGCTTTGCTAATACTGCATTTATTTTTTATTAATTAAAATATTCGTCGACTTTCTTCGAAAGCGAAATGTTCAAAATGTTAAAGTCCGGCATTGCTAGCGCTAGCCGAAGTGCACGGTGAAATATTCTTTCATGCGAATATAAGTCTTAATACAAGTTTGGATTAGAGCTTAAATTCTTTTTTGATACATTCGTTGGTATTGAAATGATATTTATTAATTTGGGTTGATTTTTAACCTTATTAAAAGCTTATTAAATTTGGTGGTTCAGCGCACGAGTGAACTTAAGGGACAGCCGCCCCTGCTGGAAACAACATCTACCGACTTACTTGTATAGTTAAATAATTGTTTATCTACAATTCACTATTCTAGTTTTTAGAAGTAGCTTGCGTGCCAAAAATTGTCATGTGCGAACAACTGGATACATATACAAGAAAAGTAAAAAGAAAAAATGATTGGTTCCGGTAGTTAGAAACTCAGTTGGCATTACTCGGTCATTTTAGGGGTTAGTTTTACTCGCTTAAAAATTACTCCATTTATTTTGAAAATATTTTATGTATACTAATTGCTAGTCGAATCAGATTCAACATTTTTGAATTGGATAGTTTTAATTTAATCTTATCAAAATGTGTATTTGAACAGCCGCAAAATTGCATCAGAGTCTGGATGCCGTTAACAGTCAAGGTATGGGAACTTACATAATTTATTTACGCGAGTAAGGTGTTCGTTTTGTTCATTTGAGAATAATGTACTAAAATAAATTGGTTTGTACCACATTGAGAAGTCAAAACTTCATAAATTAGGCAATAAATTTATATCGTTTGTTCATTGGGGACTTAAGAATGCTTTTTTTTTTCGAGAAATACATAACATCAAATTTATACAGAACATAAATCCATGCTTTTCTGTAATTTTTAGTTTGCTATGTTATAGAACGTTTGTTTTTGTATCCACTTTTAAAATGGCATGACTTCTCAAGTTGTATAACGCATTATTCTTTCAAAATCTCTGTAATTTTCATTTTTTTATTGTTTACGTCAAACAAAACGATAACAGTTTGTCGTTTGGTTGTAAATTTTTGTTTTATTTATAAGAAAACTACATGACACAGGTTGTTTTTAAGTTTTACTTCAAAGTTTCTCAAGATTATTTAAACAACACTATATGTAAATGTTCATTCAACTTGATTTTGTATTTAATAATAAGGTAGTCATTACTTAAAACTTTGCATTTTTTGCTATTGGTGATCACGGCTAATGGATATGATAATTTAAAGGGAATTTTGTTCGGAAATTCTTTCAGATAATTGCAAGTAACTAAAATGTAACTTTTGTATAAAAATTCATCCATTTATATCTTCGATTATATAACAATATATTAAAGACAAATATTTTGAGTATAGACAATATAGTTTCGTACTACAGATTGGTACAAATGCATTGCCCTGTACATTATTTAAGGGATGTTCTGTAAATTCATTATTGGATTGCTATTATTTGTTTTAAAATCTTTGTATTGCAATATACTTCGTGGGTTTAATTTAAAATTATAACAACTAATATTTACTTTCACTTTTCTAGAACTTTATTTACATTAAAACAGCTGATTCACAATACATTCTCATATACGCTAGTCGATGCGGTATCACTATCTGGCGATCGTGGCATGCTTGTTTTATATCACCAGCGTCGAATTCTCCAGTAGAAATCATCATCGTTCCTTCCGCTGCCGAGTCTTTTCGAGAATCGTATTTTTTATCTTGAAGCGTTTGTTGTCGTGCTGAAATGACACAGGGTTGGCTTTGGGTAAATTTCGTAACACTGCCCCCCTCTAATTCTGATCGTCCCGATCAGAAACATCCCCTCCATGGTAGGGAGCGAGTCGGTCTAAATGAACCAGCTTCAATTTAGCCTTGGGGTTTCGACGGATCCGGTAGACGACGTCATTAAGCCTCTTGACCACCTCGTATGGACCATCCCAGGCGGGTGTAAGCTTTGGGGATTTACCCTTGCTCCGTTGGGAGTTGTACAACCAGACTTTGTCCCTCTCCTGGAACCCGACTGAATTGGCCTTGAGGTCGTATCGCGTCTTCATCCGGTCACTGGTGGCCAACATCTGCGTTCGGGCTAATTCGTGTATTGCCAGCATGTTATGTCGGAGCTGGTCGGCATAATCGTCGATGTCTTGGGGAGGTTCTTCGGGGGAGCCAAATGCCAAGTCGCATGGTAATCGCAGCTCCTTTCCGAATAAGACCTTGGCTGGGGTCAGGCCTGTACTATTATGGACAGCAGAGCGATATGACAACAGGAATAGGGGAATATGCTCATCCCAATCACGCTGGTTATTGCTGACGACCTTGGATAGGTGTTGTTCCAAGGTCCTGTTGAATCTTTCCACCATTCCGTCTGACTGTGGGTGTAATGGTGTTGTTTTCGTTTTCCTGATCCCCAACATCGTGCAGACCTTCTGGAATACATTCGATTCGAAGTTACGCCCCTGGTCTGAATGTAATTCCATCGGGACACCAAACCTGCTGAATAGTTGTTCTACTAACACCGTCGCTACCGTGGTTGCCTCTTGGTTGGGTATCGCATATGCCTCAGGCCATTTGCTGAAGTAATCCATTGCGACCAGAATGTATTTGTTCCCCCTCTCAGACTCGGGAAACGGACCGGCGACATCGATGGCAATTCTCTTAAATGGGACGCCCACATTGTACTGCTGCATTCTGCCCTTGGTCCGGGTCTTCGGGCCCTTACTGGCGGCACATGTGGCACATTTGCGGCACCAAGCTCTTACGTCTTCGAAGTAATTCACCCAGTAGTACCGCTAGTACTTTGTCTAGGGTTTTATTCATGCCCAGGTGGCCTCCGGTAATCCCATCATGTACTTCGGTCAGGATGGCTGGTACCTTTTTCTTCGGAACTACCAGTTGGGACTTGGTTTCTCGTCCATCAGCGCTTTCCCAAACTCGCTCGAGCATTCCATTGTCTACTCTTAGAGAGTCCCACTGAGCCCATAACGTTTTCAGCACGCCGGAGTATCTAGCTACCTCGTCCCATCGTGGCCTGGGTGCCCCTCTCATTTTGAGTGACAAGATTGGTTCGATGTCTGGATCAGCCATTTGGTCCTGGATGCACTGTTCCGTTGTCCAGTCTTCATTGGCCTGCACTCGGATCTGCCTGATGGAGATACCCTCTCGCTGTTCCGCTCTACAGGGTCTTCTGGATAGGGCATCGGCATTATTGTGCAACGGCCGGCACGGTGTTCCACCTTGAAGTCGTATTGCTGTAATTTCTCCATCCATCTGGCCAGTTGTCCTTCCGGTGTCTTCATGTCCAGCAGCCATTTGAGTGCGGCATGATTTGTTCGGATTAAGAAATGGCGACCATACAGGTATTTGTGGAAATGGTGTACAGCCCTTATTATTGCAAGAAGTTCTTTTCTGGTGACGCAATAATTTCTTTCTGGCTTCGAGAATCCACGGCTGTAGTACTCGATCACCCTCTCTTCACCATCTTGCACCTGGGATAGGACGGCCCCCAAACCTGTGTTGCTGGCGTCGGTGTCTAAGATGAACTTGCCGGACTGTGTAGGAAAGGCTAGGATTGGGCTGGAACATAGTGCTGCCTTCAGTCGCCTGAATGATGTTTCGCAATCCTGACTCCAATGGAAGGTCTCTTTATCAGTGGTCTGCCGATGTAGAGGGGCGGCGATGGTGGCAAATCCCTCAACAAAACGCCGGTAGTATGAACAGAGGCCCAAGAAGCTTCGGAGTTCATGTTTGTCTCTTGGAACTGGCCAATCACGGATGGCTTCTATCTTGTCTTCGTTGGTGCGGATTCCTGACTCGGACACTACGTGGCCCAAAAACTCTACTTCTTTTTGAAACAAGGAACACTTCTTCGGATTGAGTCTCAGGTTGGCGTTATTAATTCTGGAGAATACTTCGCCCAGGTTCTTCAGATGGTCGTCGAATGTCTGGCCCATGACTAGAATGTCGTCGAGGTATACTAAGCACGTCCTCCATGTTAACCCGCTCAGTACATACTCCATTAGCCTCTCAAATGTAGCGGGTGCATTACATAACCCAAAGGGCATGACCGTGAACTGAAACAGCCCTTTACTGGTGGAGAACGCTGTCTTCTCTCTGTCGTTTGCGTGCAGACCAACCTGCCAATATCCACTTTTTAGGTCTAGTGTGGAAAACCAACGGGAGCCTGCTAGTGTGGTCAAAGTGTCATTATTCGGGGTAGTGGATAGCTGTCTTTCTTCGTGAAATCATTCAGCTTTCTGTAATCCACGCAAAATCGGGTGGTTCCATCTTTCTTTTTAACTAGCACGACGGGAGCAGACCATGGACTGATGGATGGCTCAATAACTCCATTTTGTAACATGGACTCGATGTTTTCCTCGACTGCCTGTTGTTGCCCCAATGGTAGTCGTCTAGGTGGTATTCTGATGGGTTGAGCCTTTCCGGTATCTATTCGATGCTGGATGATGTTGGTGCGACCGGTAGTTCCATTTTTACTGTTAAAAATTTGCCAGTGTTTTGTGATAAATTGCTTGGCTTTCTTCTGGTTCTCTGGTGTCAAGTGTGTCAAGTGGTCAGCAAACTGTTGTAGGAACTCTTTATCGGGCCCTGTCTCCTTCACCGACGTCTGGTACTCTTCTTCGCAATTGATGATTATCTCTACTGGCTCGAAACAAGCTATCTCTTGACCATTGGTAATTCTGATGTCGTTGTTGGACAAATTCAGGACTCTGATTGGTATATCTCGTCCAGTTTTAACTATAGCCCGTCCAACCAAGTAGCCATGAGCTGAGTGTACGGGCTCCACCATTCCAACGCAGCTCCCAGGATTGCTGTCTAGCTGCCCATGAATAATCTGTTCCGTTCGACCGGGAATTCTAGCTGAAGACTTTGCCACAATTTTTATAGGGGTGACTGATGTGTTGACGGGCCTTGTCAATACAAATTCCTCATTTAGGAACCGAAGAATATCATATCTAGGGTCGAACATAAATCCATGCTGGCTAATTAGGTCCATTCCCAGTATAAAATCGTCCTCAATATTCGCTACCAGGACCCTATGCCGGATCATGTTGTCCCCTATCTGTAGCACGACGTCTGCCTCACCCTGTATTGACATGGACTCGCCGGTGACTGTTCTGAGCTGTATGTTATTGGTAACTGGCCGAATTTCTGATGCTCTCAAAACCCTGGATTTGGCAATGGACACAGCGGCGCCGGTGTCGATGGTGATGGTAATTGCTCGCCCATTGATGGTGCCTCTGATGACTAGGCTGCCGCTATCTCGGCAAAATCCCCGGATGGATAACGTTTTGGGGACTGGTGGAGGGACAGTCAGCATTCGCCCCCCCTATGCTGACTGACTGACGGTCCCTGGACATGTGGCTGTTTTGTTGGTTATCCCTGGTCGGTGATCGTTCAGGTGGCCTCACTCGACAGTCACGTTGGAAATGCCCTGTTCGTCCGCTGCGGTAACATGCCCCTCTGGTGCCAGTTCTTTGTGACCGGTCTAATATTTTGTTCAGACCAGCCAGCAGCGCTTGAAATTGTGACTCTTCCTGGTTGAAGGAAACGGCTCGGACCCTTGGCTTGGACATGTTCATGACGGCCTCTACTTCCAAAGCCCGAAGTAGAGCTTCACTACTTTTCTTGACGCCACTCAGTCTTAAATTTCTTTGTACTTCCACATCTCTGATGCCGTTTATGAAACTCTGTGTGGCCAACTGGTCTTTCGTTTCCTCTGGCAGGTCTGTGTAGGACAAGTGTACTAACCGTCTAATCTCTGCTTCGAATTCTTGAAGGCTTTCACCGGATCTTTGCGTTTTTCCACTGAGTTGGACTTGGTATACCTGGCTCATGGATTGATTGTCGTAGCGTTTGTCTAGGATGGCGATGATCTTGTCGAAATTACCTTGTTCATCGACTGGAATGCTTTGGAGGAGTTCTAGGGCCGGACCTCTTAACGAAATTACCAGAGAAGTAGATTTTTCTTGATTATCCCAACCATTAGCTGTAGCCACGGCCTCAAATTGCCGTTTATACATGGGCCAAGATGAACTGCCGTCGAATGTAGGTGGTTTACTAAAGGAACCTTTGGTACTCACGGTGTTCTGGTATTTTCCTCGCTGTAAGTCCTGTTGCATTTTTTTGATTTCTGTTTCTACCTTGTTTTGAATAGCACTGATTACAAATTTCACCTGGCTCTGTATGGAATCGATGTCATCTACTTTGGTTTCAAGGGCCTCCACATTATTTTTTAGGATCTTTATGTCGTCGTTTATCTCTTTTATATCTGATTCTACTATTTGCATTCTTTCATTAACTGTTTCGTTAACTTGTGATACTATTTGCATTAGTTGTTCAACCTGCATTTGTCTTTTTTCTTCAGTTATTTTAAATTCATTTTGTCGTTTTAATTCACTTTGATCTTGTTTTTGTTCAAATTTCGAGAACAATCCTTCAATTAAATTATGTTGTTTTTCATCGATATTAGTGACAAGATTTCCTAATTCAACTTTAAGTTTATCATCAAAAGATTTCACTAACCTTTGTTGAATTTCTTCTTGATGTTGTTTCTCCTCCTTGTCACGTTTTTCTAGAATCTGTGCTATTTTTTCGTCTAGTCCCTCTGTAACCTGTTTGATAATTTTTCTGGTAGTTTCGTCGGTTTTTTCCATACTTCGAGTTTCCATAACTGCACTAATCCTTTACTTCTGACACCAAATTGCATTAAATTACATTAAAACAGCTGATTTACAATACATTCTCATATACGCTAGTCGACGCGGTATCACTATCTGGCGATCGTGGCATGCTTGTTTTATATCACCAGCGTCGAATTCTCCAGTAGAAATCATCATCGTTCCTTCCGCTGCCGAGTCTTTTCGAGAATCGTATTTTTTATCTTGAAGCGTTTGTTGTCGTGCTGAAATGACACAGGGTCGGCTTTGGGTAAATTTCGTAACACTATAAATACCAAGCAGTAATTCTTTATATTAATTATTCATCTTGAATTGTCTTTCAAATGAATTTCTCGAACAGGAATTTGATTTTTAAAATCCTACACAGACGAGTGTACTCGACATACTTTCAGAAAATAGGGAATTATCTACAATTTTTCGACATCAGTTCTGATTAATTCTGAACTTTAGTAAGTCTATGTATACAAAATATTAATTGCATCGAATCTTTACTCGTATTTTATCAAATTATTGGAGGCTTTTGGTAGTTCTATTATCATTGCCCTTCAACAGATGTTTTTTCTCTCTCCCACAAGGCCCAACAAATATATCTCCATAGGTCTTTATGTTTAAGCTATTCTCGTTTGAGATTCTTATGGGGAGTGTGGACGTATGTATCTATTATTTTTGGATCTTGGGAGTACTTTTTTCTTCGGGGCATAAAGGAACATTCCAAGTCTTCTATCTTATTTGTCCCAAAGTTATATACATATAATCAATATAAAAATATATTTAATATATATATATATATATATATATATATATATATATATATATAAAATGTTTCATATCTAGAATTTCCGAATAACATTCTACAATGCAGGGTATATATGACTAAAGTTTCTATTAACTAAGCACAGACAAGATATTTTAGAAGTAATGAATATTAATGATTTTGTAACTTAGCTTTTATCAGATAGCGTCAACATTTAATCTGACTTTGTTGTTGATCTAAATGTAAATTCTGTCATCTAAAGTCACATAATCAGAATTTACAAAGGTGGTTGTAGAAACTTTGGGACTGGCTATGCATGAGCAAAGTCAAGTTGATATTGTTCAGTATTATTAAAATTTATACTCATCTGCCTGGTAATCCCGTGCGACTGGTGGAACCAGTGAATGATATGTTTGTCCAGAGTTGTACCAAATTCTTCGGTTTTTCCTGATGGAAATACTTTTAGGGCTTGGTACAGTTCTTTTAGTATCATTCATTCTAATTCACCTCTCATTATAGAAGGATCAGCTTTCTTTCTAATACTCATTGTTTTGGTGTTTGCATTTCTTTCTGCTTTTTGCATGTGCCTTATTTTTTGTGTGATTTTTCTTGATTATAGTATTTTTGACGTATTTTTCTTCTATGTATCATAAATATGATGAAAATTTTGGAACAGTTTATCAGACATTAAATTTATTAAAAAATAACAGTATTTTAAACATTCATGCAAATACATTGTTGTTATTCAATACTATTTTAGGAAATTATGTCAATTCTCTATGAATGAAATGGAGATTTAATTTAGTTTCTAAAGATGTATATTATTAGTTGCTGACACTTTGTGTTTCTATAAGCAGTCAATTATTTTAGGTATGTTCAACAATCGTAATTGATTTTTCGCAAACGAATGCAATACTCGTACTTAGGTCCATCATATGTACAAATCAATTACTACAAGCTGGGCGTTATTAAGGACACCCACTTATATTTTTTGCTTATTGAAAATCCGTTTCTTATGACATCAGTTTTCATTAAATTGTGTTGAGAAAGCTATATTCAAGGACACTTTGTGTATATGAATTTCTAAAAACTGTTAATAAACGAAACAGTTCTTTAATGAATATTCTTATAACTATTTTGCGAACATAAACCAGTGATATTGAAATACAAAATCTTTGCTCACTTTCCAAAACGATTTCAGATAAGAATTAATTTACCTTCTCCTAAGTAACTTGTTTCCCGACTTGACCATACAATGTCTAAGACACGAATAGCTTGCCAGGTCTTCAGGCCCGTAGTTGGAGTCGTGGCGGCAGTTTCTCATGAATTCCCTGACCGTCCGGGCTATTCCTAACAGGACGGCTTTTGGCATTTCTTGGTAAAGATGTTCGTCCAGACCGAGGTATTTTACATTGTTTAATAGATGTTTTGGGACTACTCCTGTCGTTGACATACAGTTCGTGTGTTGTTTTGTTCATGTCCTACTGAGTCCTTTGAAATTCCAAATCCCTATATTTGGTTATTTTCTCACCCTTCCTGATATTTATATTATTGTTGTCACGAATTGCTATGTCAATTAAAGTTGTTTTCCGAGAGACTTTATCTACCAAAACTATATCTGGTCTATTGTGAGCAACAGTCCGATCAGTCAGTATCGTGCGGTCCCAGTACAGCTTGTAGAAGTTATTTTCTAAAACATATTCTGGTTTGTATTTATAGTATGGTAATCTCACCGACTGTGAGTTTCTGATCAGCGGTCTGGTGGTGTAATTGGACGTGTTGTTGTGTCAGTCGCAGTGGTGTTGAGTCATCAACCTGGCACATGACTCTGTGTAAATCAGAAAATTCTGCGAGTTTCTATGACTACCCAAATAGAAATTTGTTGATCTAATAGTTTGCTTAGATCTACCAATCCTCTTCCTCCTTCATACCGTGGCAAAGTTGTACGTTCGACAGAGCTCTTTGTATGGTGATTTTGAGCTTTTGTTAGTAAAACTTCAATGTCAGTCTTGCACCAATTACCTATACCGAAAGAGTAACTGAGCACTGAACACGCAAAGGTGAAACAGTTTCTTACTGTTAAGTTTGGTTTTCAACAGTCGTCTTACTCTTCTATAAAACTCTGCTGTTAAGTCCTTTTTCATGGTCAAGTACGTTGAGCCTGCTTTATTCCGAGGTATTTATAAGTATGACCTTCCCCCGTAGATTCAATTGAGCCATCTCCCATTTCGTAGTGCCCCTGCTGTATTTTGCCTTTAACTATAATAATAATTCGGCATTTGTCAAGGCCAAATTTCATATGGATGTCATTAGAGAACTATTTCAAGCATATCATGCAGCTGTTGTTCCGTAGCTGCCATAACTTTTAGTCGTCCATATATAACAAATGGTTTATCTTTAATGCTTGTACGTTGTTGGGTTTGAGACTGAATCCAAAATTAGTCCAGTTTGGTTTGTTTGAGAGAGTAGCAAGGCAGAACCACAGCGGGCTAAGAGAGTCCCCCTGGAATATACCCCATTCTGATTGTAATGGGGTCAGTTTGTATCGAACAGTCGGCTTCATTCAGTGAGATTTTGGTTTGCCAGGTGGACATGGCATATTCTAAAAAGTTAATAATACAATTATATCTGTTAGTGTTTCGTGGGTTGCGTACAGTTTCTTTATCCAGTAATTTTGCACACCATCTGATCCTGGTCTTTCCAGTTATGGAGGTGCTGCATTATGTTGGATGTGTCTTCCATTGCATGGTATCCTAGTTCAGAAATGCCTCCTCCACATTAATCCACCGGGGGCCACTTTCCATAAGGAATGTGCTGAGTCCTTTCTATGCAAGTTATGTCCTTATGCCTACCTAGATTCTCCGACAGCGCATTTTCGATGCTTCATCGATCATTTTGAATTTTCCGTCGGTCATTAGTGAATCTCATTGCCTGAGGTGTATTTTTCTTTTTACTGTCTTACAAAATCTGAATAGTATCAGACTATAATTAGGTTGGTAATTGATCTCTGAAAACACCCAGGTTGGCCATCTAAACTTAAACCATACTTGGTTCTCGTATATGAAGTTCAAGGATTATTTCAGATATTTTTTTCAAATTTGGGTTATACTATCTGTTATCCGGTCGCTAGAGGACACCATTCCTCCACACCAAATATCGCTTAACCATTTGGCGACCACTAGTTAGTTAAGTAATGTTTTTGTGAAATAAACATACATCGATCTCCTTTCACAAGTCGTACAATAAGAACAATTGAATCAGTACTGCTTTGTTGCAGTTTGCATACATGGCCATGAACGATTTATTAATTAATCAAGGGTTCGTGTAGATCAGCTAAATTGTTTTATATAACCCAACTTTATATATTTGAGAATTAAATATAGAAATTGCAATTTAAATATACTATTAATATATTAATGATTTTATTACAAAATTTTCATCATATATCGACGATTTATTCTATTTTCTTCTTGTATCTATAGCATTATTAATTTGTTCTTTTTATCTTCTTTTTGCTTCCTTTCGCTACCGTCCTTGTCTTGTTAACTTTATACATCATTCTAATCTATCGCCTTGTTAAATTCACACCTGAAAGAAGAGGGTTCCCATGACACAGACTCATCTATCACTCCAACTAACACCCCAAAAACACCTCCAATCGATATCCCCGTTACAAAAGTTAATCCATTCTATGCTGATGGTTTTAAAGATTGTACTTTTGAACCAATCAGTTCATATGACAAACCAAATCTGAGTCCGATATCTGGCTCATTCGAATTTGATTATCCTAGTGACGAATCAGGTATAGCGGGTAAAGCAGAAACACCTAGTAGGTCTTCCGGTGAATCTTCCGACAAATCAAGACCACCAAGCGCGACTAATGAATTACCTTTAACTCAGTTGAATTTAGCATTGTTCACTTCAAAAATGGAAAATAGAAAATCTTGCATAATGAGTACTAATGAGTTGCCTCTGTCGGAGCTTAGATTTGATTACGAATCCCATAAACTTTCAAGACAAAACACCAATGACAGTCAGAATGATAATTTGTCTATAGAAGCCAACTGGGATACAGATGTGAAAACTGCCGATGATAAAACAAGTAGCATTACTACAGAAACCAGACACCGATCTTTTTCCGATCCAAATATCTTAGACCTTGAGAGCAGTGATTGGATCAATCGGTTAGATAAAGATTTCTTGTTGAAAAAATACAATGATAGTTTGATAAGTGAACAAGAGTTTTTGGATAGTAACAAACTTTCCCCTCCAATAGATACGATCCCACCATACCCTAATACTTTCTACCCAGAGCACGCTTCAGACGCCACGTGCTTGCTTTGCGCACCCCGCACCCCATCCACATTGTTGTCGTTTTTCACTTCATCTTCGTCCTCACTAAATAAACGACCTATAACTGCGTCTCGCTCATTATCACACCCCTCACCACCTTGCATGTGTTATTCAATGTACGCAGAGTGCGGCCACATAATAGCCACAAAACGCCATCGTCACAGTATTGCCGGGCAGATGAGCTATTTCAAGATGTTGGGCTTCGGTTGTGGTGGACCTGTCGGATTGAAGAAACTGGTTACCGGTAGTGCCAATTCTTTGTTCTCTACTGCTGTCATAAGCGGAAGTTCCAGTGCACCGAATCTGAAGGATATGATTACAAGTTCTACAAGCGGTACAGGTAAGCTGTCATTTGATTTCTTAGTTAATTCTAGCATACTTAATTTAATAAAAGCACCAGGTACTTGTTAATACAATATTTTTTACTACGTGTACTATACTGAAAGAAACGATAAGGCTATAGTTTTAAGTGCAACATATTTTATTAATTAAACGTAAATTTTATCGTATCTTATAATTTTTAACGCATTTCCTGTAACTGACGACGTTTTCTAGTTAACAACTACATGATTTAAAACCCTCCAAATTGAATTAAGAAGTAGTAATTTTACTATTTTAATCGGTTTGAAAAAAATTTAATTATTTCCGAAAATTGTGTTTATTTGGAGAAACTATTTGTAAATTTTCTTTGTTATTCTCGCACACTCTGCTGAAATCTACAATATTTGGTGAAAATGCCCTTGTTGATATATCAAAAGTAGAAGCAAGCGTCAATGACTAGAAAATGATTGATTGGTAGCGATACCAGAAATGTAGTCTTCTTTCACTTTCGCAATAGGTATACAAAAGCACACACAGGGAAGGGAACGAATAATCAAGTATAGCCTCCACAATAATTTCCAAATAATTTAAATTTAACGTACAAACTTCCTTTTCCTAACAACGTGTGCAAAATTAAATTTTGCGTATGGATTCTGGTGCGCGAAATATCACAGTCTAAAAGCGGAATAGCGATTCGTCACTTTATTTATTCTTAATTAGCAAACAAAATAACGGTTAGACTGTTATACAGGACGGTGCGGACGCAGTATTACCCCATTTATTTCAAAATTTCAATAATTATGCTTCTACAAATCTGGCCTTTAAATATCATTTAATTTACACTT
Organism: Octodonta nipae; assembly: GCA_034190945.1. NCBI lineage: Eukaryota > Metazoa > Arthropoda > Insecta > Coleoptera > Chrysomelidae > Octodonta > Octodonta nipae. Next base: position 64,060,020 of record CM067221.1, read on the forward strand.
TAATTTGAATTTTACCAATTCATTTTTAGTTAAATATGAAATAAAACATTTAAAAAATATATAACCGACTTCCACCTATCACTAAAAAGCTAAAAATAATTATAACAAAATACAACTCTAGCAAATAAATAATACATTCAATGTTGTTAGGTACCTACCCAAGAAGTAAAAAATGTAAACATTAAAAGTGCTCTTTCTGTACAAATTAATTACCTACCAATCTAGTATATTTGTGAAGTCGGTGCCAAGCAAATCCTGCATTGCGTACTTATCTACTACTTCATCAAACGTGATTGTTGCTTGGCACCGACTTCAAAAATATATTAAATTGGTAGGTAATTAATTTGTACAGAATCAGCACCTTTTAATGTTTACATTTTTTACTTCCTGGGCAGGTACCTAACAACATCGAAGGCCTCAACATTACACAATGATACATTTTCATTTAAATTGACAGATAAATGTTTACGAACAAAATGTATTAGTATGGGTTGACTTAATAAGCCCAAAATATATTTATGCCTTATGGACCACGCCATGTAACCTTTTTTCAACTCTTTTTTTGACAACTCTGTATAACTATAGATAATTCCACTCCACCTTATGTACCAACCATACTGTACATACTACTGCCCACGGACAAGCATACATTTGTTAGCTGCCTTCTGTAAACTATAGGACAGGGTAGAATCCATCCCATATTTACTGAGTCAAATCCGTCCTATATTTCAACCATAGTATATAACTCCTTATGGGTTATCCCTTAAATTATTTCATTTTTAACATTTTATATCATTGCCCTGTGTAACATTAATTCCTCTCCACACTTTATGCAACTTCTTATGGGGTATAAAATAAATAATTTTTTAATCACACTGTATAAATATAATTCAACTCCAGCATATATTTCAACCGTTCTGTATGATTTGTTTACGTCCACATCATAACAGTTTTTTAAATCACATTTACATTAATTTCACATTTTTTCCAACATTTTTATACCACCAAACGTCCACTCCACCCTATATTCCAACCATCGTATACCACTATCATTCTACTCCGCCCTATATTTCAATCATATAAATGCAACTGCTATCACTTTATTTTGTGATTTTGTTTCCTATAACTAAACACCCTGTGTATAAACGCACCAAATAGCACTTTAGAGTTTGTCACTGAATTTTCTATTAGGCCGGGAGAATGTGACAACTAATAGGACCGCAAAATGGAAAAAACTTCATTTAAATAGGTATTTGCTTGGTATACAAACAAAACGAGCTTGGTACTCATTGATTTAAGGAGCCGAAAATACTATGCTTTACTACCTATATGCTTGAGATGTACATAGAAAATTTTCAAATTCGCAATTAAAACTTCCAGTGCCTAAAATGCCCGCACTATTACGTTGGAATTAAAATATTTATGAGGAAATGTCCGTTATGTCAATTCGATGAAATTTTTGATAAGAATTTTGGAACTTTCGGCGATTTTCTGCAAAACTGCAGGTTGCACGTCGCAGAAAATTATATGAGATCACCTAGGGATCTTGCTTAATAGATTAAACGTTAAAAAACTATACACATCGATAAGGAGTTTTCGAAAAATCGACCAATATGTTAAGTATATTGGTCTATTTCCATTCACGCATGTGTTCATTCACAAATTTCATCACTTTACCAATAGAATTCTTTTCCAAAATTTGAAGTTTCACCAATCCGGATATATACTCTATTAAACAAGACCATATTCATTCAAAACGGTTCACCACAGGAGAAGAAATCAGGTAACATACATACAAAAAAAAAACAAAAAATACGTGACGAATTGATAACCTCCTCCTTTTTGGAAGTCGGTTAAAAATATATATGGGACTTGCCAGATCAGTTATTTTCTTCATTAATTAATATTAAATAAAGTGTGTACGAAGTTTCAGTCCTCTGTCTTACACTTTAGCTGAACTACCATCCAGCTAACATATTGTGGGTTCAAAAACACCGAAAATAATCTTCTTTATTTCCACACCAAAAATTCATTATCAATACTAAACTTCTTTCCTTAGACTAATACTTCCAACGAATTTTACAACGATGAGTCAATACACTACTGTGCGGCCGGATTTATAGCCCATCCCAGTTACTCTCGATTGTTTTCGTGGTATCCTTGTCCTTGAAAAGAATAGCATTTTCAGTACTTTTTATATCAATAATCGTAGTTGTGATTAATAACGGTGTGACAATAATATAACAACTTTGGACTCATCTGGCAAGTATTAGCACCCGCCAGAATCAGCTGGCACTTTTTCATATTTAAAAATATGTAAAAATATTTGCTTTGAAGAAGCACATTAATTTTCATAATTATTTAGAAGTTTGAAAAATATGGGAATAATATTGCACCCACGCCAACCTTGCTAGATAATTGTTTTCTTTGAGAATTAATAGTGTTCACAAAGTTTCAGTCCTGTTATCTGACACGTTAGTTACGCTGCCGACCAACTCGCCTACCATAAAAACGATAGATTCATCTGGCGTGCATTTGCGCCCACATCGGGCAGATTTCTAAATGTGTAGATTAAAACATTGATATGCAAGAATTATAGAAGTACCTTAATCCATATTTAAATACGCAAGGACGAAACAGTTCAATACCCTTGTCTTTTCTGTTTGTAAGGTAATTTTTTTGGTAGTAGTGACTGATGAGCTTTTACCGCGTTTAGTCAAAAATTAAAATTTAACCACTTCAGTAAATTGGTTATGCTAGAATAGGGATTTCATAGCCTACTTCACTACATATGCTATGTCTTTTGATATGCCAGTTATGTAAAAATTTCAAACCGTCATATAATTTATAATTAGAGTAGCACATCTACGTTGCAAAAATACAATCCGATTTAGTTATTATTAGGTACCGCACTCGGTATAATTGATAAATGTCAGAAAACTACGATTAAAGAAATTATTTTACTAATAAAATAGATCGAATTCCATTTTAAAAATCAACAAAATAATTGTGTTTCTATTTTACTTATCTTTATAGAAGTATTAAATATGTATATTTGAATTGATAAACTTTATTTGAAACGGAACAAATAAAATATTACTCATTTTAATGGAGAAATAAAATTAAATGTTCTTTACACTGATTTCCCTTGATTTTCTTAATCTTTGACATGTTTTAGCTATCGAAGGGTGTGGCGGTGTCCCATCTATCAGACCTCTTGAAACGCTGCACAACGCCCTATCTTTGAAACAATTAGACACTTTCTTAGATAGAATGACTTCAGCTCCGCTATTTCGAACCCCATCATCGACACCACCGAGGTACCCTTCAACGCCTCTACCAACACCTACCAATGGTGCTGTTGTACCATCTAGTTTGGCCTTGTCGAAGTCACGACCATTAAAATTACAATCACCGAGCAATAGTAAGTATTAGTTTTCGTAACGAATTTATATCGGCCATGCTATTCTATTGGAATTGTGAGTCTATTGTGGTTCTCTTGGTTGCTCACATTTCGGTGAGTCGATAAATTTTAAGATAGTTCAAATATGAAAGCTGTTTAAAAGTCGTTAATAACCGTTGAGGTTGAAATTGACAATCAGCTTTACTCAAAGCTGTTGGCTACGACACAACAAAGTAAAGAAATATACTTATGCATAAAAGTTAATCGTTTACATTAAACTTACTGTTGAGCAATAAAAAGCTCACTTAATGCGAGCAGAAGGTCACATATCGTTTACTATCTAAATTCAATTTGGCTTGAAGTCGGACTTGAAATAATTCTTTATGAAAGCTGTTTAAAATTCGTTAATAACCGTTGAGGTTGAAATTGACAATCAGCTTTACTCAAAGCTGTCGGCTACGACACAACAAAGTAAAGAAATATACTTATGCATAAAAGTTAATCGTTTACATTAAACTTACTGTTGAACATTAAAAAGCTCACTTAGTGTGAGCAGAAGATCACATATCGTTTACTATCTAAATTCAATTTGGCTTGAAGTCGGACTTGAAATAATTCTTTATTACTTTTCTTTTCGAAAGGAATAGTTTTCGGCAACTCACTGCTTTTCTGTTTAATACAACAGAGAGATGACCACTCACCCGATGTATGGGATTTTGGATCCCAGTTGATTCGATGGTATTTGCTTGCTGAAAAATAATAAATCACGAAAGGAATAAAAACAGCGAAATCAATAAAACTGCCCCACTTGATAGTTCGCTTTCACCAGAACAATTTTCTAATTTTTTTGTTAGTATTGCTGAAAATATAATAATATCAGAGCAAGATTTATTGCATTTCAGAAATGTTCCTTCTCCTAGTCACTCTTTTTACTTAACACCAGTCACGGAGGAAGAAGTTGCAAACACAATCCGTGGTTTAAAAAAGTCTGGTTGTCAGGATTCTAATGAAATCAGTAGTATCATTATTAAGGAGACTTTTCATATCATATTAAATCCATTGACCAACCTGATAAACTCTATATTTATCACTGGGGTTTTTCCCGACTCCTTTAAATATTCAAAAGTGATTCCTTTACAAAAAAAAAGTGATACTGCTTTGGTAGATATCTACCGGTCAATATCAACTACATCTACTTTCAGTAAAATAATAGAAAAATTAATCAAGCATCGTTTAGTTTCTTTGAAGAAAATAACTTTTTAAATAATTCCCAGTTTGGATTTAGATAAAATCGTTCAACAACCCAAGCAGTTTTAAGTGTTGTGAGTGTAGTGGTTGAGGGCCTGGAGAAGGGTATCTATACAGAAATTAAGTTGTGTGATCTTGCCAAGGCCTTTGACTGTGTCTCTCATGACATTTTACTAACAAAACTTAATTACTACCTACGGAGTTAGAGGATCTTCATTATTCTTCTTCATATTCAAAACTTACTTGACAACTCGCTTTCAAGCCGTCACGTATAGTGATTCTACGCCTGAATTTAGATCTATAGAACACGGTGTTCATCAAGGTTCCGTGCTTGGACCCGTACTTTTCATTATTTACATCAATGATTTGCCAACTTTTATTGATCCATATAAATCTGTGATATTTGCAGACGACGCGAGCTTTGTGTATTCTGACACCAATTTAATTAACCTCACTAAACTATCGGACGATATAGAAGCAAAATCTGAAAATTGCTATGCGAGTCATACTACTTTTCATTATTGTCTTTGAGTTGTGCTGGTTTGTTCTTGCGAGCTGTGCTTCTAGTCGTAGAGTTTCAACAGTGACAGGGCTTGATAGAATTTGGATTTTGGAGTCAATTGCTTGCATGAAGTTTTTTCAAGTCGACCTTGAAATGACCTTAATCTTGATTTTATTTACATAATACCTTGATCTTCTTCAAATGAGCGTCTCCAAATACACTTGTTTACCATAATTAAATACAGTAATATAGCTTGTGCGAAATGACATACCTTTCATACAGTCAAACTCTCGTTGACTTTTAACCACTGGACTTAGCATCTTACACCCATTCCAAACGCTCACGGAGAAATGCTATCAAAAAAAAGGTTGCAACAATTCGATGGGGATCCAAAATCCCTTATACTGCATGAATGGTCGTTTAAACAAGACATGCCAGGCTTCTGATTACTTTTACTGCACAGAGGCGCTGTTAAATAGTCTTTGCAGGTGCTTAATTCATTTTGTAAACGGCTCCCTGTTAGAAAGTAACTAATAAAATTTTCCATAAATGCAGTATTTCCCGGGTTTTATTAGTACGTGTTTTATTCTGAGGCCTTTTAGTAATCTCATTTTCTTTGACCAGTGTTGATTTCGGGTGTATATTTGCCAATACTCTTCTATTTCCAAATTTATTCGATGTGATGTTGATTTGGCATTCTTATACCGTTCTCGGGCTTATCTCATGTATGTTCATGTCGTACATGAATTTTGCGGTAATCTGCGAATGGAATTTCATTTACTCCTTGTTACCAAAAGAAATCCGCGCCTTCGGATTTCTGTCCACATTGAACACAATGAATATATTGTGCCTAAGTAATTTTCTCCCAGTTTTCTGATCTTGGTGTTGGCTTTAGCGTTCTTTGTATAATTCTGAAAATATGTTTTGTTTTAGACAAGCTCTCTCCAACCGATACCTCCATGCTAATTCTCGTCATCACCCTTCTATACAAATACAAATTTATTTCCTTAAATGTTTAAGCACTTTCTGGGAAATAACACAAGTCACAAAATTTCTGTATATTTCCAAACGTTTCGGAAACTATGAAAAAAGGCACAATTCTAAAATGTAAATTAAAATATTGACAATGGAGTCTGACCTAGACTCCGAAACGAAACATTATCCGATAATAATGTACACTCTGTACTGATTTTTCAGAACTTTACATAATTTTTCTTTTTGGGTTTTTGTATAGGTAATGCAAAAGAATCAATAAAATCATATTTGAAAATGGCTTTGTAAGAAAATTCCACACAATTCCTGGCAATAGTGATACCAACTTCACGTTGAATATGAAACCAAATATACAGCGATGTCATCATGTCATCTTGGTGGCATAACTAATATTTTGAATTATTGAAACGTTCAAAAATTGATTTTCAAATGTTTGCAATGTTTATGCTACTGTATTGCGTTGATTAAGAATTTTGAGTCTTATCATCAATTTTACTTTTTAAATGTTAATTGTTAGGTAAATGAAATTCATTGTCTCCGGAACAAATCGTTTATATAAGGTTTGTTCCTACCTGCAGTTTCCGTACCGCCATGAAACTGTCACGAAATCGTCTGCATCGAATTTGTGCGCAACTGCGAGTTTAGTACCGTTCAACGTACTACCATTGCATAGTCACAAAAAATATTAGTTGGAACGGTTTTCTGACAAGTTTGTGATCTGAATTCTGCGACCTGCATTCCATAACGTTAATATATTGACAGTTTCTACTGCGCATGATTAATAAGAATCACCAAACGATTCTTGCTCATCACCAAGGATTGAAATCACGATGCAAGAAACGGTACATCGTTTGGCTGGAACACGGTGATGCATCGTGTACTGAACCGTCATAACTTGGGTGGAACAGGTTTTCTTGAATGCGCATGACGGTGATCGTCACATGTACTGTTTCGCATCGGGTAGGAACAAACCTATAGTAAACACCTAAATAATTATACAGTGTGTTCTCAACAAGGGGAAAAAATTATTATTAATTTTAAGAAATGAATTATTCTCCATAAAAAGTTCTGCATAGTCTAAAACCGTCAAAGTAGAGGTGAGGTCACTTGAGGACAAAAAACACGTGGTCTGCGGGGTCACTAACCTCAACCTAACGGCAAGGGCGCTAACCTAACGGGAGAAGGCGTCAGGACACCTAACGGCAAGGGCGCTAACCTAACGGGAGGAGGCGTCAGGACTTCCGTCGGGGCGCGTCGGTTGGGAACGGGGGGAACGCGGGGATCGGTAGCGCGGCGGCTGACGTAACGCGGGTCGTAGGTCGGGGGGTGCGCGGGGTCGGGAACGCGGTGGCCGACGATCGTGAATCGGCCGGAAGCTTCCATCGGGGTGGCGAACCGTGACGTCATTCGGGAAACGTACTGGCTCGTGTCGGGTGCTTGTCGCAGGGTGTATCACAGCAGGGTGCATTGGCCGTTGCAGATACAGTAGCAAAACACATCTTAAGAACATATGGGATGAACGAAACGTATTTTGAACAACGAAATAAATTATCATATGCGCGAGAGCGGCAACTCTGCTTTCGTCGGATAAACCTAGGCCACGAGGGCGCCTAATCTGGGCGTTAGATCTCTTAATATAGATAATTCGGCAATTTTAAGCAAAAAAATGTACCGAAAATGCATCGTAAATAATTAATAGGTTCCCAAATATTTGGTAATTAGCATTTCATTACAAATAATAAAATAATTCAGATTCAACGAAGGCAATAACAAAAGATAAGTGAAACCGCAACAGCATGTTGATGAACTGATAAACATGCGAAACTCGAGCACTGGTTGAAAGTGCAGTGGCTGGTTGATTGTAAACAAAATCGTTAATTATAAAAGTAGATGCGGTTTTCATTGAAGAGATAATGGCAACTAATAATGTAAAAAAAAATACGTAAATGAGGAATAATAACTGCGCCTTGAATCGTTGAATTTTGTATCGAGTGGCGGGTAATTCGGAAAGAATACCGTTGGAGAAATGGTTGGAACCACTACAAAAGCTAGAAACAGAGCGTAAAAACGACTGGAACCGTAGAAAACGCAGTAGGAATTGGTTGGAGCTAGAAACGGCCCATAGAAACGACTAGAACCATAGAAACGGCTGGTTGAAGCCACTACAAAAGCTAGAAATGGCCCGTAGAAACTACTGGGCCAGTAAAAACGACTGGTAGAATGGTTGAAGCCACTACAAAAACTAGAAATGAGCCGTAGAAACGACAGGAACCGTAGAAATGACTGGTTGGAGCCAATACAAATGCTAGAAAAGGCCCATAGAAACGACTAGAACCATAGAAACGGCTGGTTGAAGCCACTACAAAAGCTAGAAATGTCCCGTAGAAACGACTGAGCCAGTAGAAACGGCTGGTAGAAATAGTTGAAGCCACTACAAAAAACTAGATATGTCCCGTAGAAACGACTAGAAACTTAGAAATGGCTGGTTGGAGCCGCTACAAAAGCTAGAAATAGCCCGTAGAAACTACTGGGCCAGTAGAAACGACTGGTAGAATGGTTGAAGCCACTACAAAAACTAGAAATGACCCGTAGAAACGACTAGAAACTTAGAAAGGCTGGTTGGAGCCACTACAAAAGCTAGAAACGGCCCGTAGAAACTACTGGGCCAGTAGAAACGATTGGTAGAATGGTTGAAGCCACTACAAAAAACTAGTAGTTTCTACGGGCCATTTCTAGCTTTTGTAGTGGCTTCAACCAGCCGTTTCTATGGTTCTAGTTGTTTCTATGGGCCGTTTCTAGCATTTGTATTGGCTCCAACTAATTCCTACTGCGTTTTCTACGGTTCCAGTCGTTTTTACGGTCTGTTTCTAGCTTTTGTAGTGGTTCCAACCATTTCTCCAACGGTATTCTTTCCGAATTAGCCGCCACTCGATACAAAATCCAACGATTCAAGGCGCAGTTATTATTCCTCATTTACGTATTTATTTTTTTACATTATTAGTTACCATTATCTCTTCAATGAAAACCGCATCTAATTTTATAATTAACGATTTTGTTTACAATCAACCACTGCACTTTCAACCAGTGCTCGAGTTTCGCATGTTTATCAGTTCACCAACATGCTGTTGCGGTTTCACTTATCTTTTGTTATTGCCTTCGTTGAATCTGAATTATTTTATTATTTGTAATGAAATGCTAATTACCAAATATTTGGGATCCTATTAATTATTTACGATGCATTTTCGGTACATTTTTTTGCTTAAAATTGCGGAATTATCTATATTAAGAGATCTAACGCCCGGACTAGGCGTCCTCGTGGCCTTGGTTTATCCGACGAAAGCAGGGACTCGAACGAGTTGCCGCTCTCGCGCATATGATAATTTATTTCGTTGTTCAAAATACGTTTCGTTCATCCCATATGTTCTTAAGATGTGTTTTGCTACTGTATCTGCAACGGCCAATGCACCCTGCTGTGATACACCTTGCGACAAGCACCCGACACGAGCCAGTACGTTTCCCGAATGACGTCACGGTTCGCCACCCCGATGGAAGCTTCCGGCCGATTCACGATCGTCGGCCACCGCGTTCCCGACCCCGCACACCCCCGACCTACGATCCGCGTTACGTTAGCCGCCGCGCTACCGATCCCCGCGCACCCCCGACCTACGACTGCCCCCGTTCCCAACCGACGCGCCCCGACGGAAGTCCTGACGCCTCCTCCCGTTAGGTTAGCGCCCTTGCCGTTAGGTGTCCTGACGCCTTCTCCCGTTAGGTTAGCGCCCTTGCCGTTAGGTTGAGGTTAGAGACCCCGCAGACCACGTGTTTTTTGTCCTCAAGTGACCCCACCTCTACTCGTCAAATATCATTTTTTTAAATAAAGAATAACTCAATACTAAAGTACCTACTTTTAATTTTGCCAAAAATAAAAATTGTTTTTGGATAATGTTGTTCAGAGTTGAAAATTATGTTCAAATCTGTAAATGTACGTATCTAAATCAATTTCTGCAACAAAGTTGCGAAGTACAACTTTTAAATTTACTTCCCAAAATAGTTTCACTTTAGCTTGGCACCGACTTTAGTAAAAGTATTTAATTGTTATAGCAAAAAATTATTTCATGCTTTTTAGTTAATTTTTTTAAGCCGGTTTTTGTTTTTTTTAATGTATTTATTTTATATTTTTTAGTGATGCAATGGCTTAATTGGATGCAGTTTTCAAATCTAATTAACTTTTGCGATATTGCCTAAAATAAGGTATTTTACTTTCATTTATTAGCGTGACCACCCTCGTTTACTGTTGAATAAAATAACTTGTTTTTTAGATATGTATATGTATTAAGAAGAATTTTGTATATGATTCTAACTTTGGTGGATCTACTATATTGTAATTAAAAATGTATTTATTATTTAAAATATTTGAATGTCATGTTTGGGCTAGCAATCACTAAAAATACAAAACCTGATTTTTCATGGTGGATGGGTATAATCACATATTTGAACTCTACTCGACTTTTCCTAATTACAATTGTCGTTTTTCTCCGAAATTCATTTTTTGACAGCCCTCGTATACGCATTAAAATATTTAATATTGGATAGTCGAATATTAGATTTTACATTAAACAGAACTTTTTCTGTAGAATAAGTTATTTTCGTAAAATGAATACAAAGTTTCCCATTTGGAGCCGACACACTGTATATGCATACCTAAATAATATAACCTGTAAATATTAATTCACAAGTAACTCTTGCCAAGGTGCTATTAATAATGTGTTAATGACTCGACTACAGTGCCATCTATCGAATTCTAGAATAACTGTGAAAATAAATGTACCAACACCATTTTGTTAACCACGCGAACATATATGTACGGCCGAATCCTAGCATGCCAACGAACCATCGACAAAACAAATATATAGTTTGAATATGATCTCAATCTGTCAAGTCGTTTAGAAGTTACACGACCACTAATAAACGCTCCACCTATCGAGTTTAAATTGGTGATTTTATTTTTTGTTGTTACTGTGGCTAATTTCAAAATACTACTTTAAAGTTATATAGAAAATTCTAAACGGGATTTTATAAATAACTAATACTATTTGTAATTTTAATATAACAATGTTTTAACAACATCATCAATTGTGCTAGTCAAAAGTACATTCCCCACTCGTATCTTTTTGAATGGTTATACTTACACTAATGAAATTTGAAGGGTGAAAATAAACGGTTGTAAACTTCTCTACTAGTGGTAGCAGATGAGGTATGAGGTAACAGTAATAGATGACGTCACAGGGCCACTGTGGCCACTAATTTTAAATAGGACCTTATGGCAAATGCGAGTTCATTTGAAAGGTATTGACAATACCTACTAAGTCATTTGAATTAATAAATTGAATAAATACTAAAATTATTATTTCACATTTACACTGTAATTAATTAAATGAATTCTTATAGCAAGTGTTCAAATTGTGCTCCGCCTACTTGTATAAATACATTCTATTAGTAAATTCTTGTTGTACTGGTTCGAATATGTTAGCTGAAACTATCCCGCATTCTTCAATAATTCGTTGTTTTAATACGTTAATACCTTGAGGTACCGTAGCTTTTCCCTTCAGAGAAAATCAAATGGCATCAAGTCCGGTGACCCAACTGGCCATTCTATTGTACCTCGCCATCCAATTCATTTATGAGGATATTATTTATGCAGGTAAATTTTTAGTACACCATAATCTTACGTTTGACAATTTAAAGAATTAGCGAGTTAATTGGAATTTGTACATCTCCAGATACATCTCACCGGTTACGTTTGTATTGAGGAAAACACATCCAACTATGTGGTTTACTAAAATGCCTGCCCAAACATTCAGTTTTTCTGTTTTTTCGCGAAAGATGTGGGGATTTGTGTCACTCCTATACCGTACATTTTGTGTGTTCACATTTGTATTGACCTTCATCACTAAAACAAATGTTTTTTGAGTAGTGTTGGTTGACTATTGGTTGACTAGATCGTTTAGCATCTTTAACACTACCTGTTGTTTCAAACTTCCGAAGAAGCTCCCTCAAGTAAGTCCTCGATATAGTACTTATTAAATAAACGTTCCGCTTTATGGAGATTCTTTCTACATTCACCATTTGTCTTATACAAGCTCCCAAACGCCTCTTTAAACAATAATAAAACTATATATTGTTATAAAATTAATTTTACTCTGCAAAGAAAGAAAGGAAACCTTCTAAATTAATCCTTCCGACAAAAACAAGAATTATTAAAAAACCCGCTGGAATAAAAACGGGAGAAACACAATGGGTAACCTAAAATTTCGATCGATGTAAAAAGCTACTTTCGACAAGGTTCTGGTTCTGGATATACTGACAAATCAGAATTAATCTAGTATCTTTGACCTACCTTATAAAATGCAAGTTTCGTTGGCGTTGGGCAGTTTACAGTTTTCGGCTGTATTGAATCGAGAAGCGAAAGAAGTTATCAGCTGTCTTATTAGTATTAGTCATTATGTTTTGTAAACAAAGTGAATTAGTTGGTAAATAAAGACGCTTGAAATTGAGTGTACAAATTTATAAAATTGAACCAACAGAACCTAAAGATAATAAGTATTTCACATAAACTTTGCAAACAATTACTAGAAAATTAAAAAAGTCAACTTTTTCGACAACTAACCTGCGGACTGAATAATCTTCATTAATTAAATGTGAAATCATAATTTTAGTATTTATTTGATTTATCCATCATGATTGGTCTAAACCCAAACAAAATTAATATGGATGAGTAGGTATTGTCAATACCTTTCAAATGAGCTATCACTTGCCATAAGGTCCTATTTAAAATTAGTGGCCCTGTGACCTGTGACGTTATCTATTACTGTTACGTCATCTCTTACTTCTAACTATAATTGGTCAAAAGATACGAGGGAGGGGGGGGGAGATTTTTGACTGGCACTGTATAGTAATTTATTGATTTCAAAAAATATATTATTTACATTATTATTTTGGATTCTATATTTTTAAAATGCCAGCACTTTTTTATGAACTTCCGAATTTTTATTGCTGTTCATAAAAAAAGTACATGGTGATACCTTAGTACATCTTATTTACTTTTAGGTATTGGATGGAGCGGACCCCCAAGCCTTTTGTCTAGTAGCGGTCAGTCTTCCCCCGGATTTTCAGAAAGCAATTCAAAAGGAAGCAGTAGTGAGATGTCATCTAGCATTATTAGCGGAGACGGGTATTGGTTATGATTCTTAATATTATATAAGTTTGTTTTTTTCTCTTTAGTACAAATCTCTAAGCTTTAGTTCATTGACTTTACTGCATAATTTATTATTTTTATTTATTGATTTAGTTAGAGTCGAATGCTTCTATTTGTTGTTTGAGATTGGTAAAAGGCAAATATATTCTTTTTCTGTTAAATCCTTTTAGTTGTTTTAATGTTTGCCTAGTTCCAGCTTTTGGACGGATATTTGCAATTTTCACGAATTATTCGCTACAAATATGTGTGTGCTTATTCCAGTTCTTGAATGTTATAGCTTTAATTGCAAAACTTTGATTAATGTCATATCGTGGAATTGCATCTGCTATTTGTTATACTTGTGGCAAAATTTTTATAACGATTGTGGCAGCATTGTGATTCTCTACATGAGGACCTTAATGTGGGTAAAAATTCCTTATTCACTTTCTACTTCGTTGATACTAATTAACAAACGATATAGTGCTATTTAGTAAATGAAAGTAAATAATATAAATTCATGTAAGTAATTTCATCAGAAGGATAGTAACAAAACTTGATGTACCTGCACTGGAACTATTTCACTTTGTAGATAAATGTACTAGATATAGATAATTCAATTTAAAGGTATTGCAAAACCTTGAAAAATGATTCTGAGATTCACAAACTTTTTATTGTACAAAGTAATTCGCCATTGTTATTTGCCTTAGCAAATATTTCTTGTTTATATTTTAATTTTAATTACTGAACGTCTTTCTGTTTTGATCTTATTATTTACATTATTGATTTTTAGTTATATGGCTAACACATTAAAAAATCAAAAAGCGTTATGGAAATGATGTGTCGAAAAATTTAAAAATAATAATCAAAAGAGTATAGATGTGAGATTATACACTTAGATTTTAATGTCAGCATTTTTCCATGTTCCATTTACATGAAGAATTAAAATTAAATAGTTTACCTACATGTCATAAATTTAAGTATGGTATATAGGTTAAAAAAGTAGACGAATAATACTTGCTAATTTATGGCACGATCTGATGACAGGCTAATACTGCAGACCATCAACTAATTGTTCGGATTTAATGTATCAGTCAATACAGAAAATTTGTTATGTCACTTATGTATGTATTTGTGTTTGCTCTCTTTCGGAGTTTTAGATTTTTTTAAATTTCTATTGCGTCATTAACATTTCAATCTGGCAATCACTGGAATTTCCAGTGAACGCCCTGAAAGCAAAAAAAATGATTTCCTCGCAAAATACTTCGGTAGCTGAGAGAATACAATGGTTGCATACATTCATGGAAAACACCATCTAGGATTTTCTTTGTCGAAGGGTGTAAATTAAAATATTTGACAATATTTTAATTTACATCTTAGAATTGAGCCTTTTTCTCCATAGTTTCTTAACCATTGACAACGGGGTCTGACCTAGACCCCGAAACGTTTTGAATATACAGCAATTTTCTTAACTGTGGTATTATTTCCCAAGAAGTACTTAGACATTGAAAAATATGTCACAAATATCATTCAGAAAACAACTAAAACTATTTATATTTGCTAGTTGATACATCTTTAAATATTCAAAACAAAGTATATTAAATAAAAGTAAGAAATTTGTCATAGAAAATACTAATTTTATATTTATGTTTAGCATAACAGAAGAGATCGTCTTGAATTTTTTATTCTAGATTTTTTTTTTCATCCACCGAATGATCATAATTTTTTATCTTCTCGAAATTATATAAAAAAAAACAAAACCATTGAGAGTTTTAGTTTTAATTTGGATACTCCTATATGAAAAATGTCGAAAATTCCGGCAAAATTGTACTTGCGATATGAACTTTTAATGCTTCCATCGACAGAAATTACTAAAATATTTCGTTTCAACAAGTTATAAGGGAAAATGACACAAAAATCCAGTTTTTTGTTCAGGTTCGAACAAATATCTTAACCGATCGATAAATCTTTTTGCCTTATTTCTAATTGAGGAAAAATGAGAGCTTTTTTCCTCTCACTCTCAGATTTTTGACATGATCCTTCTTCGTTCCAGCCTTGTATGCAATTTTTGTAGCCCCATTATTTTTCTAGGGAATAGGTTAGGGGTACTTTCGTCTTACTTAAGAAATAATGCAGATGTTACCATGTAACAATTTCAGTGCGTAAAACTAACCTAAAAACTGGCAGGTCAGACTAATCAATTGTAAAACTATTTATAAGGAATTGTGCAAAAATATGATAAGGAATGATACTTTTGAATTAAGGCGAGGCGGTAAGCATGTTCCTTATAGACGTTTTTTAAGGGTTTATCCTGAGAATGCCCTACCCAGTGGCGTAGCTAGGGGGGGGGCGGCGCAGAGTGGTTTAGGTTATATGGGAAATAATTCAGTAACTTCAAATTATCAAATGATATTTGAATGATATTTGGTATACATAATAAGGGTTTTAACTGTTTAATTTTTTATGTAATTTAAACTTGGTAATTATTTTGCAAATGTCAAATTTTGACAGGGCATTTTTTCTTATGGAACATTCTGTATATTAATTTATAATTGCAAAGAATATTATTTTCTAACTTCAAATATATATATATATATATATATATATATATATATATATATATATATATATATATATGTCATTGGAAGTTCTTGGAATTCTCGTGTGTATTGTTTGGTTGTCTTAGGAAACACGTTTTGATGAGAGCTTACTACATGTTCGGAATAATCGGATGCTATCACTTAATAAGCGTAGTACATACATTGTGTAGTACGCTTAAAACCGTAAGAATAAAACCGTAGGATAAAAATCAAAGAAATATATTTATATGATAAACATTATTTTTAATAACACAACATTAAGACATTTTATTTAACAATAATAATGAATGTATTTCAACGATTTGTTTAGGTCTTAAATTTTCAGATACTATTAACTTTGGTTCTATTTAATGAAATAAATACCTATTTTAATAATTGTTAAAATATTTTTACAGTATTAAACAGCACCCAACCAAGCATTAATATTTATTGTCTCAGGATCGATCAAACTGATAAATTGATAAAATTTTAAGAATGCATACAAAAAAGTTAAGACAAGTTCGAATAAAAAATGTATTATAAAGTATCATAACATAAATTGAAACGTGAAAACAAAGGAATATATCCCACCTTTTGTATGAAGCAAACGGATTATTTGATTGTTATGAAATGATTTACCTATTCATCTTATTCTATATGGAACAAATTCACGTAATAATATAAAAAACACCTTTAACCCAAAAAAAACCGAACCTTTATTATCCATGTTGAGGTTTTAATCAGTGAGAATTTTACAATAACAAAGAATTAACAAACTGAACTGATTTATCTATTTTGTCATAAATTTACCAAAAAATGTAAATTACTCATAAACTAAATAATTACTCAAATAGTGCTGATCGCAAGCATTCTCGGCCATTCTCGTCAAACAGCCTACTTGATAACGGTTCCTAAACTCTATAGAGTTTATAACACCGTTCTACTTGACAAAATTCAAAGGGGACTTACAGGCAAGGTTATGCAAAGTTGCAGATAAAACTTATACACCTAATAAAGTAAATTATGAAGAATATGATATATATATATATATATATATATATATATATATATATATATATATATAAGAACGTGTAGGCAAATATAGCTAAAGTTATTGCTCTAAAGATCCCAATTTGTGAAGATTAAATTTACTTTATATTTAAAGTGTCATTTCAACTGTATTAAATTAAATAAATCTTTTTTTTGTATGATAAATAGAGCAAAACATTGTTAAAAAGTAATTATAACGCAAGGAAAATAAATTGAATAGGAATGAAAAATTATATTCACTTACATTTCTGTCGCAAAATCAAACATTTTGGTTGCAAATAAATCTGGCTACTTTGAATGACTCTATTAAAATATAGACGGAGAAAATTTAGAATATCAGTTTAATTTTGTGAACTATAATTATCTGTAAAAATAAAAAAATAATAAAAAGAAAAGAATTTCTTAAAACTTCAGATATTCCAATTTTTGCCGCTTATTGACCCCTGTGCGGCGTGGTGATACCCACAGTAGTGCCACCTATAAACATTCGTAAAACTGACAGATTGCATAACCGCCATTAACAAAAAAAATATATGGGACAATACTATGTAGGTGACTACTTGCCTTGTAAGTTTTTTTTCCATTCAAGACGATTGTATTGTATTGGTTTAGCGGGGAACTCAAATTCGTGTCACGAGCATAATAAATGGATAATAACAATTTTTTCAGTTTTTTCTGACGGTCGATCGGGGCTTCTCCTAAAATATAGTTTTTTATACCCACCCAGGCGCAACAGTTTTGATTGAGTTTTGTGGTGACACCTACAATATCCGCCCTGGGTGCCACATATATAAAATTTTTACAGAGGAAAACGTTGGTAATTCACGAACATTCAGCCTGGACGAATATCGAAACACGCCGATTAGTAATTATTTCCGTGAAATTTAATTTCAAACATTTCGATTAGTATATAATCTGAATTAAATCTCGTTTGATTTTCTAAGTAGCTATTTGTACATAGTTTTCACATTTGTAATCTGAGATCATAGTGGGCAAACATTTTAGTTTTTAAGCAAATTTCACAATGTAGATATTCAGTTAACTACTCAAAAAGCTCTTCAATCGAGGATTGGTTGAATAATAATCCCAGATTAGAACCGAGATTATGTAAAAAACGATTCCATAATAATCAGTCTTGCCCATTCACCAACCAAAAGGAAATTATAGAAAGCCACAAACTACTTAATTTATGACGTAACCCTATACATGTAGCATAAACGAACATTACATTCAAAGAGTCAGGGGAAAACATTAAGGATGTTCGAAAGCAAAACGTAAATGTTAGGAAAACTTTCAAACGAATGTATAGTATAATACCTATCTTCTCTTAAAATTTGGAGTTGAGCGACCGTGTAGTTTTTGAAAAAATGATTTTCAAAATACATGGTCTCTTATGGGATAACGATGTTTATGTTGGATAAACAAGTAATATTACATTTAATAAATGTTAAGAAAGTTACAAAATACTCTTCAATCGATATCTTAAGTTTTACACTTTCATATGAAATAGAAAAAAGCGTCACTTACCGTCTAGTTTATTAGTTAATTAAAATAAGAAACGGAATTTTATCAAATGTCAATGCGTATTCAAATTCGAGACTGTGAAGTATGACAACAATGTTTACCTTGAGGGCTTATTATTGCTTGCACGGCGCGGAATTTGAATGTAACTTGTAATCACAACGATGATTCATGTTCCAAAAGCCAAAATAAATAATGAATACAGATTTGTTTTGGAAAAATTCCCGTATTAAAGTATAGCGTGACCTTGTTTGTCGTCTTCTTCTCGAGAGCGCTTTCGAACATCCTTAAATATGAGCAGAACAACTGTCGAAAATATATTTATTTTTCTGGTTAGTATAAAGTATGTATATATTAGTCACGCTCAGCATTAGTAAGGATAATCACAAAAATATTTTTCAAAATAATAAGTATTTTACAAATAGATGCATATGTAAATTTCAGAAAATTGTATAAAACTTACATCACCAATAGAATGCATCTATAGCTGATATCTTGACTCTCAAAGCTGTTTGTGTACAATTTAACTGTAAAAGCAGAGTGGAATTAAATTGAAAGATATGCACCATCCTGAATCAATCTAGTTATAATAGATTATCTTTCCCTGAACTGCGTTACACAGAAAATGATGATGCCACTTGGTGGATTCATCTAAGCTGTCGAACTGTATGCTCTATCTAAGAAAATGTCGTCTATGTATGTACTCAACAGGGTTGGTGAAATACAGTAGCCCTGTCAACACCTCTGTTGTTTTTAATCGGACACCCTTTATGGTGTTTACGTTAGCCTCTGCGTACCAAAATTCTTTGATTTATTCACGTTGTCAAAGGCTTTTCCAAAATTTACAAAAGTTAATTGTGTGTCGTTATTGAATTAATTTTATCATGAAGATTCCGTCGATTGTTGATATTATTTTTGAAAATCCCATTTGCTCTTCTCCTATAATCGCTATGATATTTTGTTCTGTTATTTAGTATTTGTGATACATTTTATAAACAGTATCTACAAGCGTTATTCACCTATAGTTTTGTCAGAATTCTTAAATAGTGGAATTACTTTTGTCAATAAGTAAGAGTATTACATTGTTTCCACCAGATATTAAATAGGTGCAGCAATCTAAAGTGCAAAATCAGTCCTCCGGACTTGTAGCCTTCCAATTTTTGGTGCCTTTAAGTGCTTCCGTCCGATTTTGTATTTCTATCATATGTTTGTGTGTGTGTGATATCCATTCTATGTTATTAATGTGTAGTTTATCTCCTTCATTTTTGTTAAGTTTAGTCATACCTTTGCATGCTTTAGGTTATCATCCATTCTCAATGTTACTTATGAATTTATCCCACAAGCACGTGTGCCTACCGAGTAAGTGTTTTGGCATGGTTTCTTTTCTATTTGTAGTCATTTAGATTTTTTTCATTATATATTATCTCTAAGCTTCATTTTTGCTTCTAATTGCAATTTTCAGTTCTTCAGACCATATTGTTAATCCTCCTCTTTTTTATCTGCTGCTATTGTTATAGCTTTTTTAGATTTTCCCATTCTCTCTCCATGTCGTTGCATGTTTCCAAATTCTCTAGTCTATAAAGTATGGTTTGGTAAAGAATATCGCATTGAGTCTTTCCGGTTTTGATTTAACCATTTTAAAAGTGTATCTAGTATTAAGGAACCATGGAGTGATCGAATCCTATGTCATATCCTCTATAGACTCTAGTGTATTTTATTTGCCGTTCTAAATGCATCCATTTTCTCCGTGTGGTCCGATGTCCTTTGGAGTTAGGTTTCCGAATCGAGTGTTAACTTCGTAATCAGAGTTTGATTTATGGTGGGGCAAAAAATATTAAAAATTGGATACCAAACACTTTTATATTTTATTCAATGAAACAGTTGTATTGATTTTAACGCCACTGATAAGACTTTGAAACTATTGGATTTTTTCACTGCCCAGCCTTTTTGAGGAAAAAGACGGTGCATTAAAAAAATCCAATAGTTTCAAAGTCTTATCAGTCACCACTATGAGGATAGTGGTGTTATTTCCTAAAAAAAAAACATTTCCAGGATGCGACTTTTATTGTTTTTGCCTTTGTCCTGTGTGTAATTTTAGTTTTTATTAAAAGTTGGTTACTAGTCATCTCCTCAACCTGCTTAATAGTAGGGGTTCTCTTCTTTAGTCGAAGTATTCCAGTTTTTAGTCGCAGTAAATTCGCTTTCATCCTATCTCATCGGCACATAACGCACACCCATAGTATGCCATACATTCCCCAAAGGTGACGAACGATGACGTAGGAGTAGGATTTGTTGGGTCACTCAAAGAGGCGTAATTTCAACATTTTTTGGGTAGGCAAGGAATTCCAAGAGGTAAACCAATATAAATGGAAGCGAACACTATGAATCCAAGACTGAGAGAAAAGCAACCCAACAAAAAGTTAAACTGTAGAATCAAATATGCATATAATTATAATTTGTATATACAAATGTATGTTACTTGTAGATATTGATGACCCTTGCTTCCTTTGTGCTCTTTATGTAGCTGACATTTTACCACTTTACGTGTGATGTCTCTTTTGTCCAAAAATGTAACTTCACTTGATCAGTTTCATCTCAAATCTAAATTTCTCTGCTTTTAGATATTTTTCGATGTGGTTGCTCTTAATTATTTCATTTATCTACTGACAGCAATTTTTGTGAAAACATTCAATTTAAATATTTAGACCGTTTCCGATAACTTTATCTTGAAAACTTTTCATTAGTGGATTAGAATTGTAAGATGATACACCAAAGTTATTTGAAGTTATGAATTACATGTGTGTAAAGTTATCAAATCTTACCGCTGAAATTTTAGCCATTACTTGTTGTTCTATTGAGCTGACATTTGGTATATGTATATGAGTTGGATGGCATTACAATATTACGGTCAAGTGCGAGTTGAACTCGCATACAATTTGATACAATGTAGGGAAATCATATATTTTTCTAATATATTTTTACCTTAATATATTTTAAACTAACCGTTTTAAATTTATAAGAAATATATATATTTTATCTGCTACATGATCGCTTGATTTTTATAAAAATATGTATTTGATTTTCTAATTTGACCCCCAAAATTAAATGAGGATTTCGTTTTATTTTACCAATAAATTTTCAGTGAAGCCCTATAAACTTTTGTCTGTTTTTTAGGCTCAGTAGTTTGGAAGATAAAGGGGAGAATGGGTCAAATTTTAAATAATAAATTATTAAATCTTTTAAACGAATTATTTTAATAATACAAATAAAATATATTTGTATTTTTATGATGATTCCCTTCATTTGATACATTACAAAAATTTTACTTTCTATTTAAGTTTATAAATTACTATTAGAATTTGTGTTTTATTTATCTTAATGGGTCGAATTTTGTATATTTTTTAAATAACTTTTTCCAAATGATTAAAAAAATATGAAAAAAAATGACTTGTATTCCTCATTCTTCCACTTAATATATTACATGATGCGTTCAAAAAATACTTTTCATTTAACTCTGTAATTTTTACTGTAAAGTTAAAGTGAGGCCACATTATCAATTTTTTTTTTCAAAATTTTAGGTCGTATAGTTTCTGAGATAAAAAAGGGAATAATTTGATTTTTATATTTTTGTTAATATCTTTTAAACAAATGATTTTAAAAATATGAAAAAATAAATTTGTATTACTTATAATGAGCCCTGTCATTTGATATCTTACATGATGCATTTAAAAAAAGTTTAACTTCTCATTTGACGTTTATTTGTATAATTTGCCACCCAAAATTTTTCTATAAAGTTCAAGTGACCTCAAATTTTTTCAAAATGTTAGGTCGTATGATTTCGGAAATAAAGGAGGGATGGGAAACTTTTTAAATATTTTTGTTATCTTTTAAATAATTTATTTTAGAAATATGAAAAAAAAATATGTTTGTATTCCTCATAATGAGCATTTTCATTTATGATATATTACATGATGCGTTTATAAAAGTTTATTTTTTTATTTTCCGTTTAATTCCATAATTTGCCCCCCCCCAAAAAAAGTATTTTTTCCTCTACATTTCAAATGAGGTCATATACTACTAATTGTTTTCATAATTTTAGGCCATATAGTTTAGGAAATAAAGGGGGAATTTTTTTATATTTTAGTTAACATGTTTTAAATAATTTATTTTAAATCTTGAAAAAAATATCTGTGTATTCGTCATAATGAGCCCTTTGATTTGATATATTACATGATGCCTTAGAAACAATTTTAATTTTATATTTTCCATTTATTTCTATAATTTGCTTACCAAAATTAATATTAGGATTTCTCCTTGTTTTTCCTGTAAAATTTAAGTGAGGCTCCATATCTCTATTTTTTTCAAAATATTGCGTATTATAATTTCGGAGATAAGGGGTGGAACGGGTAAAATTTTGTATATTTTAGATATCTTTTAAACTAATAATTTTTAAAATATGGAAAATATATATTTGTGTTCCCCAGAATGAGCCCTTTCCTTAGATGTATTTACATTATGCGTTTGAAAAAAAATTAATTTTTCATTTAATTCTATAATTTGCCCCATTACCAAAATTAGGGGTTTCTCCATATTTTTCCTGTAAACTTTGAGCAACGTTCTATATTTCCTATTTTTTTCCAAATTTTAGGCTCAATAGTTCCGGAGATAAGGGGGAATGGTAGATTTTTTAATCCCCCCCCCCATAAGGACCCCTAACACTCAAAATTTCTTCATTTACGACATGTACTTCTGATCGAGTAAGCAAACTATACCCTGATACCAAATTTCAACCTTTTAGGTCCAGTAGTTTCGTAGAAAATAGCTGTGATGTGAATTACGGTGAAAGCCGGAGTTATTATATAAGGGTTTCCGTATATTGGATATACGGAACCCTAAAAAACAATTTATTTTACATCATACAATATTAAATACTAAATAATACACGTAAAATATTTTTTAATACGATTTAAAAAAAAATAAAAACAAGTTCATTATAGCAGGAAACATGCCATTTTCTTCATTCCATCTTTTTTAGTGACAATAAAGTTTGGTCTTTGTCAAACTCATTGCTGCTTTATACATTATTTACTACTTGATACTATTTAATTGTTTTGGAGACAGAGCTACTTTTTAAATAAAAGTATGTCATACTAAATAATGAGAGAGAAAACGAGAGCACAACACCCAACTTGTAGGCATGGAGATTTAAGGTAAGAAAATGTATAATTTGGTATGCAATCAGTTTGAAGATTGAAGAAAATGGCATCTTTCGAGTTCAAATAAATACCTAACTTATTTTTTCCATTTTCTGTAATGTAAGTCAGAGGGCCAAAAATCAAAGATAGATTATTAGCAATAGTGGGTAGACGAAATTTCAAATTCTTGTTTAACTTTAGTGTTGTTTAATGCCAATAGCTTTTATTCTGTTTATTTGTAAGTAGAAATTTTGTTCTTTTGTTGTTGGGCAATTATTTGGAATAATGGTTGTTATATATTCCAAATGTTTGGTTGCTGTACCTGTTTTAAAGTAAAAAAGATGAATGAAGGATACCTTACATTGTTATGCGATTTTTGGTACAGAGGCATTTGTTTTTGAAGAATCTATATTAGATATATTTCTGTTAACAATTTTTAACCGACTTCCAAAAAGGAGGAGGTTATCAATTCGTCTCCTTTTTTTTTGTATGTATGTTACCTGATTTCTTCTCCTGTGGTGAACCGTTTTGGATGAATATGGTCTTGTTTAATAGAGTATATCTCCGGATTGGTGAAACTTCAAATCTTGGAAAAGAATTCTATTGGTAAAGCCATGAAATTTGTGAATGAACACATGCGTGCATGGAGATCAACCAATATCCCTAACATATTGGTCGATTTTTCGAAAACTCCTTATGGATGTGTATAGTTTTTTAACGTATAATCTATTAAGGAAGATCCCTAGGTGATCTCATATACTTTTCTGCGACGTGCAACTTGCAATTTTGCAGAAAATCGCCGAAAATTCCAAAATTCTTATCAAAAATTTCACCCAAATGACATACGGGACATTTCCTCATAAATATTTTAATTCCAACGTAATAGTGCAGGAATTTTAGGCACTGGAAGTTTTAATTGCGAATTTGAAAATTTTCTTTGTCCATCTCAAGCATATAGGTAGTAAAGCATAGTATTTTCGGTTCCTTAAATCAATAAGTACCAAGCTCGATTTGTTTGTATACCAGGCAAATACCTATTTAAATGCAAATTTTTCCATTTTGCGAAGACGGTGCTTTCGGCTGTCACATTCTCCCGGCCTAATAGAAAATTCAGTGACAACACATGTCAAACTCTAACATGCTAATTGGTGCGTTTATACACAGGGTGTTTAGTTATAGCAAACAAAATCACAAAGTAAAGTGATAGAAGGAGTTGCATTTATATGATGACTGAAATATAGGACGGAGAATGGTTGGAATATAGGGTGGAATGGACGTTTGGTGGTATAAATATGTTGAAAAAAATGTGAAATTAAAATTATATAGGGTAATTAAAAAACTATTATATGATGTGGACGTAAACAAATCATATACAGGATGGTTGAAATATATGCTGGAGTTATATTTATACAGTGTGATTAAAAAAATATTTATTTTATAGCCCATAAGAAGAGGAATTAATGTTACACCGGGCGATAATATAAAATGTTAAAAATGAAATAATTTATGGGGTAGCCCACAAGGAGTTATATACTATGGTTGAAATATAGGACGAATTTGACTCCGTAAATATGGGATGGATTCTACTTCGTCCTATAGTTTACAGAAGGCAACTAACAAATTTATGCTTGTCCGTGGACAGTCGTATGTACAGGATGGTTGGTATATAGGGCGGAGTGGAATTATCTATAGTTGTACAGAGTTGTCAAAAAAAGTTGAAAAAAGGTTACATGGCGTGGTCCATAAGGCATAAATATATTTTGGACTTATTAAGTCAACGCGTACTAGTACATTTTGTTGGTAAACATTTACCTGTTAATTTAAATGAAAATGTATCAATGTGTAATGTTGAGGCTTTCGATGTCACCTGGTTCTATCTATTAAGGTTATACATACAAAATAAAGAATGAAAACTACCTTGAGTTCAGAAAAACTAAAAAGTTGAAAATAAAACATTTAAAAAATATATAACCGATTTCCACCTATAACTAAAAAGCTTAAAATAATTATAACAAAATACAACTCTAGCAAATAAATAACACATTCAATGTTGTTAGGTACCTACCCAGGAAGTTAATAATGTAAACAATAAAAGGTGCTCATTCTGTACAAATTAATTACCTACCAATCTAATTTTTGAAGTCAGTGCCAAGCAACAATCAAGTTTGATGAAGTTGTTAGATAAGTAAGCAATGAAGGATTTTAGATTTGCTGAGCACCGACTTAAAAAATATACTAGATTGGTAGGTAATTAATTTGTACAGAATGAGCACCTTTTAATGTTTACATTTTTTACTTCCTGGGTAGGTACCTAACAACATTAAATGTGTTATTTATTTGCTAGAGTTGTATTTTGTTATAATTATTTTTAGCTTTTTAGTTATAGGTGGAAGTCGGTTATATATTTTTTTAAAATGTTTTATTCACGATTACTTATTCAATTCTTACATCATAGATTAGCAAACCAAATTACTATAATCAGATTTATGGCGAAAATAACACAAGAAATCGTATAAATGTTTTCATCAATAATAAAAGTTTAAGCAAAACAGTAGTATTATTTTGCTGTTTTTTTTTCTACGAAAAATTGTCTGAATTTGGACATAAGAAGAAGAAAAAACTGTTTTTACGGTATTAACTAATAGGATGACCATAAATGACAACTTATATTCAATGGAGTTAAATAACCTATTGTTTCCTCTATCTTTGTTAATGTGTAAACAATGATCGTTTTATATAATAGTACCTAGGTAACCGAGCTTCACTCGTAAATTCAAGGTTTTATCATAAACGTACATATATCCAAATAATCGAACATTTGCTATGTAAACTAATTTAAACTCCCTAACATAATATTTATTTCTTATATTTTTTATTTACATGACGTTACTACAATTCTACTGCCCCCTATATTTCAGCCTCCCTATATATGCAACTTCTTATGAAAAACCCATTCAAACATATTTTTCTAAAAAAATTTAATCACGCTACAATTCCACTCGATCCGTATCCAACAACCCTGTATATGCAATCGCTTTTGGCCATTATACAAACACACTTTTGTTTTCAAAATCTTTCAACTACCCTCTGTAACCATAATTCTACTTCGCCCTATATTTCAACCATATAACCATATGTAAGTCGTTGCAAGCTACGCTATAATATATTTATATTTTAACATTTTTTTAAACACTTTGTATAACTATAATTCCGCTCCACCCTGTACATGCAGATTACCAAATATAACTACCCTCTGTAACTATAATTCTACTTCGCCCTATATTTCAACCATTATATATATATATATATATATATATATATATATATATATATATATATGTGTGTGTGTGTGTGTGTGTGTGTGTGTGTGTGGTGTGTGTTAGGTGGTTTCCGGGAATTTATCCGCGTTGTTGATAACTGATCCCTGCCGGGATCGATGGTAAAATGCTTGTAGTAATTCGAATACTAAGATTTTCAGGAGCGTGCACGCTGTTATATAGTCGCGGCTCGGCCCCTATGATTAGCCCTTGGCGCTCAGTGGCCACGTCTCCAGTTTGCTGATTGGTTATATCCAGTTGAGTTGTTATAGGACGGGTTCGGGCAGGTACGGTGTTTAATAGAATTTTCCAACAATTCAATAAGATTTCATTGCGTTCGTTTAGACTGTGGGGCCTCTTCGCTATTTCAATTGCCTCTCTTACGAGTCTTGATTTCGGGTGTTCTATATTTGCCAGTACACTGGTGTTCTCAAAGTCTATTCGGTGTGACTTCGTGGTGGCGTGTTCCGCAATGGATGTTGCTTTTTCCTGCTTTCTTATGGCGTTCTGGTGTTCATCACGTCTAGCTTGAATTCTTCTGTTAGTTTGCCCCACATTTATGACAGGTTTTATGACAGTCTGCACATGGAATCTCGTACACTCCCTGTTGTTCTAAAGGGATCCTCGTCTTCGGAGTCCTCAACACCGTGCTTATTCTTCTGTCTGTTTTGATATATATATATATATATATATATATATATATATATATATATATATGCAAGTCGTTGCAAGCTACGCTATAATACATTTATATTCTGACATTTTTGTAAACACCAAATATAACATATTTTAAATCACACTGTATAACTATAATTTCACACCACCATATTTTTAAACTACCCTGCACATGCATTTGTTTATGGTCACCTATTGTAATTTTTTTGAACCACCATGTATAATTATGATTCCAGTACATCCTACATTGCAACAACCCTGCAAATGGTAATAAGCTACTCTATAGGCACAACATTCTATTAACATTTTTTAGCGACTTGCATAACAATACTTTTACTCCTCCCTGTATATCAGCTATCATTAATTTCCAACTGCTTATGGGGTACCCCTACACAATTATTTTTTCTCGCTTTTTTCTAACCATACTATAATTCCACTTGACTCTATATTTTAACCATTCTACATAGCAACTCTTATGGACCATCTAACATATTTTAAACGGCCCTGTATAATTATAATTTTACACCACCAATTCATATTATATGCATCAAATTAATCTTACTCATCCAAAAATTACCTACCGTGCTAATTTTTTCACCTTGAAAACTTGAAATGTCTAGCGATAAAAATATAATGCTAGGAAAATATGACGGACGCATAAAATAATTATTTTGTTATAAATTTCGTGGGTTCAATTAAAAACTATACAACTAATATTCACTTTCACTTTTCTAGAACTTTATTTACATCAAATTATACAGAACAGCTGATTCACAATAACATTACAGTATACGCTAGTCGTCTCTGTATCACTCCCTTGCGATCGTGGCTGCTTCCTTTTTAAAGCCAGCATCGAAATCTCTCGTAAAATCAGTCATCACTCCTACAGCTGCCGAGTCATTTCGAGAACCATTTTTTTCTCAAAGCGATCGTTGTCGTACTGAAATGAAACAGGGTCGGCTTTCGTAACAATATATTCGGAACATACAAATACAATATTGTAATTCCAATACATCCTATATTGCAACCATCCCGTAAATGCAAATGCTAATAAGCTACCCTATAGGTATAACACTCTATTAACTTTTTTTAGCGACCCTGCATAACAATACTTTTACTGCGCGCTGTATGTCAGCTATCATTTAATTTCAAACTGCTAATGGGGTACCCTATAAAATTATTTTTTCTTGCTTTTTTATAACCATACTATGATTCCATTTGACACTATATTTTATACCATCCTGCATAGCAACTCTTATAGACCACCTAACATATTTTGAACGACCCTGTATAATTATAATTTTACATCACCAACTCATATTATATGCACCAACTTAACATGTGAAATAATAAAATCTTACTCATCCAAAAAATGCCTACCCTGCCAATTTTTTCACCATGAAAACATGAAATGTCTAGCTATAAAAATATGACAGAGACATAAAATAGTTACATATTCGGAACATACAAATACAATTTGTACAGTTTCCTTTCAAATAGGTCACCAAATCACCCTGTATTGAAAGAATTTTTACAACAGGAGTCTCACTCTTACGTAGGTTAAAAATCACCCTATATTGAACGCTTTGAAATTACAAAGCAGCCACCTTGATTGTCCCAAACTGTCACTAAATTTTTTAATAATTTAATTTCTCAGTAAAACGATTTTTCCCAAAGATGAGACCCTTGCCAAATTTCTATCCATCGAAACTTCCAAATGGGAAAGTTTCATCGAAATCGTTAGAGCCGTTTTCCAGAACTCAAGGATATATATATATATATATATATATATATTCAATTTAGATGTGTTTTATTTCAGAAATTTAAAACTGTTAAATTTTAGTTTTGCATGAAGTAATCTATTGAATATCTTTCATTACTCGATTATTGATTGATATTGTCATCGTTCGACAAAGAATAATGACCTCAATTATTTATTTTCAGGTTAACTGTTGATAATTTCACAAAAATATTCCCAACTGCTCCTGGTTTAGATCAAGATTTGGGCAGCGTTGGTATGATGTTGGATTCTTGTAATAAAGATTTGGAGAAATCAATGGAACTCTTTGATTATTATCCAGATATTGATAAACCAATCGGTATGTAGAGTCTTCCTAATTTTATTATCTTGGAGTAGTTTTAATTTAATACACATTATTACTGAAATATATTGATTTAAAGTTTCTGGTGGGGATAGGAATACCACACATGAAAATTCTCATTTACGCCTGTTAAACCAATATTCAATTATTTTTTTACAGATAATCTGCAATATAAGAATATTCTATTGAATTGGGCAA
This sequence comes from Octodonta nipae, assembly GCA_034190945.1. Taxonomy (NCBI): domain Eukaryota; kingdom Metazoa; phylum Arthropoda; class Insecta; order Coleoptera; family Chrysomelidae; genus Octodonta; species Octodonta nipae. Next base: position 64,090,034 of record CM067221.1, read on the forward strand.
ATCTAAATGCAACTTTTGCATCGTAAATAACTAGGCTAAACGTTCAGATTCAAGAAGAATATCGATTTGTTGGGGCATATTTCGAATGGCATATTCTGTCAGTCTGTCATTGGGATTTGTTTGATTCACCCTTTTCTGGAGTCTTTCTCAATTAGTTTGTCTGTTAATTATGCGTTATTTCAATAATGCTTGTTTTTTTTTGGTGAAATTTTCTTGCTTGTCAAATTAATTATATTTCTCATTTGTTTTGTTTATTGAAAGTTCGTTTTGTTTATTCAAATTTCTCTATTGCTTATCATTCTTGAGTTCCACTTTCCTAGTTCAAAATAAAGGTGATCAGTTATTTTTAAGATAGTTTCTTTGATATCAATTAACCTACACATTTAATTTTTTTTAAATAAGTATGCGCCTATTTAAACTTTCCTGTAAAGTTGAAGGCTCTACATGTCTTTTATCAAGATTTTAGGGTCAGTAGTTTCGGAGATAAGGGGGGTAATATTTTTTTGAATATTTTCCTTAATATCATAACTTATACAACTAAAATATGTTTGTATTCAGCATTGGTATACAGTTTTTCTCTTAGGTTGTCATGTAACCCTTGAGTTTCAGAAAAAAGAGGGTAATGGTCGATTTTCGTAAAATCTCTCCCCTAATGTACCTACCCTCAAAATCAGAGTTTATTTATTTTGCTATCGACCCTTGTTTGGGTCACCAAACTGTGTTTTAAAAAATTATAACGCATTTCGCCCAGCAGTTTTGGAGAAAATAGGGTGTCACAGACAGACAGACATTAAAAATTGTGTCTGCTCATCGTAAGGGTAAGTTGATCAGATCTAGGGTACACTAAAAAGGATTCTTACTATACTTTACTAAGTATTATTGCTAATAAGAATGGATTTAATTTGCTTTGAGTTGTTATAGGGAAAATAAACTGCAGCAAGTATTGTGACACTGACAAGCTATTTAACCCGATTATCTTTATGCGAAAGAGTTGAAATTGTTTTAATAAACGGTGGCGGAAATCAATGTACTTATTCTTGTTAGTCTGAAGTTGGCAGACAATGTAACTCGCTCCTCGAAGTTTCCTTGGACTTCCACCGTCTTGAAGTGGTTGATCTCACAACGTTTCAATAGCTGTGTATCTGCTATCGTCATCAGGTGAATGATAGGAAATTCAGAGTATCGGTCGTATTTATATTATACCCTTAACCGGTCATGCGTCGCCGGTCATGGTCATTGGGTCTTATCTGGTCCAATCAGCGTCGTCGTACCTGGAGGTTGTTTGCCGGTGATGCGTAGCGGCAAAGGCTGAAGAAGAGCTCTCCAAATATTTTTAATTTGGACGCTGGGCTCGCTAATTATATTTTCGTTCGAGACTATATATGCTGTCTCTATGAGTTTCCTTTTGTACCAATGCTCTTCGTTGTGAATTGCTCTAGCCTGGTCCCAGTTGATATTATGGTGTTCAAAGCACTTTGTCGAAATCATCGGATCCATGGAACTTGGGCCAGAACATCGCTTAGTAAATTTCCACGTTGAAAACCTTTTCACGAACGTACCACTAGACCAATCTCAACATAGTGAGAAAGAAACTTACTGAAGACGAAACCCTGATGGAGAGGACGAAGCTGCCAATAGACTCAATCATGGTTCGAAGAACATGCACTGAGGAGTTTCGAGAAGCAGCCTAAGCTATGGTTGAGGTATGTCGATGACACCTTTATTATTTGGCAACATGGAGAGACATAACTACAGGCATTCCTGGAGCACCTGAACCAATCCCAACCATCCATTAGATTCACCATGGAGATGGAAGAGAGTGGGTGTCTACCATTCCTTGATGTAAAGTGTCAAAGGAAACGAAAACTGGCATCATCAAAACACTAATCCATAGAGCCAAAAATATCTGCAGCACACCAGAAGCCCTCAAAGAAGAACAAGTGAAACTTAGAGAAGACCTTTTGGCGAACGGATATCCGGAAACGATCATTATCAAGGCGTTTGAAGAGCTGGACAAACCACCTAGGCAGGAAGAGGACACCACGGTAGTAACTCTACTATTACCGTATACTAAAGGCTTGTCGGAGAAATTACAAGAATTGCACATAGCTATGGGATCAGAATGATCTTCAAAAGCAACGACACCTTGAGGAGCATGATAACAAGAACGAGGCCCGACGCACCAGCAATACCAAATAACTGTATATACAGCATACCGTGTGAATGTGGCAATCTTTACATTGGAGAGACAAAGCGACCGCTGGAGACCAGGATTAAGGAACACCGCACAGCTACTCAAAGGGCAGAGCTAACGTCTGGGCTAGCGAATCACGCATGGACCGAACACCATAATATCAACTGGCACCAGGCTAGAGTAATTCACAACGAAGAGCATTGGTACAAAAGGAAATTCATAGAGACAGCATATATAGTCTCGAACGAAAATATAATTAGCGAGCCCAGTGTCCAAATTAAAAGTATTTGGAGAGCTCTTCTTCGGCCTTAGGCGCTATGCATCACCGGCAACCAACCTCCAGGTACGACGACGCTAATTGGACCAGATAAGACCCAATGACCATGACGGGCGACGCATGACCGGTTAAGGGTATAATATAAATACGACCGATACTCTGAATTTCCTATCATTCACCTGATGACGATAGCAGATACACAGCTATTGAAACGTTGTGAGATCAACCACTTCAAGACGATGGAAGTCCAAGGAAACTTCGAGGTACTTATTCTTATTCGAATAAGGTGACATCTCATAGGTATGTCCTGAAGTTTATTGCTACCCTTTCTCAGACTGGATCTGTTGCACAGCCAAGAGTATAAAATGAAGTCGCGCAAATGAAAATCGTGAATCTTGCTGCTTCAACTGAGTTTTCCTTGGATTCTGTTTACACATTAATATACTTATAGACCTCATCATAATAAAAATGAAAATCTGTCTAGAGCTAATAGAAGACGATTTTATCAGTTCAGTTTTGTGAACACATTAATATTATAAACACAATAAGGATAAAGAGTAATAATAATCCTCATGTGTTTACTGGACAGCTCAGTATCCTGAAAAAAAGTTTTTATGGGCAGGAATATGGGAGACAATCATTAATAGAAATTTAAATGGCGATATTTATCTGTATATGTTGGAAATTTCAATCAATCCGCTATTTACTAAATCTGTTGAAAATCAAGTCAATAGAGATGGGAATTCCCTATTTGATGAAACCGAAGTACATTTTCAACAAGATCTTCCAGTTCGGCAAGTTTTGTGTTGTTCTTTGTTTGTTATATTTGTTTAAAATTGTATTTACTGACTTTTGTTTTGTCCAAGAGTTCCATCAAGACAGCACCAGGATTGTGTAAAAGCAGTTCTCCCAAGTGTCTTATATTACTCAGAATTTTTGGCTTCAGTCAAGATTCTCAGTGGTTAACAGACTTTGAATTTTGACAGATTTAACTCATGTACCAATTTATTTAGGGTATGGCACACAACTAGGCTATTACAGAATTTATAAGTTATCAATAAAATATAACACAAAAAGTAATCAATTAAAACAAATTATAGATGGGAGTTAAAAGATCGACATTATAGCACGAATACAATGTAAGTCTAAAAATCATAAAATAGAATATATAAATAATGTAGCACTACGTACAACAAGTCTAAGTGTAGGTGTCTTATATATTCAATTGACTCTGGTGTTGAGACCAGGAAGTCTTCAGGAGGGCCACGGTACGCTCTCAAAGGGCAGTCCTGCATAATGTTTGGCGTTCGGCCGGCAGTCGCAGAGTGGGGACGGGGCCTTATTCCACTTGAAGAGGAAATCCGCACATCTGCCATGATTGGTTCTAATTCGGTGTAGCGTAGCCCATGTCATGCGTTCTAACTCTAAATCAGGAGTCGTCACTGTGGAAGATATGAATGATTGGAATCGTGGGGATTGGTTTGATTCCATTCCTGCTTCCATTGTAATTGTTCGCCAGGAGGTTGGCAACTGTTTTTAGTGGCGGACGTCTGAGATTCATTACAGACCGCATGGGTTCTTAGTTGCGGGTGTGCCATTATTTTTCAGAAGGCAAAATGTGGGAGAGTACAGGAAGCCACGTTGTAGGAGTTGCTTTAATTGTGCCACATATTAAACGCATGTGTATTTAATTGTACATCGACTAGCCTGATGTGGGCACTATTTATCCACATGGGAGTACAGTATTTTGCATTGGAAAAGACCAGGGCCAAGGCTGAGCTTCGGAGTGTTGTCGCAGAAGAGCCTGAAGATGAGCCAGTGCTTCTGAATTATGTTGTTCCTGGTTTTGAGTTTTTCTGCTAATTGCTTAAGGTGCTGTTTGAAAGACAAAGTCCTACCCAGGGTGACCCCTAAATATTTCGGGTAATTGTTGTAGCGCAGACGGCGGATTTCAAGGGAAACGTTTAGCTGTTTATTCGCTAGTTTATTATTTAAGTGGAAGCATGATACCTTGGTCTTGTTTATCCATTTGCGAAAGAAAATGCCTAAATTATCCAGATCAGATGTCAGGGTAACCTCGGTGTCCTCCATTGATTGACTTCTAGCTGCTAGAACCCAATCGTCGGCGAATCCAAATTTCATAGAATGTGTTTCAGGCATATCAGCGATGTACAGGCTGAAGAGGAGAGGCGCCAGCACTGAACCCTGAGGCAGCTCGTTGTTTAATTTCCTCTTCTTGCTATAGTAACCTGGAATGTACTATCAGTCAGCATGTTGCCCACATCTACCAAATAATCTGAATATGAGGCTTCCAAATGAAAACAAGCTCCCATAAAGCATATTGTGGAGAAAATTGAAGTGAATTTTGATAGACGAAGACCTCCCTAAATATTATTTTTAGGAGATTTAAAAACTTGCTTCAGTTAAGTTTTTTGCCAAATTAAAGATTTTTGCAAACTCGATTTTATTTGACACTGATAACGTATGAAATAATTTACAATTGAATGTTATTTGGTTTAAATTAACCAGACGATTGGAAACACATTCTGCTCAAATAAAGATAATAGACAAGCAAATATCTATTTTGAAGATCTTCTGAAAGGTTAAATATAACGTTTGGAAAATTCACTCTCTTATTAACGTGAAGATTAGCTTCGTTTTAATTTACTACATAATCTATACTCATATTATCGCTGCATCTAGTGAAGGTTTACCTTTAATATTGTTTTAGGTGGAGAAAGTGGGGACATCACGCCTGTATCTGGTAGCTCAGACGTTGAGTTCGACACCAACGAAGCTACCGCAGGTTCGACATCTACAGATTTAGATGTTACAGTCACTGAGGACATGGATACATCAAGTTCACAACGAGATGCTGAACCCATAGATCCCAATGAAACGTTAACAAGTGAAAGGTTGAACGCTTTAGCCAGTATTTTAAATACAAATAATAGCGTAAGCATAATAGAAAACAATCTATTCCAACCGATTTCTACTCCAAAACTTATTTCCCCAATGAGCACCAATGTCACAATATGCACAAACGAACTGAATTCTGCAAGTGATCACCTTAACTATAATTTAAAACACGTCGAGAATACAGATCGGGTTCAAGCATCTACAAGTAAAACAATTACCGACTTTGATCGGAAAGATATGAAAAATGTAATGCAAAAACAAAACATTTTTGTGAAAGATATTCCAAACCCCAGCAGTGTTAACATCTCATCGTTTGGGAGTGATAAATGGTCGACAAGCAAAGAGAAATTTTTGGAGAAAAAGAGCATTGAAAAAGTTGATAATATCGTTTTTGGCAAAAATTTAAACACCAACGTGGAAAAGAAAGTCGAAAAAGACACTGAACTTACGAAAGTGAAACCCGGAGCTGTTATAATAAAAGAAAGCTATATCGAACCACCAAGGATATCAAGAGTGTCTAAAAGTTTTCACGGAAAATCTTCTGCGAGCGGGAGTTATTTGGATATTTCTGCCAGTCCAAGAAGAGCCAGTGATAGTCCATTGACGGAGAAAACTAGTGTACCAGTAAGTTTGCAAGAAATTCAATGGGGCAATGCGGACAACACAAAGACATTCAAGAAACCGCCATTTCTAACACAAATGTCTCAACCTTCTGGAAGTACTTCACAACAAATTAGGAAACCATCTCTTCCTGATCCGGTAAGTTTTTTTATTCAAAAGTATACAGCCAACAATACAGTAAGGAAACAAAAATTTTAAATCTATTAACATTAATCGGTTCTATTCATGCAAACATTTCCCTGTTAAACCGCATCATGTAACCAAGGATATATTTACAATTAGAACTATTTTTAGTTTTTATGTCTTGCTTAACCTTCCAAAAGGTAGCCCAGGTCAGTTTCTTATTATTCTTTTACATTTAAAGTGTAACCTTTTGGGTCGCCATACTTTGATATTATTCTAGGGAAATTTTGTTTGAATATATATCAATCTTCCCTAAACCGTCTCTTACAAAATTCTCACTGTGGACCTTCATATTTTAGATTTTTAAAGTAAAGCGCTAAGCAAAAGTTTTTTTCTTTATACAAATTATGGCCTTCGGCAGCAGTACTAGGATCAGATAAATGCATAACCTGAAAATCTCTTGAAATCGGTTTGGGTTTTTGGGAAAAAATATTTTCTAAAAAGCGTTTATTCTTTTATTTAGAATTTTTGTGTTTCTCCGGCAATAAATTGAAATATCTGATAAGTGACTATTCTGAGTAGAACTACGATTAGAGTCAATTCATTTGACAATGTGATATAAAAATACAGAAAAGCAAATTTTTTTCAGCTCGTCACCAGTTACGTCATTAAATAAAATTTGGGCGATTATATGTTCTATAATAAACCAAGTAGTATCCCATATTATATAGTGTTACTGTTGTCCTGCTACATACTGGTTTCAGACTCATCATGTCATCATTAGAGCGATTTTCACTTGGAATGTAATCATCACTGGTACTTATGCGTTTTGAAGAGCCAGAAGCGGTTTCTAAGAAGGGAATTGATATAAAAGCAAAATTAGTTTTTCGTAAAAAGGTGGACAGTATATTCTCAGTATACAGGATGGGTCATTCTAAGTTAAATACAAATGTAGGAATGGTGACTTTCAATTTGAACTTGACCATGACCTTGAAGTCAAAGCAAAATTAATTGCTGTTTTCCAGTCACCTTATGTAATCTTCAAAAAGTCACAGTGTTTTTCAATAAGAATCCCTATTTTTATTGCATTTGTGGAAAAAGCTGAAAGTTTACCATTTAAGTTTGACTAAGTCCTTAACACTGACCTTCAAGGGCATATTATAGCCAAGGGTAGCAAATGTAGAAAAAGATCATAATCATGCTCGTGGTTTTGAACCAGCCATATAGGGCCATTTTAAAAAGATTTTTCAAAAATTTTAGAACCCTTACATCCTAAATCAATAGCTCCTAGATGAACATGAAAAATTTCAATCGCCCTCCTTATCATATCAGGTATACTGTTAGCGAATACAATGAACTCGCCGTCGATTTCTCGATGAAAAATTTAAAAAATTTAATTTATAGCAGCAACATGTAATAGGCAACTCTTACGAATGAATGAGCAACTTCCTTTGCGCTGTAGATCACTGTTTGGGTAGGATTCTTATGATTCTAATGCCAAATTATGCGAAAATTGACTTTTTTTAACACTTGTCCGCCATCTTGGTGTACGAATTTCCGAAAACTGATTTAAGATTCGACCTTCCGTCATCTTGGAGTCAGAAACTGTACCAAATTTGGCGTAAAACCATTTGGTCTTCGTATTCGGACGTAGGATATCCGCTCTCATTGCATTTGACCTTTGACTGATTTGATCACCATTGAATAGAGCAACATTTTTCCAACAAATTGACGGGTTTCCATACTTTTGTGCCACACCATATAGGTATACAATAATACGACCATAGAGAAACATAATTTGGTCCAACTTCGAGCCGGATGCAATTTGAGTTAATTCCGTGCAAAGTTTATAGATCAAACCATTGATTTTTCGTTGCAATTATTGTTGAAAACTGCATTGAATTTTCGCATTCATTATTTGTTATAAGAGAAAGCAAGTTCGGGATATTCATTCATTCCGTTGGAAATAAATTTCGCACATTTTTTGCCGCGTTAAAAAACTTACAAGAGCTCGTTTCGTTTGTTTGGTTATTTTGCTAAATTGTTTTGAATTTATTTGACATTTGGTCAGATATTTTCTACTTCAACAGTAAACAATTGTAGATTTTTGGAATAGTATTTTCGTTCTATCGTGTTAGATTTGTTCAGTGGCGTTACAGTGATTTTAATTTATTGTTAAGATGTCAAAAACCGCTGAAAAATTACGTAAATTTAAAAATCATCCACAACGGAGTTTAAAAGATTAGAAGACATTTATTTTGCTGCCGAGAAAGCCTTAAGAGGTGACGACGTTGAATTGTTTTTTTGCATGATTGATATGGTTGATTCAACTCATTCAGACTTTTTTAAACATCACAATTCCATTGTAGGTTTAATTTCAGATGCAACGATGATTTTGACTTTGAGGATGACATTCGCAATAAATTAGAAAAATTGTTTTGTTCAATTAGGTCTATTTTTGCTAAACTCAAATCTGTTCAGAATTCACAAAATATAGCTCGGGAACAGGAAAGTTGCTTTGCCGCGAATTGATTTGCCTTCATTTAGTGGAGACATATTGGAATTTGGTACTTTTATCGATTTGTTTGATTCATTAATTCACAATAATGAAAAACTCAGTACTATGCAGAAGTTCAAATATTTGCAGTTAGTTTTAAAAGGGTCTGCTTTTGAGGCTATTAGGAATTTTAAACTAACACAAAACAATTACGTGAGTGCTTATGAAACACTTTTGAAAAAATTCAAGCGAACTCGTCTAATCGCGGAGTCTCATTGGTCAGCTTTAGAACAATTTCCCCAACTAACTTCAGATAGCCCTTCAGAGGTTCGGAAGTTATTGGATGACTTCAGTGATAATTTGGAAGCACTGAGAAATTTGGGTTTACCAGTAAATCAGTGGGATTTTTGTATCGTTCAGATGATGTTGAAACGAGTTCCAAAGAATTTAGCCGCTAAGTTTGAACTTTACCATGGTAGTGTGACCGCTGAAGATGACTTTCCGATCAGCACGGAAGTTGTTGATTTTTTGTCGAAGCATTGCGCCTTTGAACATGTTGAATTATCCCGCAAGGCAAAACGAAGTGTTGACAAAAGGTTACCATTGAATTCAAAGCAACATTCTTCCCGTTTCACTACATCTTTGTTTGTCTCTAAGAATAGAAATTGTTTAGTTTGTAAATCCGATCATGCGATTTACAAATGTTCTGAATTCTTGAACAAATCAGTATCCGCGCGGTTTAAGTTTGTTAAAGATTTTAGACTTTGTTTTAATTGCTTAGGCGATTCTCATCAGTCGTATCGCTGTAAGTCTTTATCCACTTGCCGCAACTGCAAACAACGCCATCACACATTGCTTCATTTTGTAAATCGTGGTGATTCAGGCATTCGGTCTGAATTTTGTGCTCCCCCCGCAAACCTGGCCAGTACCATTAATACTGTTGAAAGTCCCGAAACTTCTCTACCGCAGACTTCTTGTCTTACAATTCAAATGTGCTGTTTGTTATCTACCGCTTTAGTTGAGGTATTAGATAAGCACGGTTCTTATCAAACTTTGCGATGTCTGCTAGATTCTGGTACCATGACATCATTCATTGCGAGCAAGGCTGTGAAACACCTTGGCTTCCGACCTATGCCCGCTTCGATTCAACTCAACGGACTAGGTTCTGTGCAGAGTATCTCTGCTGAGGGCCCTCTTACCCTTTCTCTTCGCCCTATAGTAAAGCGCGAGTGCAATTTTGTTGTTGATACTATTGTTTTACCCCTCATTTGCAAAGATATGCCTGTTGCGCCCATTAATATGGCTAATATGGCATATCTAACCAATTTGAAACTTGCTGATCCTGGTTCCAATAGCCCAGGCGCTATTGACCTTTTGTTAGGTGCCGATATATTCTCTCAAATTTTGTTGGATGGACGCCTTCTGGGAAAGGAAGGTGTTCCTGATGCTATTAACACTGTGTTTGGTTACATCCTTATGGGTAGAGTGTCTTTTGAGTTCTGTTAACTCTCTCTCTCAGTCAGTCATAAACTCAACTTCGCTTTTTTTTGTCAAATTGAAGATGTAGTATCATTAGATGATTCATTCCAAAGGTTCTGGACAATTGAAGATGTTCCTACCGCACGGGTTCAGTCCCCTGGTGATCTTATCTGCGAAAAAATATTTTCCGAGGGATGCAGGAGATTGGATTCAGGTAGATTCGTTGTGCCCCTCCCTTTTCGAAATACACTTCCTGCTTTTGATGGAATGTATAATCTCGCCGTACAACGTTTCTACTCTTTAGAAAGCCGTCTTCTACAGCAACCAGATCTCTACAAACAATATTGTGATTTTCTCAAAGAGTATTTGGAGCTTGAACATTTTGTGTTTTGAAATCTGATAGTAGCACAACCAAACTTCGTGTAATGTTTAATGCATCCGCTAGGATACCTCATCGGTTATCTTTGAATGATTGTTTGTTTATCTGTTCCAAGTTGCAGCAAGACATTATCGCTATTTTGTTGAATTTAGTTTTGCCTCACCTGCTTGCTATAGACAACTTTTCTAGTTGTGAACTTCACGCATTTGGTGATGCTTCTGAGAAAGGTAATGCCGCTGTTGTTTATTTTGTGTTCGAAACCGCATCTGGATTTCCTCAATTTTTTTTTTGTGTTGTCTAAATCAAAAGTTGCCGCTTTGAAAACTTTGTCACTTCTCAGATTGGAACTGTGTGCTTCAGTTCTTACCGCTAAGTTGGCTCCTTATGTTTATGAGCAATTCAATAGTCGTTTGTTGTTCAAGGTGATTCGTTGCTGGTCAGATTCCACGGTAGTCCTTTCATGGCTGAGTTCTTCCCCGCACCGTTGGAAGACATTTGTCAGTAAACGAGTTGCTTACATTTAGGAAAAATTTCCTTCTTCGCATTGGTTTTACATTCAATCTTGTGATAACCCCGCTGACTTGGGTTCCCGCGGCACTTTGTCAGCAGAGTTATTAGGCAATACACTTTGGTGGAAAGGCCCACAATTGTTGATTTCCGCTTGTTTGCCACATGCTTGCTCAGACTCAAGCATGTCACCGCTAGTTATGACTGAAGCCCGTATAGTGGCGCTTCAAGTCACTGCTTCACCAAATTTATTTGGTACTTTTTTAGAAGAACATTCTTCTATTAATAGCATTCCCCGCATTGTGGTTCATATTTGTCGCTTTGTTGATAACGCTCGCAATCCAGACCGTAGGGGCTCTGGAAACGTTGGTCGCAAGAGTATTTACATACTCTTCATCAACGGAGCAAATGGACTGATCCCTCGGAGGTTGTTAAGCCAGGTACTCTTGTTATTTTGAAGCAAGAGACTTCCCCTCCTTTGAATTGGCCATTAGGGCGCATTATTGACGTACATCCTGGAGGTGATGGTGTTGTACGCGTTGCGACAGTTAGAACTGCAAGTGGTACTTTGAAGCGACCTCTTGTAAAGCTCTGTCCACTGCCAGTGGACCCTTAGTTTTGAAATTAGTAATTCAAGGCAATGTTGCGTTCCCGCAATTTCTTTAGTGTATTGTTTAAATTTGATTGAATTACTTCATTGACTTTTAAACTTCTGCACCTTTTCCAAAACCTTCTGTCGCGCTAATGCTAATTTTAGGTGTTTTTTTGCGTGTAAAATAAAGACAGTATTCGTGATTCGTGTATTGACTTCCAAGCTATTTGGACGTTTTTTATTCCGTCTTACGACGGCCGCTTTTTATTGTTATTGTGTTACGATTTCGCGAGTTATAGTTCCGGTCGTAACAACCGCTAAATTGCTTTCATTTTGTTTCTTTTGTGTTAACAAAAGCGCATCATTTGTTGTTAAACCCGCATTTTTGTTTGCTCAATCAATGAACATTACGTCGCTATTTTTTGTGTAACGTGTTGTCCAGACGAAGCTCTAAAAACAGTTCCTGCCGCTGCGGGGCTAGCCTCTGAAGAAAGAAGAACCAAGAAAACACCACCTGCAGAGCTTCGACTTAAAAGGTCAGTGATTCACTTTTATTTGGTAATTCATTTACGCGACGGCACGTGTTTTATTGATTGTTCGGCTAAAGGCCCTTCGTCAATTACATACTTGCATTGAACCAGCATTGAACTAAAACCGCAACATCTAATTCATACATTTTTTTGGATATGTGCCATCGAAGACATTACTTAATTTGGTTGGTAATACTATGTAGACGTGAATCACCGGGGACCCTAATTTCTTTAAAACCATTTTGTATGAATTTGCTCTTCAAATATTGAAATGTTCCATATGACACATAAAATGTTTTCGTGCAGGGGTAACGACTCCAACCGGCTTATAGTGATAGCTAAACTGTAAGTTAGTGGCTAAATTATGGTATAAATTCAATAAAAGTGTAATTTTTTTATCTACTGGCACCGTTTTTTCGCGCACGTACAAATTTCTACAAATTGATTCTAAAAAAACTCCACGAAATAATAAAAATTGTATTTTAATGGAACACCCAGTATTTTTCTCCAAATTTGTATGGACAATTGTCTAAGGAATACAGTAATAATAGTTATTGTTGGTTTTATCTCTAATAATAAAGGAGATATAATCAAGACTGCTCAGTAATCAGAAGGCTAGGAAAATAATAGATATTTGGTTTTTTGGATTAGATGTCAATGAAATATTTCAGTCATTTCCTGAAGGATAGTTGTGGCATAGTTTGTCAATGTTTAAGCACATTTTTGGGAAATGACACCACAATTCACGAAATTACTGTATATTTCAATATGTTTCGAAGTCTAGGCCAGACCCAGTTGTCAATGGCAATGAAACTATGAAAAAAAGTTACACTTCTGAGATTTAAAATTAAAATGTTTGACAATTGTATTTTACTAATGAAGTAACTAAGAGAATTTAATTTGATGATATACAAGGGTAGCACAGAAAGTTTTTAAGATCATGTAATAATAAAGTTCCTTTCAAATTACGAATTAGGAAGCGGTGATCTTCAGAATTTTATGTGGCACTCCTAGGTGCGACTTTGTTATAAGATTTTGTTCCCGATATTAGGTTGTTCACAAGGACATGACCATTAGTAATTTCTTCCTTAATCATCGGCAACCAGGAACGACCGAATTCTACGGAGGTAGTAGTCATACAAACGTTTTCATTTAACAAAATTAAAAAGACTATTTTAGTTTCGTGTTGTGTTTTATAACTGAATTTTGAAATTGTATTTTATGACCAAGGTCCCAAGCATGTTAACTGTCGTTTTTTAATGTAATTTTTGTGTTCATTTATTTTTCCAATTTAAAAGGAACTTTAGTGTTACATGATATTTAGAAGTTTCTGTGCTACGCTGTATATTAAAAAATTAAATTCTCTTAGTTACTTCGTAAGTCAAATACAATTTAATTTTAAATTTTAGAATTGTGACGTTTTACATAGTTTCTTTGCCGTTGACAACGGGGTCTGACCTAGACCCCGAAACGTTTGGAAATATGCAGTAATTTCGGGAATTGTGGTGTCATTTCCCCAAAAAGTGCCTAAACATATTTCAGTCAGTTTGCTACATTTAGCCCTTGTCGAGAAAAAACTTACAAATACTCATTTTTTACGGCTTATTTAAGTGAAACCTAAAACATAGAACTTTCAATTGATATTAAATGCGGAGATAAAATGAGAACTCAGCAAGAGGTATGTAATGAATTTCAGGCAAAGTATCTCGTCAGGCATATCAGTCAATTTGCAATTAGTAAAATCGAAACGAAATTTAGAGAAATTGGGCATGTTAAACACATTACAAATGCTGAGCGCTCTCAACTTAACGAAAAAATAAACATTCAATGTTTTGTTAAGTATGGAAGAGAATTCTTAGAGCATTTCTCAAAAGACTGCAGCAGAAAATGGAATTTTCCAACGTTTAGTTATACTTGTGCTTAATAAAAAAACTACTATCCTTTAAAGTCTAGCCAGTGTGGACCTAAATGGATTTATGTAACCATAATCGACATTCTTTTTCAGATGAAGTCAGTCACGTTTTGCTTACATGGTAGAATGATAGACAAAACTGTAGGTATTGGAATAGAGAAAGCCTCACTAGATGATGCAGATTTATAACAAAATCGTCAGGAAGTGGTCGTGTTGGCCCCTTTGTTTGGTCATAAAATTGGCACGTTGCTTGGAGTTTAAGGGACTGCCATCGTCTAGAATCTGATCTGATCTCACAACTTTTGGATGAATTTAGATATGCAATCGTCATCAGGTGAATGATGTGGAATTCAGATCTGTCGTATTTTTATTTGAAACCTATCCACACTGTCCCTTACGTGGATCTATAGGCCTCCCTGTATGTCAATTAATTGGCATCACTCCGTAATGATTGGTGTCTTGGGATTTATGTAACCATACTTTGCTCCTTTCACCTAGTATTCAAACGTCGCTCTGTTTTCCCGGTGTAGAAATTTCCACACTTTCAAATTATGATTCATATTTAATTTTGATGTACTACAGGGATGTCTGGCGTCGTTTTCATAATCATACTTCTCAGAATGTTTCTGCTGTTGATATCAGCATCCAATTTGCTTGAGTTTTTCTCTCAGACTTTTGATGTAGAATAATTTTAAAATAGCTGGCACAGTTTCTTCTTCCTGCCATATTGGTCTTCAGATCCATTGTTTATGAAGGTTCATAGTTCCGTTAGTCAGTATGTGTTCTCTGAGTTGCAGTTTTTCATGCTTGAAGGCCTGTGGTGTACTTCACAGAGCCAAATCTGCAGTAAACTTATTTTCCTATATCTAAGGTTTGCCTGAAGCGATTCGGACATCAATCAGAAATTAAGGGCATGATTAAAATCGAAGTACCACAAAATGTATGTACACCAGACCTTACGAGAGTGCCAGTGTCTACATCGGGGAGACAAAACGAGCTTTCGACACCGGAGTTAAGAAGTACCGTTTGGCTATTCAAAGAGGGAATAAAGTCCACGGTGGCAAATCTCACATAGACCAAATACCACAACATTAACCGGGACCCGACAAAGGTTATTCACAAGGAGGCAGTGGTACAGAAGAGATTTGTTGAGACGACATTCATGATTTACAACAAAAATTTTATGTGTAAACTCAGTGTCCAAATAAGAATCAATTGGAGACATCCTTCTCGGGCCATTATCGCTGCTACTCATCATAAACCAATAAAAGAGCAAGACCAATCAAGCGACATAACAGCGACTCATATTGATTCACTTAAGGAATGACCTAATACGACAATTCTTGTGAATTCCACCACATTCACTTGATGATAGCAGATCCTAGGAACTCCGCGCAGCAGGATACGTGATCTAGTTTCAGACTAACATTGGTACATTATTCTTCGACGAAACGATAACGATATTTGGATTTTATACCTGTCCTTATAGAAAATTTTCCGAATGAAAATAATCCTCAAGCAGGAAATGATAATATCAAATTTCAACAAGATGGTGCACTTCCACATTTTGCATGTAATGTTCGCAAGCATCTTAACAACCGTTTTCCTGGGAGGTGAATTTCATCAATATTTCATCACAGCATAGAATATTTTTGGAGGTTTTTATCTGGGAAAAATCCTTTACTCAGTTTTTCTCACTGGATATTAAATGACTGTGGAGGTGGATTTGTAGACAAATACCGGTGGAATGCCACCTCGATTTTTTTGTGGGGTTATTTAACAACAAAAAAATCAAAATTTCCTTTTTTGCTTGCCTTCTGATAACTGAACTCTCTTGATCATATCTCCTTTAGTATTGCATTTATGAGACCACGATTTTGAACATTTGAAAACTATATGCTGTCATAACAAAATACAATAAAAAGCAAGTTTTTCTATTCAGTTAAGCTGAGTGTCATTGCTATAAATTCACTTTCAAGTGGTTAAATTACAAAATAATAAGCTAGAGCATACTTCATCACAGCATGGAATATTTTTGGAGGTTTTTATCAAGGGAAATCCTTTACTCAGTTTTTCTCACTGGATATTAAATGACTGTTTAAATAGTGTTTGATGTTGATATATTGTTATAGTACATTCGATTTTATTATTTTATTTATAGAAAAATATACTACGTTCTTATTCAATGACGGGTTTAAAGTTCTCAGTAACAACCCAGTGAGTTTATAAATTGTAAGAGAGATCAGTTTGTAAAGGTATATAATAATTTCAAGAAATACCATACTTTTCCACTTCTCTCCTCCGCTCATTAAACTGGAGGTCAAAAGCTATAACATTTTGAATTTCAGTAAAATTATTAAAATGACCTTGTTATTGTTCTAGATTGTGAGACCTCAAAGATTTACCACAACGCGAGTAGATGAGGCTGAACATGCCGCCTCAGTCGGTATGAGTTTAACGCCAAGGTTCAACTCCAGCGAAATGCAAGAAACACCAAGACATCCAGATGTACCTTCGTCCTCAAACGAGAATTTCCCTACAAGTGTTGTTAAATATAATAAGGATGAAGATGCCAAGATTACAAAAAGTTCCTCCAATAAAAGTTCTGTTACACACGGTTTCAATATAGAAGAAAAAAAGTGAGATTAGATATTTAGAAATTACATCATAGAGCTATATTTAAATTTGTAATTAAAATATGAATGTAAAAGCTTATAACTTGCGTTAGATATTATCATATTATTCTGGAATCAGATAATTATTACATGTTATCAGGTTTATAGATATTGGCTTGACTTATTAGGAAAATCTGGAATTTATTTTTTGCTTATTTTTGTTTCTTATACTAACCATAATCTTATTTCCACTCTGAATTTGCCAATAATGCAGTATTATTGTATTAATATCTGACATCACTTTTAAAAAATAAATGAAATAGCGTGTTTCAAATGGAAGTGTAGTTTGCTTAATTTGGTTATTTTTTTCATTTAAATATAGTTTTAATTATAAATCAGATCTTTTCTTTACACAATTCGTTCTGAAAAATATTAGTATAACAATACTACAATACAATAAAATTATATCAAAGCACAGATATACCAATTCTGTTCAACTAAAATAGTTCAAAATTGAAAAAAAATACAAATAAGAGTTGCCATTTTTTTGCCTGACAAAAATACACCAATATGTCAATGAAATGTACAGGGTGGCCAGGTATTACGTAAGCAGATTTATTACAATTATTTACCTCCCCCCTCCCCATTGTCAGCAAAAGTGAGCAAAGCTTATACCACCAATGTTATCAAAAATACGCAAAGCTATATTGCTTACGGAATAGTTCAACGGCCGCCAACTAAGAATGCGATGTACTGAACCTGGAAAACTATCCCTCGTAGAGGGTAGCGTTAAAAAAAAACTTACGACTAAAACGGCCAAGAGAAAAACCTGGAAAGTTTACACAATTGAGGCTGCTCAACTAAATCGTGATTTATATGGTTACAAATAGAAGAAGCTAGAATGCCCGATGGAAAATTCTCAAAAACTTATGAAACTATAAGAAAGCAATTAAATGAAATACATGTAGAGAAAATAACGATGAATCCAATCCATGTTTTATAAATTAGGATAATGGAAGAAGTATGATTTGTTTGGTAATTGAAAAGGAAATTAGTACAGGTAACAACATGAAATGATAAAATCAAGTTTTAGAAAATTATTACTATATGCAAGAAAAAGTGGAATCACGACAAGAGAAGAATAATTAAATAAATATAATTTAAATAAAAAAGCAAAATAAATACAAATTTACAACGGCTGTCAGAGCAAGACTTTTAAACAAAAGTCCAAGGAAATTGAACCCTTCAGTTCTTTATGTACTTTTCAGACATGTATCACGCTCATGACTGTCACAAATTAGACTACCAGCAGTAACTAACCAACTTAACAGTTTACAGTTGAAACAATAACTTAATGACTTTCTTTCTTGATGGGGGCCCCCGACAGCATTTTTTTCTGAAAAACCATATAAAGTGTTTTTTTTTCTGAATTTATCTTCAGCTTACTGAGTAAAAACCGACCACAACATTTAGCGATATCGTTACAGCTACTGTTTATTAATACTGGATCTTCAGTGAGAATGTGATGTATTGCCCAGCCCTATTGAAATTCCATACAGTCCCTTACATACCCACAGAATCTGCATTACTTTGTATGTAGTCTATCTGGCAAGAAAATGTGGCATATAAAAGTAATTTTTGGACCTTTTAACGTATGCCGTAATCGTATGGATTCTATATGTAGGTAACATATTGTAGACAATTAAAATTATGGCGCTTATCCATATTTCCTAAAACAAAATAAAACATGTTTTTAATGGTTTTTCCATAATCAGTAAGTTTAATGTTTCCTATTTGCAACAGCTATATTAAACTATATAGAAACTAATAGAAGATTCCATATAAATTCGAAACGTATAATCTAACACCAATAGCATTCATTTTTGTTTAAATGTTTTTATAGGAAGCTATGATAACAATGAAATAGTTTATCTATGGGAATACTTTTGGAGCTGCAGCGACAAAAGCACATTAAAAATACATAAAATCCCTTAAAACTATCGAATTCTATGAGAATTTATCAGCCTTTGGTTTGCTGGCGTATGTTGATGACACATTAGTTATTTGGGAACATAATCCTGAAGACTTACACGAATTACTTAATGACATAAAAAACAAAGAACAAACTATTCAGTTTAGACTAGAACTTAAACAGAATAACAAATTATCTTTCTTAAGACATTTTAATAACAAAAAGACAATCGGCATTTCATTACCCTGAAAAATTTATTAATAAACAGTTATACAAAATCGAATACCAAACAATCACTACCAAACTTCACCAAACAACACTGTCTCCCAAGATAATTCCAATACTACAATAACTATACCATACATACAGGGTCTCTCAGAAAGACTATAAAAAGTGGGCCACAGATATAATATTGTTATAATTAAAATTTATACACTCCATTCCTGGCGAAAACAACGTAAAGCATTATTCATCCCAATTAAACATCAATCGTTGGGATAGTTAAAAATGAACTAGAAGATTCGGATGGGGAAAAGACTGTGTATCTGGACGCTGTGCGAACAAAGGTAGAACGACAGAAAATTCATCGTTCGCTATATGAAGAGATATTAATTTTAGTAGTTAGTTAGTAGAGCTTATTTATTGTTATTGTATTAGAATCAGCTGTTGAGAATATTTGATGTTTACTTGTGAATAAAAGTTTTAGAAAGTGAAGTGACTGTCAGTTTTTAAAAATTAATTAATTGAACCCACGGAGTTTATAACAATTTGGTGATCAGAAGTGAAGGATTAAGTGAAGTTAAATTCGCAATTTGATTTATGGAAACCTGAAGTATCGAAAAAGAAAAAATGGACGAGACTACCAAAAAAATATTCAAGCAGGTTACGGGTGGACTAGATGGAAAAATAACTCAGATTCTGAAAAAAACGTGACAAGAAGGAGAAACATCAAGAAGAAATCCAGCAAAGGTTAGTGAAATCTTTTGATGAAAAACGTAAAATAGAATTAGAAAATCTTGTTTCTACGATGAAAAGCGACAAACAAAATCTTGTCACTGCCATGGAATAAAAACAAAATCTTGTCACTTCCATGAAAGAAAAACAACAAAATTTAATGGAAGGAGCCTCCAAGAATTCGAAGCAGAGATTAGATGGTTAGTAGACTTGTCCTACCCAGACCTGCCTGAGAAAACGGAAAGGCACTTAGCCACACAGAGTTTCATAAACGGTATCAGAGATGTGGAAGTACAAAGAAATCTAACACTTAGTGGCATCAAGTAGGGTAACGAAGCTTTGCTCCGGGCTTTGGAGGTAAAGGCCGTCATGAACATATCCAAGCCGAGGGTGCGAGCAGTTTCCTTCAACCGGGAAGAGTCAGTCACCATTTCAAGCGCTGCTGGCTGGTCTGAACAAACTATTAGAACGATCACAAAGAACTGGCACCAGAGGGGCATGTCACCACTGTGGACGGACAGGACACTTTCAACGTGACTGCAAAGTAAGGCTACCGGAACGATCACCAACCAGGGGTAGCCAACAAACCGACCTTACCAACCAGGGAAACTCCAATCAGTCAGCATAAGGGGGCGAATGCTAACTAACCCTCCACCAGCCCCCAGGACAGTATCCATCCGGGGATTTTGCCGACATAGCAGCAGCACCAGGGGCACCATCAATGGCCGAGCAATTACCGTCACCATCGACGACCGGCGCCGCTGTGTCCATTGCCAAGTCCAGAGTTTTGAGAGCATCAGAAATCCGGCCAGTTATCAACAACATCCAGCTCAGAACAGTCAGCGGCGAGTCCATGTCAATACAGGGTGAAGCAAATATAGTACTGCAGATAGAGGACAACCGAATCCGGCATAGGGTCCTGGTAGCGAATATTGAGGACGATTTCATACTGTTCAACAGTTCATCCACCTCCATAAAAATTGGCAAAATCCTCAGCCAGAATTCCCGGTCGAACGGAAGAGATTATTCATGGGCAGCTAGAAAGCAATCCTGAGAGCTGGGTTGGAATGGTGGAGCCCGTACATTCAGATCATGACTACATAGTTAGACGGGGTTAAAACCGGACGAGAAATACCAATTAGAGTCCTTAATTTGTCCAACAACGACATCAGAATTGCCAATGGTCAAGAAATAACTTGTTTCGAGCCAGTCGAGACCATCATCAATTGCGGAGAAGGGTACCAGACATCGATGAAGGATACGGCCCAGTAAAGAGTTCCTACAACAGTTTGCCGACCATTTGAAACACCTTACACCAGAGGAGCAGACGAAAGCCAAGCAATTTATTGCAAATCACTGGCAAATTTTTAACATCTGTCGCACCAACATCATTCAGCACCGAATAGATACCGGAAAGGCTCAACCCATCCGAATACCACCTAGATGACTACCATTGGGGCAACAACAGGCAGTCGAGGAAAATATCGAGTCCATGTTAGAAAATGGAGTTATTGAGCCATCCATCAGCCCAAAAAGAAGGATGGAACCATCCGATTTAGCGTGGATTACAGAAAGCTGAATGACGTCACTATACAGCTATTCACTACCTCGAATTGATGACACTCTGACCACACTAGCAGGCTCCCGTTGGTTCTCCACACTAGACCGAAAAAGTGGATATTGGCAGGTTGGTCTACACGAAAACGACAGAGAGAAGACAGCGTTCTCCACCAGTAAAGGGCTGTTTCAATTCACGGTCATGCACTTTGGGTTATATTATGCTCCCGCTACATTTGAGAGGCTAATGGAGCATGTATGCGGGTTGACATGGAGAACATGCTTAGTATACCTACCTACCAGAATTAAGAACGCCAACCTGAGACTCAACCCGAAGAAGTGTTCCATATTCCAAAACGAAGAAGAGTTTTTGGGTCACGTCGTTTCGGAGTCAGGAATCCGCACCAACACGGACAGGATAGAAACCATTCGTGATTGGCCAGTCCCAAGAGACCAGCATTAACTCCGAAGCTTCTTAGGTCTCTGTTCATACTACAGGCGATTTGTTGAGAGATTTGCCACCATTGCCGCGCCTCTACATCGGCAGACCACTGAGAAAGAGACCTTCCGTTGGAATCAGGATTGCGAAACATCATTCAGACGAATGAAGGCGGCACTATGTTCCAGCCCAATCCTAGCATTTCTTACGCAGTCCGGCAAGCTCATCTTAGACACCGACGCCAGCAACACATGTTTGGGGGCCGTCCTATCCCAGGTGCAAGATGGTGAAGAGAGGGTGATCGAGTTCCACAGCCGTGAATTCTCGAAACCGGAAAGAAATTATTGCGTCACCAGGAAAGAACTTCTGGCAATAATAAGGGGTGTATACCATTTTCACAAATACCACTATGGTCGTCATTTCCTAATCCGAACAGATCATGCCGCCCTCAAATGGCTGTTGGACATGAAGACACCAGAAGGACAACTGGCTAGGTAGATGGAGAAATTACAGCAATACGATTTCAAGGTTGAACATCGTGCCGGTCGTTTGCATAATAATGCCGATGTCCTATCAAGAAGACCCTATAGAGCAGAATGCGGACATTGTCTGAAGACGGAACAGTGAGAGGGTACCTCCATCAGACAGATCTGAGTGCAGGCCAATGACGACTGGACAACGGAACAGTGCATCCACGACCAAATGGCTGATCCAGACATTCCTGCACTCAAAAAGAGAGGGTCACCCAGGCCACGATGAGACGAGGTAGCTAGATACTCGGGCGTGATGAAATCGTTATGGGCCCAATGAGACTCTCTAAGAGTAGAAGAATGGAATGCTCAAGCGAGTTTGGGAAAGCACTGATGGCCGAGAAATCAAGTCCCAACTGGTAGTTCCGAAGAAAAAGGTACCAGCCATTCTGACCGAAGTACATGATGGAATTACCGGGGGCCGTCTGGGCATGAATAAAACCCTAGACAAAGTTCGCAAGCGGTACTACTGGGTAAATTACTTCGAAGACGTCAGAGCTTGGTGCCGGAAATGTGACACATGTGCAGTCAGTAAGGGCCCGAAGACCCGGACCAAGGGCAGAATACAGCAGTACAATGTGGTCGTCCCATTTGAGAGAATTGCCATCGATGTCACCGGTCCGTTCCCCGAGTCTGAAAGGGGGAACAAATACATTCTGGTCGCAATGGATTTATTTATTTATTTAGCGTATGGCAATTGTATACATGAACTGGTCTTATAATATAAAAATACGAATTTACATTTAAACACTAACAATACACAAGAACAAGAATAGTACAGAGTAAAAACAGAAACAGAGCATTTGTAAATAATAAGTCCACACATAGTAATCACAAACTAACAGATAGGTTCTTTATCCATTCCGTCGCTGCAGGAGGGAGAGTATATATATATCCGTTATTGTTCCCTGGTAGACCGTAAGTTTACAGTCTTGGTATATATGTTTGACTGTTTGATAGGCTGCCCCGCATTCACAATTGTGCGTGGGTTGTTTATTCCATTTATACAGCATATCTGCGCAGACGCCGTGTCCCGTTCTAATTCTATCTGCCGTCTTCCATATATTGCGAGGTAAATCGAAACCCGCACGTTCCTCATGGATACTCACATAGTCGAGTACCTCTGGAGGGGCATCCTCCTTCCAACCTGCATCCCATTCCCGGAGACCCCTGAAATCACTTTCATGCAACGCTTTCGCAGTCCTGATTGGTGGATGTCTGGATTTCAGTCTGGTGAGGCAAGCAGTTGGTATATACTCATGGATGGGCAACTCCGGGATATCCATTATTTTCTCTCGTATTCTCTTAGGAGAGCTTCTTTCCGTCGGATATTTGGGGGCATAATATGGCTGAGAGTTGGGAGCCAATAAGTTGGTGTAGATTTTATCTGCGCAGACGCCGTGTCCCGTTCTAATTCTATCTGCCGTCTTCCATATATTGCGAGGTAAATCGAAACCCGCACGTTCCTCATGGATACTCACATAGTCGAGTACCTCTGGAGGGGCATCCTCCTTCCAACCTGCATCCCATTCCCGGAGACCCCTGAAATCACTTTCATGCAACGCTTTCGCAGTCCTGATTGGTGGATGTCTGGATTTCAGTCTGGTGAGGCAAGCAGTTGGTATATACTCATGGATGGGCAACTCCGGGATATCCATTATTTTCTCTCGTATTCTCTTAGGAGAGCTTCTTTCCGTCGGATATTTGGGGGCATAATATGGCTGAGAGTTGGGAGCCAGTAAGTTGGTGTAGATTTTATGCATCCCGTTATGATACGCATGCTCCTGCGGAGCTGAACATCAACTTTTGAGACATGGTGGCTGTTCATCCATACTGGAGCACCATTCTCAGCCGCGCTGAAGACGAGACCCATTGCCGAACATCGTAAGGTATCGGCAGTTGCTCCCCATGAGGTTCCATAGAGCTTTTCGAGAATGTTATTCCTCGTTTGAATTTTTGCAGCCGTGTTCTCTATATGTTTCCTAAAAGAGAGCGTTCTGTCCAGTGTAATACCCAGGTATTTTGGGTTCGGATTGTACCTAAGGCGTTCACCATTCCAGAATATTTCAGGCTCTTGATTAGCCTGTTTATTATTTAGGTGAAAAAAGGAACACTCTGTTTTGCTAGGACTTGGAACTAGTCTCCATTTTTTATAATAAACATCCAAAGTTTCGAGATCTTTTTCTAACATTCTCTTTGCTGCATCAAAAGAATTAACTTTCACCGCTATAGCCAGATCATCGGCGTTCGCAAATTTATGTGCAGTCGTTGCAGGAAGATCAGCGGTGTATAAATTAAAAAGGACAGGAGCAATTACGGAGCCCTGAGGAAGGCCATTATTTAGAAATCTCTGTTTTCTGGCTTTGCCGTTCATGATCACTTGGAATTTTCGATCAGAAAGCATGTTATTCAAGAGCCTTCCAAGTTTTTTACAGGGAATCACATGCAGAAACTTATAAAGGAGACCTTCTCTCCAGACTGTATCATAGGCAACTGTTAAATATATGAATACAGCCATGGTTTTAAGACATTCCTGGTATCCTGATTCAATGAATGTTGTCAGGCTTATCACTTGGTCCGTGCAGATTCTACCTGGTCTAAATCCAGCTTGTTCGATTGGAGTGTTCGCAAGTAATTTGTCTTGGAGTCTATCAAGTATGAGTCTTTCCAAGAATTTGTAGCAGGTGCTAAGGAGGGAGATTGGTCTATAGCTGTCGGCTCGTGATTCTGGCTTTCCAGGTTTTAGTACGGCAATTATTTTTGCTCTTTTAAATTCATTAGGCAGTTTACCAGTGTTCAGAATGTCAGTGAAAAATTTTGTTAACCACTGTCTAGCATAGGGGCCGCAGTTGATGAGAAACTCATTGTGAACTCCATCAAATCTCGGAGCCTTTCCTACTTTTAGGCTGAGAGTCGCTGCACATATCTCATCGATGTTAAATTCTCCAGAGAAATCGGATAACTCTGGGCTTGACTGTTTTAATGTCTTTAGTTCTCGTTTTATCATTTTGGTATGCTGGCGATCTTGAGGAGCTCTTGACAAGTCAACTATTCGAGTAGCTATGTTGTTTGTGTGACTGCAGTTTGGTTTCGGGTAGCGGGTCGAGTAGCACCAAGCTTCTTGAGTAGATTCCAGGCTTTACGGTTTGAGTGCTTAAAGTCAGTATTTGTGGTGGTCTCTATCCATTTTAGTTTTCGAGCCGCGTTAAGAGAATTCAGAAGGTCATCAGCTATCTCTGGGTCACCACTTTCAGCAAAATCCCGATAAAGTTGTTCACTTTCCTCAGACCATCCCGGTATGTACTCCTTACGGAAACCCCTAGCAACGTGCTTCTTAGCAGTAGATATAAATGCACCGACAAATCTATTGTAATTGTCGGCAACAGGGGGGGTCCAACCAAGGCACTTGTCTAGGTCTGTTTTGAAAGATCTCCAGTCAGCCTTCTGAAAGTTCCATCTAGGTCTCGGAAACGAATCTGTATGCCCATTTCAAGGATAACTGGGCGATGCTGGCTTTTCGGAAATTCCTTTAGAACATATCTCGATACCTATTGAGACAGGCTGACATTTTTCGTTAGTTGATACGAAAGCCAAATCAGGATTTGTTTGATCCGTGTTCCAGGTACGAGATTTGAATGTATTCCTTGCTTTAGCGTAAAATACTGTTTTGTTCTGCCCAATCAAGAAGATGTTCGCCATTATCATCGGACTCTCGATATCTCCAATTGCTGTGATGATTATTGAAATCTCCCGCATATATTGATGGATGAGGGTATGTTTGGAGGATTTCATTCCACCAGGGATTTGTGGGGGGTTTGTAGATATTAACAACGTGGACCTCTCCAACGCTTACAGCGATCCTATGGGTGTCCTCAAGAACGCAAGTATTTACTGACCTTATATTATCAATATCATCATATATCAAGTATGGTGATATGTTATTCCAATTATGTCATAACCTGGTATTTGAGCTCTTTTACGAGCTTGCTCCTCATTTTTCAGGTGCATTTCTTGCAAAAGGGCAATGTCAATTTTGTTTTTATTGAGGACATTTGACAAATATTGGCATTTGGACCAACTTATTCCTTCCACGTTCAGCTGAAACATACGGAGAATTTCTCCTATATCTCTAGTCTGAGAATCCTGAGAAGTACTAGATTGCTTGTTGTCTTCCATGTATACTCTTATAACCAGGAGATCCTAGGACTATCTAGTTGCCAAAGAATATGTAGATTGTTTAGCCGTCGCTCAAAGAGACGACGTTGCCCAGGGTGCACCACGGGGAGGCCAATCTACTTTACACGAACGGAGTAAACTGTTGATCTAAATGTTATTATACAGAGGAATACGGTGGTAATTTAGTATAAAAAATATACGATATAATAATATGTCAAATATATATATATATTAATGCATAAGCTCATCGAAATTAATTTAGTATTAAGCCAGTTTTATATTTTTAAACAGAGTTATATATTAAGCGCAGTAATTTCAAACCTTAATTGTGAGAACAAAATAAAATTTCATATATAGTTGGTGTCTGGTATATCTATAATTTATTCAATTCAACATAAAGATAAGAGATATTTTATTTTATTCCTCAACTAACTGCACCAGAATAAAATCTCACCGGAAAAGATAGTCTTATTATAAATAAAAGAGATAATAAGTTGTCATATTGGTGGATTCTTTTATTAATGAATCAGAGCCAGCAGGCCACTGTTAAAACTGATGTTGATTCGGTCCGTAGATTATCGTCCGAGGTGCTTTGCACTATGCACGCTATAAGCGCATTGTGTGCCCATAACCATTTTCATTTCTCTCGTAGTCGATGTGGTGCTGGCCGAGGTTCTGGCTGATAGTGGTTTCCGAGTTTATTGTTCGCAACGGTTTCCGATTGTTAGATGGAGATTTAGTAGGGGAGCATAGATCTGTCGTGAAGTAAATGGTTATTGATGTAATTTGGTTTTAATGTGATTGGTTTATATGGGAGTGTTTGTTGTAGGTAGCTTTTTCATTACTAGGTTTTTGTTGCAGAATATTGGAATGCGACAGTTTTATTAGTACAGGTAAATTTGTGATGGTTTTACCTTTTTGACAGAGGAAACACTTGCTTTTCTTTAAGGGATGCCGAGAATGGGTGGTGGCAACGCTGGATAGTTGTGTCTTCGAGTCTGTGCCTTTTACGAGTTCTCAGGCCAAAAACCACGATTTTAGATTGTTTAAAGTTTGGGTTTGTTCGAAGTGACTACCTCAATTTATTTCTTTATCACGTTATTTACATATAAAACTGTAATTAAAACTGTAATTATTGCACTTATTAACGAACTTCAAAAACTGGTAGCTATATGGGTCGATAGACTGCAATCCCTGGTATTGACTGATGCACTTTAAAGCCGGAATATGTACTTAGTTACCGCTTTTTTTACTGAATTAGCCGGAGCGGTCGAAAAACACGTTGTTGGTTTGCACATGTTTGTTAAGCAATGGATTACTTCAGCAAATGACCTGAGGCATATGTGATACCCAATCAAGAGGAAACGACGGTAGCGACGGTGCTAGTAGAACAGCTATTCAGCAGGTTAGGCGTCCCGATGGAACTACATTCAGACCAGGGGCGTAACTTCGAATCGAATGTATTCCAGAAGGTCTGCACGATGTTGGGATCAGGAAAACGAGAACAACACCATTGATTGGGATGAGCATATTCCCCTATTCCTGTTGTCATATCGCTCAGCCGTATACCTCCGTAGAATTCAATCGTTCCTGGTTGCCGATGACTAAGGAAGAAATTGCTAATGGTCATGTCCTTGTGAGCAACAATGGTTCATAAGGTTTTTCCTAGGTTTTCCTTGTGATTTTAATGGGATTAGTGAATCAACAAAATTCTTTGATTCCATTTTTGGCGTTTTACTTGCGGTAATCCAGATCAAAACTCATAGAGAAGATTTCAAATTAACCCATAGATTTCGATAAAAAAGTGTATGAGAACCTAATAGGTTTTTGTCGCTGACAATCCACATATATAACCACAGAAGTTTCTAAGCGAAACGTTAAATTTTATAATTTCAAACAGAAAACGTTAAACTTACTGATTATGGACAAACCAGTCCAAACATTTTTTATTGTTACAAAATATGCATAAGCACCGTATTTCTAAACAGATTACAATAGAAACAGATACGATCCCATGGGTTAGGTTCATACAGAAATCCATACGATTACGGGGTACACTAAAATCCCATTAATTCCAATAAAGAAAACTCGCTATATTGGACTGGCAGATAGATTTCGATAAATTAGTGGTCTTTTGTTTCTCTTAGGAAATACGCATAAGCACCGTAATTCTAAACAGACTACAATAAAAACAGATATGATCCCATAGGTTACGTCAATACAGAAATCCATACGATTACGGGGTACATTAAAATCCCATTAATTCAAATAAAGAAAACTAGCTATATTGGATTGGCAGATAGATTCCGATAAATTAGCTGTCTTTTGTTTCTCTTAGGAAATACGCATAAGCACCTAATTCTAAAACAGACTACAATAGAAACAGATACGATCCCATAGGTTACGTGCGTACAGAAATCCATAAGATTACGGGGTACATTAAAATCCCATTAATTCCAATAAAGAAAACTAGCTACATTGGACTGGCAGATAGATTCCGATAAATTAGCGGTCTTTTGTTTCTCTTAGGAAATACACATAAACACCGTAATTCTAAGCAGACTACAATAGGAACAGATACGATCCCATAGGTTACGTGCATACAGAAATTCATACGATTACGGGGGTACATTAAAATACCATTAATTCCAAAAAAGAAAACTCGCTATATTGGACTGGCAGATAGATTCCGATAAATTAGCAATCTTTTGTTTCTCTTGGAAACTTATTGTAATGTTTTTATTTTCACACTCGGGTTCAGTTATGTTCTTGGATTTATTTAAAAACACAGTCCAACTCACTCTAATTTATTTCCACTACTTTAACACAATTTATATACACAGAACTATTTACTATTTATCGTAACTATACAATACGACCGTCGAAAACTGAATGAATCCCATCGCCAGCTGCCCGCATTTATATATTTCTCCCGGAATTAATCTGGCAAGTCAACGAACTATCGGGAACCTTCTCTCATGTGTTCTGGAAACTTCAAGGGAATTCCCAATAACGGCAGCGGTCGGCCTGTTGAGAGACAAAACATTTCGGATTCCCAGAAGTATCGGAATAATGTTCCTTCCACGAATTGGTTGATGGCCGATTGCACCAGCTGTCGGATGAATTCTCGTAACATTGCCCCCTCCTTAAGACCATTTCGTGCCGGAATGTCCTAGAATCCTTCCTGGTGTGACGATATTTGCAGGACTCTCCATTTCCACAACGGGAAGTCTGGAGGAAATAACAGTCAACGGTCTTCGAATCTGGGCTGCGAATATTGAGACAACTTACCAGAATGTCGATGCCACTGAATCGAAAGATTGTTTCCATCATACTTCTCACCATCCTCCAATTCAGTCCATCCAACCCGCAGGCTATCTTTCTCCATCATCACATTCCTCAATTCTACCAGAGTCTTCCAAAGATCGCTGTATGTTGGCTTGTCCTGTGAGAATGTTTTCGTTACCAAATAAAAGATGTCTCTGATACCCACTGGTTGTTTATCTTCGAGATGAAGGACTTTCCCTACCACTGGATCTGGCTCCCGTATCTTCTGGAACTGGCCGTACTTTTCGCAAACACCTCTGGACATCCGGAGATCTCGAGCCACACAATGGGCCAGGGCATATTCTATGGGCACCACAAACCGGTCTCGGGGTTCCTCTCTTGTAATGTCGTGCTGCACTTTCTGCCCATCAGAGTACAGTGCCATAAACTGTTCGAAGGTCATCTCGTCATCGGGGGGTTGGATGCTGCGGAATTGGGCTTGGTCAACTTCGCTGTCATCACTTCCGGCATAAGGGGCTAACCTGTTGAAATGTACCACCTTTGGTTTTCCTCGAGGTAGCTTCTTTATTCTGTAGACAACATCGTTGATTTTCTTCACAATTTGGTACGGCCCCTCCCAAAATCTCTGTAGCTTTGGCGAATATCCACGATGACGTTGCGGGTTATACAACCAAACAAGATCATCAACTTGGAATTCCCCGCCCTCGGCTCTGATGTCATCGGCTTCCTTCATTCTCAATATTTAACCGAACTCGTTGGTGTATGTCGTCTATCTTTCGACGTTACGGGCTGACATAGTCTTCACCTGCAGTCTCTTCTCCTGGGGGACATCCAAACTTCAAATAGCATGGTAGTCGTAACTCTCGTTCCATAATAACGCTTGCCGGGATTTGACACGTGGACTCGTGTACAGACGACCGATATGCCATTAGAAACAAGTGCAGATACTGGTCCCAGTCTCTTTGGTGGTCAGAGTCTACCTTTGACAAATGCCGGTGAATGGTTCTATTCATCCGTTCTACCATTCCATCGGATTGCGGGTGTAATGCTGTCATTCGTATTTTATTGATCTTCAAGAGCTTGCAGACGTCTTGGAAAAGAGTAGACTCGAAATTTCTACCTTGGTCTGAGTGCAACTCCAAGGGAACACCAAAACGACTGATCCATTCCTTGACAAGGACATCAGCAACGGTCAAGGCTTCTTGATTCGGCAAGGCATACGCTTTGGCCAATTTACTAAATTAGTCCATCACCACCACAATGTATTTATTTCCAGAGTCGGATTCAGGAAATGGACCGGCAACATCAATGGCTACTCTTTCGAATGGACTGCCCACGTTATATTGCTTCATGGGAGCTTTTGGTCGCTTCTGAGGCCCATTACTTGCTGCATAAACTGTACATTGCCGACACAAATCCTTAACATCTGCTTGGCAGTTCACGCAATAGAAGCGTTCTCTCAACTTCCCCCAGGGTTTTGGTCACTCCCAGATGGATATGGTCTCCTATATTTAGGGACTATAATCTGCTTTCTGTCCTTGCCTTCCCTTGGTTTCCAGGACGCGCTTCAGATGTCCATTCTCCAGGATGAGGTAGTTCCACTGAGCCCAGTATGACTTAATGGTGGGCGAGAAACGAGAAATCTCCTGTCACATAGGTATACGGTTTTCTTCTTTCCACCGGATAACTTCTTTTAACTCCGGGTCCATTTTCTGGTCTTTCTGGATATCCTCAGATTGCCAATGGTCATCGATGACAGTAGTTCTACAGAGAACAGCCCCTTTTTACTTCAGCTCGCTGACAATGTTTCCAGTCATCAGGGCATGGTCTCCTCGATAGGGCATCAGCATTCTTATGACTTGTACCAGCTCGGTGTTCAGTCTCGAAGTCGAATTCTTGCAACCGCTCAATCTACCTGGCCACTTGTCCTTCGGGGTTTTTAAACTGCAAGAGCCACTTCACTGCTGCATGATCAGTCCTCAGGAGGAATCTTTTACCATAGAGGTACTTGTAGAAATGTTCTACCCCCTTTACCACAGCCAAGAGTTCCCTGCCAGTAACGCAGTACTTCCATTCAGGCTTGCTCAGGGTCTTGATGAAATAGCCGATGACTTTCTCCTGACCTGCGAAAGCACCGCACCAATACCGACATTGCTTGCGTCGGTATCCAAAACGAAGTTCCCATCTGGCAAAGGATAACTTAAGACAGGAGCACTCGGCAATGCTCATTTCAGTGTCTTGAATGATGGTTTGCATTCCTCGTCCCACTGGTACTGCACCTACCCCTCTGTGAGTCTAGTAGGTGGCTTGGCGATGTTGGCAAATCCGGCTACGTATTGACGACAATACGTGCATAACCCCAGGAAACTTCTTAACTGGTGGATATCTTTAGGTATCGGCCATTCCTGGACAGCTTTGATTTTCTGCTTATCAACAGCTACTTCTTCTGCGGAAACCACATGTCCAAGGTATTGCACCTCTTCTTGGAACAGCTGACACTTCTTCGGGCTTAACTTTAGTCCGGAACTTCGAAGTCGCTCCAGGTTCTTCACGTGGTCTTCAAATGATCTTCCAACCAAGATAATGTCGTCAATATACACCAGGCATGTTTTTCATGAAAGCCCTTTTAACACTGTTTCCATCAATCTTTCAAATGTTGCTGGAGCATTACACATCCCAAACAGCATCACCGTAAATTGGTAAAGTCCTGAGCCAATGGTAAAAGCAATCTTTTCGCGGTCTTCTTTGGCAAGTTCCACCTGCCAATAACCGCTCTTCAAGTCGAAGATGGAAAACATCTACGATCCAGCCAACGTATCTAGGGTATCGTCTATTCTTGGGAGAGGATAGCTATCTTTCTTTGTAGCATGGTTTAATTGCCGATAGTCCACGCAAAATCAGGTCGAACCATCTTTCTTTTTAACCAAGACAACTGGAGAAGCCCAAGGGCTATTGGATGGTTCAATTACACCTTCTTCCTCCATTTCGCGGACTATTCTGTCAGTTTCTTCTCTTTTAGCTAGAGGTAGTCTTCTCGTCGACTGTCGAATAGGTTGTTCATTCCCGGTATTAATTTTATGTTTCACCAGGTCAGTCCGTCCTCTTTTTCCGTTTCCTACATCGAAGATATCCTGGTAGTTTCTAACGATGTCCCTCAATTTTTGTTTTCTGGTTTGGTTTCAAATTCTTAGATGAATCGGTGATAAGTTTTTCCAGTTCCTCAGATAGTTTACCTGGTGTTATTTCTGCATGCTGTGTGCTTCTGACTACAGAGGAAACTGGAACAATGGCCCAAAGTTGTTCCTTTCTTTAGCACAACCGAGTAATGATTCAGGTTCATTACTCTTACTGCCACAATCTCCCTGGCACGAAACAGAGTCTCCCCAGTACGACTCCTCTGTCTACATTTCCGTCGTTAAGTTCGGGATCAAACATCATTACTGTTCCAGCTTTAGCTTTCCCATCTAGGCAAGCATCTATAATGATTTCAGCTCTTTCCGGAACATTGACATCCTCTGCTAAGATGGCTCGAAGCATTATGTCATCTTTTCCATGAAGCACCACTTCTTCGTCATTCACTCGCAGAACTCCATCTGTGAAGTTGAACTGGAATCCCTTGGAGCTTATGATATCCATTCCAATGATTACTTATCTTCGATGTCTGTCACTAATGCACGATGTAGGAATGTTGTGTTTCCCAAGATTATTTCAACCTCTATTTCACCATGGACTTTCGCTGCTCCTCCTGTCGCTGTTCGCAGTTGCCATTTTGTTGGTTTTATCATTGTCTCTAAAACAATGTTGGGCCTTATTACTGTTTTCGTCGCACCTGTATCCAGCAGCATTGCAAATTGCTTCCTATTAATAAGGCCATCTACAAAGACGCTGTTAACGTGGTTGTGTAGCGAAGCGACATATGCGTTGGTAGTTGGGACTTATTGGTTACAGGTCGACGATGGTCCCTTTATATTGACCTTCTTTAGTTTCCCCGACGAGGAAGTCTGTACTCCGTTGTTCTCCTTGCAACGACTCTGGACATGTCCTACCTTACGACACTTCCGACATCTCACTAGTATTTTTTCAGTAAGAACTTCCTCTACTATCTTCTTTACAGAGGCCTTATCATATCCGCCGTCTTCTGACTCTCCTTCAATGATACGGACTCTGCCCTGACCTCTACAGGTATTTTTCGGTAAGGACTTCTTCTATTATCTTTCTTACAGAGGCTTCATCGTTTCTGCCATCTTCGGATTCTCCGTCAAAGATTCGGACTCTTGACTCGGCTTGACCTCTGCAGGTATTTTTCGCAGCCTCGAATTCCAGAGCTCGAGCCAGTGCATCTACTAATTGAGTCGGACGAGCTTGTCTGGCTTCGTTGTCCCGCACTTCATCCAAACACCTTTCTATCACATTTTGCGGTGTGGCTGGATAGGCAAGGCGAACCAGACGGGCAATATCAGCTTCAAACTCTTGTAGGGATTCATTCGACTTCTGGTGCCGATTTTTCAGTCGGGAATGATAAACGTACTCCAAATGGGTTTGTCCATACCTCAGTTCTAAATGTTTGACCAGTTGATCGTAGTCTTCTTGCTCAGAGGTATTCAACGTTTGCAAAATTTCTGTAGTGTCCCCTCTTAAGGCAAGAGTTAATGCTATTGCTTCCATCCGTTTAGCTTTGCCGCAGCCTCGAATTGGCACCGATAATTTGTCCATGACGATTTTCCATCAAATTGGGGGGTTTCATTTTGTGTCTTGTCCCCTCGAGGCAAATTTTCGAATCCACTACGTCTGGACTGTTTCTTCTTTCGGTTTTTTGTACTTTTCCCCTTTGTATTGTGACTACCTGTTCTTTTATTTTGCTAATCTCACCCTCCATTATCTGTCTTAACTCTTCTATCCGCGTTTCATTTTTAACTGACTCTTCGATAATTCTTTGCTTTAGCTCCTCTATCTGAGCCTCATTCTCTAATATTTTCTCTTCCAGCATTTCTGAATTTTTCTCTACCATGCTTTTCAAAATTTCTTTTAAGGATTTAGAATTTTCCAGTAATTTGTCTTCCAGGTTTTTACAATTTTCGAGTAACTTGTCTTCAAAGGTTTTAGAATTTTCTAGCAATTTCTCTTCTAGAGTTTTAGCATTTTCTACCAATTTATCTTCTAATGACTTAGAATTTTCTAGCAATTTGTCTGGTAATGTTTTTTTTAAACTTTCTTCCATTTTTTTAAATAGTATACTCATGTCTCCATTGCCAGATACTTCAAACAAATAAGTATCGGGATTATTACCTTCATTTATTAGGGCATCTCGTAGCCGTTGTATTAAATCGCTTTTCTTCCCACTAATTTCTGAATCCCTTCCCTCCAGTTCTTTTTTTAAATCAGTCACTTTTAATTGGTCCAAACTCACGTTTTTAAACATGGAAAATAAATAGACTAACGATGTTTAGAGCAATGTATTTGGACCAATTGAAAGTGACTGATTTAAAAAAAGAACTTGAAGAAAGGGATTTAGAAATTAGTGGGAAGAAAAGTGAATTAAAACAACGGCTACGAGATGTTCTGATAAATGAAGGTAATAATCCCGATACTTATTTATTTGAGGCTTCTGGTACTGGAGACATGAGTATGCTGTTACAAAAAATAGACAATTTAGTGGGAAATTCGGAAACCTTAGAAAGATAAATTGCTAGAAAATTGTAGCTAGAAAAGTCCTTAGAAGGTAAGCTACAAACATTACAAGAAAACTCTAAAACCCGAGAAGACAAATTGCTAGAAAGTTCTAAGTCCTTAGAAGATAAGCTACCTCGAGGGAACAAGACACAAAATGAAATCGGCGCTAATTCGAGGCTGCAGGAAAGCTAAACGGATGGCCAGTAGAGGAAAAAGCAATAGCATTAACCCCCGCCCTAAGAGGGGATGCTACAGATATTTGGCAAACATTGAATATCTCGGAGCAAGAAGACTACGAACAACTGGTTAAACACTTAGAACTGAGGTATAGACAGACCCATTTGGAGCATGAGTACCACCTCCAACTAAAATATCGCCATCAGAAATCTAATGAATCGCTACAAGAGTTGAAGCCGATATTGCCCGTCTGGTTCGCCTTGCCTATCCAGCCACACCGGAAAATATGATAGAAAGGTTAGCAGTTGGCGTTTTTTGATGGACTTCGGGACCAAGAAGCCAGGCAAGCATTGACGCTAGCCCGACCGACTCAATTAGTGGATGCACAGGCTCGAGCTTTGGAATTCGAGGCTGCAAAAAATACCTCCAGAAGTCAAGCCAGAATCCGAATCATTGACGGAGAATTAGAAGATGGCGAAAATGACAAAGCCTCTGTAAGGAAGATAGTAGACGAAGTCGTTACCGAGAGAAGACAACTGAGATGTTGGAAGTGTGGTAAAGTATAACGCATACGGAGTCGTTGCAAGGTGAGCAGACTTCCTCGTCGGAAAACTAAAGGGGCTCGGTCGATGTGAAGGGGCCATCGTCGACCTGTAGCCAACAAGCCCCAACCATCAACGCATATGTCGCTTCGCTACGACACCGCATTAACAGTGCATTTGTAGATGGCCTTATGAACAAGAAGCAATGTGCAATGCTGCTGGATACAGGTGCGACAAAAACAGTTATAAGGCCCAACACTGTTTTAGACCAGACGATGATAAAACCAACGAAATGGCAGCTGCGAACAGCAACAGGAGAAGCAGCTAAAGTTCATGGTGAAATAGAGGTTGAAATGGTCTTGGGAAATACAACATTTCGACATCAGGCATTAGTGGCGGGCATCGAAGACCAAGTCATCATCGGAATGGATGTCATGAGCTCCAAGGGATCCAATTAAACTTTAAAGATGGAATTCTGCGAGTGAATGACGAAGAAGTGGTGCTTCATGGGAAAGACGACATAATGCTTCGAGCAATCTTGGCAGAGGACGTAAATGTTCCGGAAAGGCCTAAAATCATTGTAGATGCTTGCCTATATGGGAAAGCTAAAGCTGGAACAGTAATGATGTAGGCAGAGGAGTCGCACTGGGGAAGACCAAGGAGATTGTGCCAGTAAGAGTAATGAATCTCAATCATTACTCGGTTGTGCTAAAGAAAGGAACAACTTTAGGTCATTGTTCAACAGTTTCCTCTGTAGTCAGAAGCACACAGCATGCAGAAATACCACCAAGTAAACTGTCTGAGAAACTGGAAAGACTCGTCACCGATTCATCCAAGAATTTGAAACCAAACCAGAAAGCAAAGTTGAGGGACATCGTTAGAAACTACCAGGATTTCTTCGATGTAGGAAACGGAAAAAGAGGGCGGACTGACCTGGTGAAACATAAAATTATACCTGGAATGCTAAACCTATTCGACAGTCGGCGAGAAGACTACCTCTCGCTAAAAGAGAAGAAGCCGACAGAATAGTCCGCGAGATGGAGAAAGAAGGTGTTATTGAACCATCCAATAGCCCTTGGGCTTCTGCAGTTGTCCTGGTTAAAAAGAAAGATGGTTCGACCCGATTTTGCGTGGACTATTGGCAATTAAACCACGCTACAACGAAAGACAGCTATCCAGAATAGACGATACCCTAGATACGCTGACTGGATCGAAGATGTTTTCCACCCTTAAAGAATTGGCAGATGGAACTTGCTCAAGAGGACCGAGAAAAGACTGCTTTCACCATCGGCTCAGGACTTTACCAATTCACGGTGATGCCGTTTGGGTTGTGTAATGCTCCAGTGACGTTTGAAAGACTGATGCAATAACCTTGGACATGTGGTTTCCGCAGAAGGAGTAGCTGTTGATAAACAGAAAGTCAAAGCCGTCCAAGAGTCGTAATATCGTCGGTATGTAGCGGGATTTGCCAATATCGCCAAGCCACTCACTAGACTCAGGTGCAGTACCAGTGGAACGAGGAATGCCAGCGATCATTCGAGACACTGAAAAGAGCATTGACCAGTGCCCCCATTTTAAGTTATCCTTTGACAGATGGGAACTTTGTTTTGGATACTGACGCAGTGCAATGTCGGAATAGGTGCGGTGCTTTCGCAGATCCAAGACGGTCAGGAGAAAGTCATCGGCTATTTCAGCAAGACCTTGAGCAAGCCTGAACGGAATTACTGCGTTACTCGCAGGGAACTCTTGGCTGTGGTAAAGGGGGTAGAACATTTCTACAAGTACCTCTATGGTAAAACATTCCTCCTGAGGACTGATCATGCAGCACTGAAGTGGCTCTTGCAGTTTAAAAACCCCGAAGAACAAGTGGCCAGGTGGATTGAGCGGTTGAAAGAATTCGAGACTGAGCATCGTGCAGGAACAAGCCATAAGAAAGCTGAGGTCTTATCGAGGAGACCATGCCCTGATGATTGCAAACATTGTCAGCGAGCTGAAGAAAAAGGGGCTGTTCTCTCTAGAACTACCGCTGTCGATGACCATTGGCAAACTGAGGAAATCCAGAAAGACCAAAAATTAGATCCGGAGTTAAAAGAAGTTATCCGGTGGAAGGAAGAAGACCGCAAACCTAGGTGGCAGGAGATTTCCCGACACTCACCAACCATAATGTCGTACTGGGCTCAGTGGATTCCCTCATCCTGGAAAATGGACTTCTCAAGCGCGTCCTGGAAACTCCAGAGGACGGAAACGACAGAAAACAGATTGTAGTTCCCAGAAATAGGAGATCAGAGGTTTTACGAGAACTAAATGATGGTACAACTGGAGGACATCTGGGAGTAACGAAAACCCTGGGGAAGTTGAGAGAACGCTTCTATTGGGTAAACTGCCAAGTGGATGTTAAGCATTGGTGCCAGAAATGTACGGTTTGTGCAGCAAGTAATGGGCCTCAGAAGCGAGCAAAGCCCCCATAAAGCAATATAACGTGGGCAGTCCATTCGAGAGAGTAGCCATTGATGTTGCCGGTCCATTTCCTGAATCCGACTCTGGAAATAAGTACATTGTGGTGGTGATGGACTATTTTAGTAAATGGGCCATAGCGTATGCCTTTCCGAATCAAGAAGCCTTGACCGTTGCTGATGTCCTTGTCAAGGAATGGATCAGTCGTTTTGGTGTTCCCTTGGAGTTGCACTCAGACCAAGGTAGAAATTTCGAGTCTACCCTTTTCCAAGACGTCTGCAAGCTACTGAAGATCAGTAAAACACGAACGACAGCATTACACCCGCAATCTGAGTGAATGGTAGAACGGATGAATAGAACCATTAATCGCTATTTGTCAAAGGTAGTCTCTGACCACCAAAAAGACTGGGACCAATATCTTCACTTGTTTCTAATGGCATATCGTTCATCTGTGCACGAGTCCACGGCTCAGACCCCGACAAGCGTTATTATGGGACGAGAGTTACGACTACCATGCGATTTGAAGTTTGGAGAAGAGACTGTAGGTGAAGACTATGTCAGCCAGTTACGGCAAAAGATGGACGACATCCACCAACGAGACCGGTTAAATATCGAGAATGCCAGTGCCCGAATGAAGGAAGCCTATGATGACCTTGTTTGGTTGTCTTCTACTAGTTTCGTATTAATTTCAATCATGGAAAGGGCATCTGCGTTGGTATTTATTTTTCCTTTCTTATATACAAACTCATAATCGAATTCTTCGAGTTTTAATCGCCATCTTACTAACTTAGAATTTGGATTTTTTATTGATAATAGCCATTGTAAAGGGCGGTGATCACTCAGGACTTTGAAGCGTCTGCCCAGCAAATAAGGACGAAAAACCTTAGTTGCTCACACTATAGCAAGCATTTGTTTCTCTATAGTGGAGTAGTTGGATTCACTATCATTTAAAGTTCGTGAAGCGATTGGTTTGTCTTTGCCTATAGGTCCTTGAGATAGTATTGCGCCTAGGGCTACATTACTATCGTCTGTTGTAAGGTTAAGAGAAGTCTGGGTATTGAAGTGAGGGTTCATTGGGTGCATTCAGAGAATTGTAGTGATGCAGCGCTTTGTTAAAGTGGTGTACTAAAGAGTGTTTGCTTTACCCACAGGGCTGCAGCGCTTTAATAAAGCAGTAAAGCATATAAATTCTCCGCTTTACCGCTTTATAACTAAATCAGCTGTCAAATTCTGTGTTGATATTACGTAAACTAGTGAAAATAACTAGAAACAAGTTTGCATTCAGCGGAAGCAATGCGCTGTGGCGCTTCAGCGCTTTAATTCCATAATTCCCTGAGGGCACCCATTGACAAGGAATTGTTTGCAAGTTTCAAAACATTCAACAAATTTTTTTGCGTTCTTTTTTAAACAAGTCAAAGGTTTTGTGTTTTTTTGCAAAATCCCTTATAAATTTTCGATAATAACCTAATAAACCGAGAAAGCTTTTAATTTCTCTCTTTGTTTTAGGGATTGGATATTTCAATATGCCGTTAATTTTGTCCGGATTAGGTTTTATTCCGTCGGGTGTAATGACGTGAAAAATGGGTCGTGAACTCTAAACTCCTTTTTTAAACAAAATACTTTTATTTGAAATCCATATATTTGAATTTTCAACCCGACAATCTAAAAGCGTTACAACTAACTAACTATATGATGCAAAAAAAATGAAATGCGATGAAATATGACCTATAACTGCATGTGTGATCCGTCTGGTCAATGATCTTCATGTGGCGACGTAATTCTGTATGCTAGCATAGGCGACGGTTGATATAATTCCTCCCCCCGAAAATTCGAGTCCCGAGTTAGTGAGGGAGGCGAACTTCGGATAGCTCGATACCTTGCTGGGTATGACGGTTACTTTTCTGACATCTTTGGAGAATTTTTGTATAAATGAAATATATTGATATTATCACCAGTAACCCATAGACTATGATCGTCCACATGCTGGGAGTGTGTGATATCCAGTTATGCGACAAATGGGGTTGATTATTCAACACTTGTGTTCGTATGTCTTGGAGTTCATCCAAATCGATTTCTTTTAAGTGAATGGTTGGGTTTGTGAAGGAGACTGTTTCACTTGTAGCTTCTAATTCAGGAAACAATATTGGCTGATTAAAGTTTATCGGTTTGTTATT
The DNA here is from genome assembly GCA_034190945.1 of Octodonta nipae. Classification (NCBI taxonomy): domain Eukaryota; kingdom Metazoa; phylum Arthropoda; class Insecta; order Coleoptera; family Chrysomelidae; genus Octodonta; species Octodonta nipae. The sequence goes on from CM067221.1 coordinate 64,130,612, forward strand.
GCTGAAAACTTCTTTATCGGTGAACACTTGACAGCCGGTTGGGATGTCGATTAAATATCCAATAATATTTTGGACTTCTTCTTGTTGCTGACAATGGAGCTTAATTTTTTCTATCGCTGGTATTAGGCCAATCCATTGGTTTGATTGGTCTAGACGTTTGAACATTGGTTTTGTGATACTGATTGATATTGGTTGGCAATTAGAGGTATTTTTCATTTCTAGTAGCTGGATTTCGCAGGGGTTTTCTTTCTTCATTTCTTGAAGGTCCAGTTGGCCGCACAAATAGAATTGTGAAGAAACAAACTTACAAGGCTCGTTCATATATGCATAGTACAACTGTGTTTTTGTCAAATATTTCTTTGTTGGTATAACGGCTCTAAACTGGTTCTCCTTTCTAATTGGGATTGAAAATAAATGATAATATTTAAATTCAAAAGTGTGCGTTATTGGGACATGCAAAATATAGGTCACTTTGTTTTTATTTATATAACCGTGAACCATTGTGATTTCTTCGTATAACAAAATATTGTCTAAACTGATCTCAATAGGAAATTGTTCCTTTTTCAAATATTTTTCCAAAAATTTTAATTCGTGAAAAAGATGTGTAGTTGCATAATACTAGGGTGCATGACTCCAAGTTTTGCAAAAGTTATTGAATTTTCAACATCTTGTAGAATAGAGTTAATGACCTCGTATAGATTAATAATTTGGTTCATAACGTCTTTAATGAACACAGAATTTTCTCTATAAGTTGAGCCTGTCACAATTTTTGAAATTTGATCCATTTTTGATTCGAGAAGCTTTTCATTATGCAATATTTGTCGAACAGTGTTATTAAATTTGTCAATAAGTGAAATCGAAAGTGAACTTTGTTTTTGGATAGTTTGTGCAAGGTTGTCTTGATTGTTTTGAAGTTCTTCAATTAATTTGTCATATCTTTCGCCATCGGTGGAATCCAAGTTGCCACTAATTGCTTTGAAAATGGAACCTCAACCATTTATAAGTCCTCTTTTGATACGATTGGGGTGTGGTAAAATTTCTGATATTTTATTCTCTACTTTTTCTTCTGTTAAAATGAGGATTTTCAAATAATTTGATGAGTCATTAAAGTAGTCAGAATTTTTGTTGATGTAAAGTTTAAGATTTTCGGATTGTCGTTTTAATTTGTTTACTTCAGTAATAAGCGGATTTAGGTCATAATAATGGATAAAGGAATGCATGTATTTTTGAACTTTTGCTGTTCCTAATTTTAAAGGAATAATGCCGGGATTATTTTCTAAATTCCTAATTGTAATCTTGTCTTGTGTTCCCAATATTGCGGGGAATCTGAAATAAAAATAAAACCTATATCAGAAAGAGTATGTCCTTTTTAAAGGACGTTTTATATTGTTCATATGGACTTTATTTAAAATTTCTGTGGAAATTGTTTTATGTTTAGGGTGAACTGTCTGGAGGGTTGTAGATTTATTAAATTTGCTTGCGTTCTTCTGTTTAATATGTTTTTTGATAAATACCTTTTTTGTTGTGGTTTAAACAGTTCGGGGTCATCGCGGGTTCGATTAAGTTTTTGAATTGTTCGTTCTTTGTTAGTAATCAAGTCAGAATTTATTTTTGAGTAAAGTAGCTTCGATCGCTCTTTGTGATCGTTAACGTAGTCGTTCACTAAAATTTTTTCGATGTCTATATCAAAAAGGTCATTATCAGTAATGTGTCCACTAATCACGTCAATAGGTTTTAGTTTTGTTATTGAATGAATTGAGTGATTATATGCAAGAATTGCATACATCATTTTCAGCTTCATGGGAGTTTTTGTAAAGCCTTTTGTATTGAGAAGTTGAAGGTGTTCGATTAGGGTGGAATGTAGGCGTTCGATCATTCCGTTTGATTGGGGGTGGTTTGGTGAGCAAAAGTGAACTTGTATTTTGTGAAGTGAAAGAAGTTCTGAAACAACCGAATTCTTAAATTCTGTGTCGTTGTCCACCACAATTTGTTTGGGTATTCCATGGTGAGAAAAGAAATATATGAGATTATTTGCAATTTCTGTCCCTGTGAGGCAATTTACAGGATATGCTTGCGCATATTTAGAGAAGCTATCTATAATGGTAAGAAATTTTGTATTTTCGAAAGTGAATGTATCTAGATGTATTATTTCGAATGGTTTTATTGCTGTAGGAGTGACATTCATTTTCATGTTTACAGGGTGTCTTTCGTATTTCGACTGTTGACAAATCTCACAGTCATTTATATAAGTTTGAATAGAATTTTTGAGATTTGGCCAATAATATTTTTCTTTAATTCTTTGTAAAGTTTCATCGATACAACGATGGTTTGATTTACCTTCGTGATAAGTTTCAATAATATTTTTAATGTCATGTTTGTTCGTGATATCAAGAAGTTTTTTGTTACAGTTTTTCAATTTCAATTTGGACATTGGGAAGTTTCTTTGGAGAACTAATGTAAAAGGTTCATAATCATTGGGATTTTCGAAAAAGAGATGGTACTGAATGTTTGGTGAAACAAAATTTGTAACGAAATTAATTATGTCCTTTTCAAAATTATTTCTGGAAATCTGAACATTAATTCGCCGCTTTCGTTCGAAAAGTATAGTTGTTTTTGGATGTACTGGAGGGTGTAAGACAGAATGAATAACTATTTGATTTTGTCCATAATTTACAGCGTAATTAACAATGGGGATACCAACAGTGGGGTTTGCATTTGTAATAGAGTGAGCAGTAGTTTTTTCAGAATTGTCTTCGTTATTTCTAGAATTTTGCCGAGTATGTTCAGAGTTGTTGTTACCAGTTTGTATAAGCATAAAATGTTATTGTCTTCTGTTGATTTGTTATCAGAAAATTTGACAAGTTTTTGATGTTTTCTACTTTTTCGGTTTCTACTTTTTTTCTGGGTTTTAAGATTCCTTGTGTACTTCTTGCGTTTACTTTTATTTTGGTTGCCGAATTTGAATTAGCCTGATTTTCAAATTCGTTTATAAAATTTTTGTGATCAAACTTTTGAGTGTTTCTCGATTTTAAATTATTTATATTTTGTTTAGGTATTTTGTTAGAGCTAGAATTTAGTTTATGAAATTTTTTCTGAACAAAAATTTCGGTATTGCTAAAATGTTTAGAATTTGGGCAAACAGTAAACGTGTTCATATTATTTTCTACTTTATGAAAAAGAAGTTTGATTTTTGCGTATGGGGTTATCAGACATCCTTTGTTGAAGTCAAGTATAGCCTGAAATCGTATTAAATCTTCTAAGCCTATAAGACCATCAAATACTTCATGAAACTTAAAGAGATAGAATTTTAAGGACTTAGGTGTTGGTAGTTGAAAAATCTTTGAAGCGGGAATCAGTGCACTATACTGATGTGTTGATTTATGAGAAACTGTAGACACTGTAAATGGATCAGTAACAACAAGATTTGGGAAAAATTTATAGGCAATTTCAGGATCGAGAAAAGATCTTGATGATCCAGAATCAATTAGAAGTTTTAAATTTTGTTCGGGAAAAATAATATATGGTAATTGATTCGAACTAATTTGATTGAGAGAAATTTCTTGTGAAATTTCCTGAGACTTATCGTCTTCAACTTCAGAGATTTCGATACTAGAGTTTTCTTTTGGTTGTACAGTATTTTCATCGTAATAGTATTGATAGTCATTTTCAGTTGTGAATTTGTCGTCAGTTTCAGTATTATTAATTTCTTCAAAAACCAAATGATTTCGGCTGTTGTGATAGTTTGTTACATTACCTTGTGGAAATCTTTGGGTATTTTGATTTTGGTAGAAAGTTGTTGGCAAAGATGTTTTTTGATTTGATGAGTTCTGAACAGAAATTCCGCTCATTGGAGTAGGTCTTGGAAAGTTTCTATTTTGAAAGTTTGGTTTGAAAACATTTTGGTTGCTTTGTTGCTGAAAGTTTTGTCTTGGTTGTATTTGAACAGGCTGTGAAGGAAATGAATTTTGTGTGCGGTAGTTTTGATTGAAATTATAGTTTCTTGGTAAAGAAGGGTTATTCAAAAAATTATGTTGGTTATGAAATGGTGCTTGAATCATCTGTGGCGGTTTTGGTTTAGACATAATTGTTTGAAAATAGTGGGCATGATCTTCTGCGATTACAAATTGTAAGGCTTGACTCAAAGAATCAGGTTTCATGTAACGTATTGTTGTACCAAGGGGTTCACGCAATCCTGACAAAAATGTTTAATGCTAAATTTTGATAGAGATCACGTTTTAACTGTTTGGCTTGATCTGTGACTTCATGACAATTTACATAGCTACACAACAAATTTAAAATATTAAGACATCTATCATAAAATTGCTGAGGTTTTGCGTTAGGAAGTTGTTTCATTAAAACAAGATCTCTATTTAAGCAACTTTCATCCCTTTGATCCGCAAAATTTCGTGTCAATACTAATTTTAAATCATTCCAACTGTTCACATCTTGAATATTAATCACTAGTCTAGCATTACCTCTCAATTTTGAAATTAATGAATTCAACAAATATACATTATGAAAGCTTTCTGGATTTGCACGATCATAAAAAGTTGTTAAAATGGATTCACAAATACTTAAATATCTTCCAAGTTCGTTTGGGTTTTCGTCGAATTCGGGTACGCAATTTAAATACTCCGATTTAAATGGTTCAGGATTAGCAACAGGTCTAGCCATTTCTATTTTATTACTAAGATTAATTTCTACAATTATTTTTTCAACTAAATTCCTATCTAAATCTATTTCTTTGTCACTATTTAAATTATTTTGAGAAGTTTCAGGAAAATTATAGCTTAAATTAGAATTTGAGTCAGTTGTAGGGCCGTCTTTAATAGATAAACAATTAAAAATATCTGACAAATTTTCACTTGACATTTAATGTTGTACTTACATAAAAATAAAAACGAGTTTGAGCATTCTTCACAAACTATAAGGGCGACGTCCAGGGAAGCTATTTTCGTCTACGCCACTGGAGTCTTCCTTGCAAATTCGGACGATTTTTGTTCCAAATTTCTACGTTGGACTGGTAAAAGGCTCAAGCAGGTTCTCGATGAACTGGGTTTCCTGAAGTTCGAGGAGCCGCTCTGTCAACAATCGCTATCACCAGTTCGATCAACAAAGTTCGATAGTTCGTTAGTTCCGTTAATCGTAAAAACGAAAAATTCCCGATCGATTCGCGAATTTCGGAACTATCCTACTGACTGCGCCAAAAATGGGTCGTGAACTCTAAACTCCGTTTTTAAACAAAATACTTTTATTTGAAATACATATATTTGAATTTTCAACCTGACAATCTAAAAGCGTTAAAAACTAACTATTATGATGCAAAAAAAAAGAAAATGCCATGAAATATGACCTATAACTGCATGTGTGATCCGTCTGGTCAATGATCTTCATGTGGCGACGTAATTCTGTATGCTAGCATAGGCGACGGTTGATATAATTCGTGGCAAGGTCATTCTTAGTTCAAAGGGCATCCTTACATACTCATAATGCCCATGCTCAACATTGAAAGCGGTTTCTGGGACATCTTCCGCCATTTCTATTAGGTGAAAACCACTAGCAAGGTCTAAGGGGGTGAAGTATTGACAATGGCCTAATTTATCGATGACATCAGTTATATTTAGTAAGGGATATTTGTCGTTGATTGTTTTTTCATTTACCTTTCGGTAATCGACTACAATTCTCCATTTGATTTTTCCAGAGGCCTCCGACTTCTTAGAGACAACCCATTGGGAACGACCATGGTGATTCACTTGGTCTGATAATCCCTTCGTTGATGATATTTGCTTCTGTACTTCTTCCTTATGAAGATAAGGATATCGATGTGTTTGTAAATACAGGAATTTCGTCTTTTGTCCTTATTCTGTGTTTTAACTGATTGGTATAGTTAGGTGTGTGTTAGGATGGTGAAAGACATCTAAAAATTTCGTGCATAATTTAGACATGTGGAATTTTTCTTCGCTGTTAAGGTCCTAATAATATGTTCAATGTCCACTTTTGTTCTTCTTCTAAGCCAATTTTCTTCGCAACAATAGGTTTTGTAAGGGCTATTTTGATTACATGGGCAAGTTGGTTGTTGGCTTCGCTAAGTGTTTCATGAAGTGTTGCACCTTGGATTATTTGTTTTGGAAGAAGGACTGGTCCTTGATGTTCTAAAACAGGTAGTCTAACGCGTGTTATAGAGTGTGGATCTAATTGTATAGAGTAAAATTGTGCTTTGTTTGTTTCGTAATAGTGTATAAGTAGAGTCGAGTTTTCAGTCAGTAATTTTGATTTTGGAAAGTCTAAATGTGCTTGTAATAATTTTAAATTGTCTAAACGAATTAAACCATTGAATGTTTTATGAAATTTAAATAAATAAAATTTTAATTTGCTATGAGAATTAAATTCTGAAAAAGAAGGTATTTCAGCGCAAAATTCTTGACAATAATTTTGAAAAATTTAAGTAACAACAAAAGGTTCACGTTTGATAAAATTTTTATAGAATTTTTCGGCGATGTCAGGATTTAAATTGATTTTGTAGCACCAGTGTCGATAAGGGGGTTTAATGGTGGGTCTGATATTGTGATGTAAGGGAGTTTTTTTTGTCGGCAAAAGTGGGAAGTTCTACTATGTTTTTCCCGTTGAACTGGCTTCTAGGGGGAAATTTACGCTCGATTCTGATGTAGTTGGTTCTTCGACATAATAGTCGTATTCGGGGCAATCATACTGTTGTTCTTCTTGGTTCTCTAGCTAATATGGTTCTTCAGGATATCTTCGTGCTCTATGTTGAATAATTGTTCGAAAGTAAACGTTGGTCTTGAATTCGGGTGTAGCCTAAAATAATTTCTGAATTGGTTTTCGAATGGCTGTTTGATGGTGTTGTTCTAAGAAATGCGTCGGGGTAGGTAATTTTGAAGTACCAGGTTTGGGTTTCCATACCTTTTGCGGTTTTCCGAAAATTTGTTGGTTAGTGGGCAGACGTCGGGGTGGAAGTTGTTTTGGTGTGAGCATCAAAGGTCCACTCGGAAATGAGCGTGGTTGTTGCTGCTGTTGTTGCCACTGAGGTCTGTACTGTACTGATAGGGCATTGTTGGGCAAAATTGTGGTTGTTGCCAATTGGGTTTATTTTGAGATGGAATTTGGTGTTGTTTTGTTGGTGGATGCATTGGCTCTTGGTTTTTCTGGAGGTAGTTTATATATATTATTTTCTTTTTGGATATATTTCATGGCTACCGCAAAGTTTGCTGGCCTCATTAATCGGATGGTTGAGCCTAAGGGTTCTCTCAACCCAGCCAAAAATGTGGTTAATGCTTGCTTCCTAAATAAGTCTTTCTTGCTACCCTTGATGATTACATTATCATTATGTAGGTCAATATAATTACACAAAGCGTTTAAAATCCCCATGCATTTTTCATAAAATTCTAGTGGTTGTTCGTGTGGTAACTGGCTTAGATTAACCAAATCTCTTCCAGTTAATTTGCTAAGAATTCCTCAGAATAGTAGGATGTTCTGGAGACTTCCCTGGTTTATGCTGTCGTAATAATGTGTAAAAAGAGTTGTAGAGATATTCAAGAAATCGTGGAGTTCGTTGGGATTACCTTCGAAGTTAGGCAATATTACTAAATGGTTTAAATCCAAGCCGGGTGATGGTACCATGCTTACAATATATATGTCTTTATTTATTTACAAAAGACAACTATAACTAAATTCGTGAGAAATCGTTTCAAAATATTAAAAGCAATATTTTCAAAAATCCGAAAATCTTATTCAAAGATTTTCGTTTAGATTTAATGTTTTCACAATCAATGTCAAATTTGAAAATTTTATTCGCAGATTTTCGCTCAAAAATTCAAAAATGTTTCCTTAAATTTATCTCTGCACTGGGATCAAATGGATTGGGTACAGAGGAGTTGACAAGAATTATGTACTTACAGTAAGTAGCTGATGATGACTTGATGCATCTGTAGCAAATGCTGTTTTGTCCATGTCGTCCAAATTCCCGGTTGGTAGTTGGTTCTTTCATAATTGTGGATAAACGTTTGAAAACCAAGTTTTCCTTTTCCTGGATACTTCCACAATCGGAATGACTGCGTCAGTAATATACTTGATTCTTGAAACTTAGTTTTTAAAAAACAATTTATTTCAATCAAGCACTACAAATTATTATATTGGACTAAATACAAAGTATTTAAACTATTTGGAGATTCTAGTCAAACTGAAATCAAATTGAATTAACATAATGCAACAAAATGCTAAATGAAATATAATATCAAGGCGACACGATGGCGCTGCTGACTATGTGCTCGTGCCGTCTTTGCTTCGCCAGCGTATCCTTTGTGGATTGTTCATGTAACTATGTTGAAAATATTTATTCTGGTTTAGAGTCAGCTATTCTCTACCCTGACTTTTTCCACAATTCGATTGTTGTTGATTGTGTCTGTTGGCATACGTTCACATAAGTACTTCGTTAATTGATCTTGTAGACTTCAACCCGTATATTGTAGTGCATTCTGATGGTGTTTTTTTGTTGCAAATTGATGTTGTCATTTGCAATTTCATTATTAGTAATTTATGATCACTCACCATTGCTGCAGAGGTTAATAGTATTACGTATATAATGTTGGAAGGGTGTATTTATTGCTTAGTATATTATCATGGATCTCTGCCCTCTTGTATTCCCAAAGGTGTACTGATATTGTTCTCTATGTGGGAAAAAAGTGTTACTTATGCGTAGTTCGTTTTTTGCTGCATAGGTCTATCAAACGATCCCTATTTTCGTTCCCGGTATTGTCGTTGAATTGTTGTTTGATCCCTGGAATACTGTCTCCCGGAATAATCATTGTTGTAATATTTTCTAGAACGTATATGCCTATGATATTCACTTGTTTCCTCACAGTTTCATTTTGATCCCCACAATTCTCTACAATACGTATTTGCATTCTTCAACCTGATTAGTTATCTTCTCTGGACTACTATAGCAACGCTTTTCTTGGCTGTTGTCTCTTTTGGTACTCCATTGTATATCATGAGGTAGTATTAGTCTGACATAGTTTGGTGTTTCCCATTTTTCTCGTTTCTTGAACAACACTTTTAACTATCTTTACATCGTTGAGTACTTTAGTGTGTTCCTGTTTTCTAGTGTTTATGGACATTTTTCAGGTAGTTATTCTTAATGCATTCTTAGATTTCCATTCTTGGCGTTGTCCGGTTACTTGCGTTGGTCGTCATTGGTGAATCCGTCCTATTCCGAGGCACAACCTTGGATCTATAAGAGGTGTTTCGTGCACGTTGCTTAGGTAAGCTGCCAACAAGAATGCGAAGTACCACAGATAAGTAAGCTTGACCTAAGGTGAATTGAACTCTATTGCTCTAATTATAATCATACATAAAGCTTAATAATCCTATTTACCTTTGTTACAAAAAACGGGAAGAAATTTGTTGCCGTTTTGGTTTTTGATGAAGAATTGTCATCGAGCAAACTTTTCAAACTACTACGTTTCAACCGTGACAATATGAATATTTACAAAATATTTTTAGCCGGCACCCTTGAAGATTTAAGTCTTGTCTAATTTGCTGTGCTCTTTGAAATGGTGACTGATGACTGATTCATCTTGGATCGAAGATGATGATGGCTAAAAAGGGGTGAGGATATTCTTGCGTTTAAGAAATAATGTTATTACTTGAAGTAAGTAAAAACTGTTGTGCTAGGAGAAAACCGCTGAAGAGTTTGTATTAAGCGACAAAGAGTCCTCTAACAAGTAAAGGACAGCGTAAATACAGAAGTTTTCTCACATCGAACAAATGATACAACAGGCTCTTGTCCAAACACACATAGTTTGTCTCCTTAAAGTGCCCTCTCCACGAAGATCGGCAATATTCAGGCATCTTCTTTTGTATTTTGTATTTTTCTCAATAAAATGCCTAAGTCTGACCCAGTCCAGTCTTTGATGTACCAAGAGCAAGAGCATTGCCGGCGTCTTGGAGTGTGTTTTCCATCGATCTTATTATACGATGAAGGGGTCATATTTTGTTGTGCATCATAAGTTGGCCTAGACAGGCTGTATATATTTTTTATTATGTTGACAAGTTCTCGTTCTATGTACATTCGATGTAGAACTTGCAAATTCCAGACATGATCAGTTCATGGTATTCCAAAAATTCTGCGGTAGCCCAGATCTCAAATGCTTCCAACGTATTAGTATAAAGGGAGGAAAGCACATATAACAGTCTTATAAGAATGTTAAAGTTAGCCGCATACTTTCGTGTTTTTAGGAAATTAGCTTTAGCCATTTCGATTCAAGCTATAGGGATTTTTATGTTTTCACTGATTCGTTTGCCCAAATATCTGAATTTTGAAATCTTTGTCATCAATCATAACGGTATGACCTCAAGTTGTTTACCAATCTGCTACTGATTTTTATGCCGTTTTCTGCTCCTCGAGGGCACTATCAATTCAGAGTACATATTGAAGAGCATAGGTGCAGTACGGATCCACGTTTAGTAGGTATGGTTATTATTTCAGTGTTTTCAAGGATGCTCAATAATAACTGACTGACTGATTGACAGTCAAATGCTTTTGGGTAGTCTATAAAGCACAGGTACACTTCCTTCTGTTAATGTCTATATTTCTGCAAGAACACTAACAGCGCAAACAAGGTTTCTTTCGTCCCCTCATTCACGACATCCCATCTGTTGTTAGTTTATGCCTTGTATTTTCGTCGGAATCGGTTATGTGTCGCAATATTTGACTTTAAACTAATTACACGAAACTCGTTGCATATTTTTGCGGCAGGTTCTTTGAATATGTATAAACGCCAATTTTAACCAGCCTTGTGATGATTTCCGTCTTAAGGTTAGAATTAAAATGAACTAATATCTTTATACCTGGCTGCAATTTCACTTTTTGTATTGTTTACAGTTTTTTCGATTTCTGATATCATGGAAACAATGATTCAAACTTTAAATAACCCAGTTTGTATTTGGGTGTGAACAGAGAGACACTGTCGTGGAACAATTCACTTATGTAATTGCATTATTTATGGCTGTGAAAAAAGAATGAATAACGATGACAATCTTTGTGAAGATGAAATCTCCCTGAGAAACATTCACAGGACTAAACTACAACAGCGAGATCTTTTCCAAAAAGTTTCTATGGTAGTAGAAAATGATTCGCATGGACAAGGTGACCAATTATTATTAGAGTAAATAAACAGAGACCACACATTAAGAATCATGCTCTTATTAAGAGTAATATTATAACAGTAACAAATCTAAGGAATAGGTATCAATCAAATAACTCACAAACAAGACATACGAATATATATTTTTATATGGATACAAATAGTATACACCAGAACATTCAATCTACTCTACAACGTATCAATTCACCTTTATCGTTTAAATTAAATTTGTACTTCATAAAACAATAGCTCTGCACAAGATCTGAACAATATATACATTTCAAAAATATGTTGCAGATGTTCCATCCAAAGTATCTTCTTTACATAATAAGCTTACCTCTATATTCAGACTTTTTGTAAGTTACTTAATATCTCTATTTATACTCTAGCTCATCACTTTCGGAACTCAAGATAAAGGCAAAATGTCATGATAATTTTATAAGGGATCGGTAATACAAGTTACAAGTTTTTTTAATTTCAATATTTTAAAAAGTCCACTGAATTTTTTATTATAACATTTAATTGCAATCTATGTGTATGAATTAAAAACAAGTATTTGCTTGTCTTAGTGTGTATTAAAATTCAATTCAATCGGATTTCGTGCATAAACTATGATAGTGAACCAAAAACTATTTGCACTATATTGTATGGTTCGCAAATCTAGACTACATGGTTTTGACCAACCATTGCCATTATATTTTGTTGAAACTATATGATCACATTTTTGCCTTACTGTGCGATACTGTAATAGAAAATAATTCTTAGTTTATCATCATTAACTATTACAAAGTACGAGTAATAACGACTTCCACTAATTTTATCAAAATTGAATACTTGTATTTACTTATTCCACAATATTTTAATGGAAATATATAAATGCACAAGGGAAATATCTATATTTAAATTATATGATAGGAGTATATGAAAAATTGAAAAAAAGTGGCAAAGAAACAATAAAATGATATGAATTTGGAAACTATTACTAAATATGAATGTATGGAAACAGCTCCGTGAAAACCATATTAACGAAGAAACAGCATTTATTAGTTATAAGAACCTGAATTTAGCTTAGTTAGGCTCAAGTTTGTGAATAATATTTCAAAAAAGATATACAATCTAGTTAGCTAAATTGATCTTATTGAATGAGTAATATAACTCAACTGGAGAAGGAAAATAATTAAGTAAAAATAATTACAAAGAAGATTTAAATATTTTAAACTTTTCTTGAAAATTATACATTTTTAATATTTTTGAGCTATTCGTAATTTAAGTTTAATAAAGAAAATAATTTTAGAATAACAATTCGGCACAACCACCAAAAATTACAGTGATTAAATGCACGTTTTATAAATTAAGTTTTAACATTCTTTTTGAATTATTAAATTTAAGGCCATTTTTGGAAGTAGGGCTCTTTATTTTTCTGGCCTATAATAATATATAATTGATACAGTACTGAATAAAGAATAGAAAATAATAACTTAAAAAATAGCCTCGTAGAAAAAATATTACAAACCAAAAGTTATAGGATTTCCCCTATGGCTATCAAATGATCAGTATCGTTCTGACCTCGATATCGTGGATCATTTCAAGGTCAAGGTAATTTAAAAAAATGGAAACCTCTATTTTTGACAGAAACACCCTACACATTCATTTTGGAAAATCGGTTGAATTTGTCTTTATTTGTGTAACAGCCTTGTATGTTAGTTTACAATTTCGACAAAAATACTTTTATTATATTGTGTTGTGTGATAATAAATATGATCTGCAGTTGCTGCAAACTGACTTTTGACTTAAACAGTTAGGTACAATTATTGACTAAATGAAAATAATATTTCCGGATTTATTGAAATTGATATACCTGCACAAACAAATTTATAAATAAGGAAACATGTTTAAATTTTTTCCACAATCTGGTTGTATTGACAAAGTGGAATTAAGGTCTCAGAATTTAAAATATTCTATTTTTATTCCATCATATCTCAATGGTATTATTAATTCTGAATTAAACAATTTTGCATAGTAATTTCTCAGTTTCAAAAGTTGTAATTAATACTTTTTCATATAAACTTGTAACAAGTATTGAAAGTGGAATAGGTTGGTAAATTCAGAAAACAACAAAAAAAGAAAAACCATACAATTATGTAACAAAAATATAATGTATTTCTATCATTTTCATCATGTATGTAGAACTATTATAATTGATGATATCATCACATCGAGCTTGAAACAAAAAAAGACCTACATATGGGAAGCATTTATATATGGCTGCCAAGAACGAACTGCAGGGTGAATTGAAAACATATTGTAATTTGAAGTCGTTCTTATGCAGATACATCATAGTACGCATTACCATTTCAATCACCCTGCAGCAAAGCAATAACAAAAATCCAAAAAGGACACTAATTAAAAAACGAAATTATTCCGCGTGAACATGGGTTGAATACATCATAAGTTCTACAAGCTATGGTGTAAAAGCTAGGCACAGGTTATTAGGCAGGGATAAAATGAACACCCTTATATTACCTCTCAAGGTGAGTTAACATATGAATTGTACCAACAATCGAAAACTCTATATACATTGATTGGGTAAAAAAATAACTGTATGTACAAGTATATACTAGGTAATATTAAATATGATGTTTTTTAAATACACTTGTATACTTGTTAAATGCATGCTTGGTGGCGATTAAAATTTTAGCCCTGTGTTTTGAATGAGATAAGTGATATATAAGGATCACAGAGAAAATGTTGACTGAATACATTAATTAATCATTCTTAATGTACAGTTTTTAATAATACTAATAGAATTTTTTTTTGTTTGAGAGAGTTTGTTATTAACAAATTAAAGAAAAAACAAAAATCAGTTCATAACCAATTAGTTAGTCAACTAGTACGATATATTGATTAATATTTGCTGAAATTTAACTTTACTCTCTACCAGTGTTCAATCACAAAAGCCTATATTTATTCAGCAGTAGAAGTCTCGGGTAGGTTGTTAAAAAAATAATAAATATTTAAATTAAAATTTCGTAAAATTATTTATTAGAACTCAAAAATATGATAATAAAACATTCTATTTATCAGGAAAAACTGCAATTGGAATAATGGAATAATGTATTCATACTTATAAAATATTTTCAATGCTATTTCTAAAAAAAGTTGAAATACTTTTACAAAAATTTAATCTAAATAAATTTTATAATAATTTATACTAACAAGTCATCATCAAGTTTACTGCTGAATATAGGCGCCTCTTTCATGGCTTTCCACCTCTCTCTGCTTGAAATCAGTTTTTGGTTGTCCGAAAAGGAAAAAAAATAGAGAAAAACAAGAAAATCACGGTCTGGTGTTGCAGCGGAACATAATAAGAGGAAATAGAAACAGCAACAATGAAGAATTAAGGGCTATAAATAACGAAATATCAAAAACAATTAAAGAAATTACTACAAATTACGCAGTTAATAGAAACAAGAATCAATAGAAATAAAATAAGGGCTTGCGAAATCAAGTATCTGTAAGCGAAACCGAAATAATCCAATTAAAAATAAGGCAGGTAAGGTTACGCCAAATGGGGAAGAAATGCTCAATATTGTAGGGGAGTTCTATTACGCCTATACACAAGCCGACAGAAGGAAGAGCGATACTTCAACACTCTTAACACATCGGCAAAGTATCAACAATCAAAGATCTGATGAAATACTAGAAATTACAAACAAAGAGATCAACAAGGCCTTGACACAAGTTTAAAATAATCAATCACCTGGAGAAGATGAGGTCGGGTGGCATATATAAAATAGCAACACTGTCCAATCTATGTTTGCATGAGGCATCAACCAAACTAATCCAGAAAATGTGAAACAAAACGGATCTAGAAAAGTATCGTCCTATAACTCTAAACAACTATTCATAAGTTATTCCATCAAGACTAGAGAGAAAGATTCCAACCAAACAAACAAGCCTGATTTCGATCTAATTTCGGTACCAATGATCACTTGAAAATTATCAAAACTCTTATTGAAAAGACAGTCAAATTTCATCAGATCACTAGAGCTCTTTTTCATACACTTCCATAAAGTCTTCGATACAATTGGCTTGAAAGTTATGATATAAGGATTAAAGATACTCAAAACTGATAAAAAATGCAACATTCAGTTAAATTGTAGGGAAACAGCAACTCCATCAAAGAGCGGCGATGTCTCCCAAATTCTTCATAACCATATTGGAACATATATTCAAAAAATTTCGATTGAGACTCAGGAGGTATCTCAGCAAATGACATTATCCTTGCAGCCAATGCTGCACAAACTTAACAGCGCATGTTCTGAAAAAATTCCTTACGAGTGATCATTATAGACACTCAAACCGGATCGGTTTGCTGTGGAAAGCTGACATATATCTTTCGCTGCGATCTCGATCTGTTTGGAGTATGCCTGTCAGATCACATTAGAAACGAAGCAGTGTGGCAAATAACAAGAGTCACACAGTATCGACCGAATAATTGCATTGGAGTGGAGTTGAATGGACGAGAAATTGATGCTGGAGACAACGCACAGATTACGAAATCAAGGAAGACCACCAAATGATAGAAGTCATAAAAAATATTAACAAGTAGTGTGAGATAAAAAAAGTGGGTTAGGTCGTGCTATAATACCAGAATTTTTTAAATTCGTAGCCCTTCGGTCAGAGTAAACTTGCCGAATTGGCCCTTTCGCCGAGAGTGGGTAGTTTGATCCATAATTCATGGCTCTAAGGAAATTTCCTATTTGTTGTAAACGGTAAGTTTATATTTTATTTCATAAATTAAATGAGATTTCATTCCCATTCCTGTCACTTGATTTTTAGTTTCCATTTTCGCTTACTGCAGGCATGGGCTGGAGTTACATCTGTAAATTAAGCGGTCTGTCGGACAGTATCTACACACAAAACTATTTCTATGGTTCTTTGGGACTAACACAAGAGAAGGAAAACAAAAACTATATTTGAAAATCCAAAATTTTCAAGGTCTGAATTAGACCTTGAAACGATTAGATTTTATATTATACAATTCTTTACTTCCTTTTGTGTTCTATTCCTCAAAGAACCATAAAAACAAACTGAAAGTTGCCACAAATAATCTTCTTAAAACAATTACGCACAAGACTAATATTAGGCCCCAAACATATTCGTCAGTTACTCAGCTTTTTGAAGTAATGTTGTGTGGCACAATTTCTTCGACATATTGAAATTATATATATAATACAGAAACACGCTAGCCCTAAAACGAAAAAGTATCATAACAAACAATCCTGGGGCCCAGACGATTTTGTGATCGGAAGCTGAAGCACGTTGGAGGATAGGACTGGATGTCTATGTTATCAAACAATTCTTTGAAGACGCGAGATGTAAGACCGACATCTAGGATTTTCGACTGAATTAGCACACAGAGGTTCGGAATCTGGAACCGTTCCGTGTAATTACTGTTCTCCCTTAACTCCTAGGACAGAATGTCACGATAAAATTTTCAGGTTACTTCACCTGTCAGAGATATTGAATACTATCTTCGAGGTGTCATTCCTTTGTACGCAAGACAATATACATTATATATAACATATATTGTTTCTTACATCTCGCGTCTTCAAATTTAACGAAATGTATCAAATACATAAAGAAGTATTCGAGAGGACATTCCATTGTGGGAAGCGCAACTGATGAAGGTTCCCTGACCAGAAACAATATATGTTATATATAATGTATATTGTCTTGCGCACAAAGGAATGACACCTCGAAGAGAGTATACAATATCTCTGACAGGTGAAGTAACCTGAGAATTTTATCTTGACATTCTGTCCTCGGAGTTAAGGGAGAACAGCAATTACACGGAACGGTTCCAGATTCGGAACCTCTGTGTGCTAATTCACTCGAAAATCCTAGATGTCGGTCTTACATCTCGCGTCTTCAAATTTAACGAAATGTATCAAATACATAAAGAAGTGTTCGAGAGGACATTCAATTGTGGGAAGCGCAACTGATGAAGGTTCCCTGACCAGAAACAATATATGTTATATATAATGTATATTGTCTTGCGTACAAAGGAATGACACCTGGAAGAGAGTAAACAATTATTTGATCATATTAAAAACTATTTTATAGTCAGAGTGGTGGCACACAGTTTTGCCAAAATGCGGGTTGAAAACAAAAAAATGTCCCCTCGCTTTGAAACGATTAATAGTACAGTTGAAAGTTTGGTTACACAGCTCGCTCTTTTAAATAAAAAAATCTTCTTTCTTGGTTTTTGTAGTTTTAGTCCAGCTTGAATTTCGTTTTATTTTGTTTTAAATTTTGTGACATAATTTCAACAATGGCCAGTAGTTATTGTATTGCAAACTTTTGTCGAACATTTTTAGTAGTTGTAAACAAAAAATAAAAATTAATGAATCTATAATACATTATTTGTAATTTATTATTAAGACATTATTTTTAATTTAGCAATCATTGTATGTTAAATAAATAAGAGCAAAGATTATTTATCCTTAACAATTCACTGAAATGTTGTGAAAGGTATCAAACTAGGGCAAATAAAAATGTAAAATATATTATAAGGTAAATGTGAGTTGTTTGCAAATATATTTTCCTTATATTACTTTACCATTCCTAGAAATCGATTTATAAAATTTCAAAATTTCGGCATGCTAACCATTTATTTTAGTTGGAAACAGGGGTCAATTTTATAAGCCAACATGTTACAACACACAAAAATCATTTTGAATTTTTTTAAATATTAACTTAAATTGAATTGGGATTTTTGAAATCCAGAGTAGATAATATAAGATTTAAAAAACTAAGGAACAACTTTGAAATTAATTGCTTGTTTGAAACAATTATTGTCTATCTATGTAAATAACAACAAATTCCCTGCGATCCGAATTGGGTTCTTTACATAAGAATTGGAACACCTTCCATAATTACAATAAAATTTGAAACAGCAGATTTTAATTTTAAAATTCATTTTCTTTAAACAAGATTATAAATTTTAAGTTTGTAATATGTATGTACTATAAGCATTGCTACAACAATATAGAATGTGTCAGATCAGCTGGTTGAATGAACATAAATCTCACCAATTTTTTAAAATTTTTGACAAAAACCTTGGTATGGATACTGTGAGACTAGGAAATAACTGAAAAATATGTGATACATTATTATGCAAAATAGACCTACAGAAGTCATAGACTTGATTAACTCAAAGCAATTTAAGCAATGGAAAATATAATTATGAAAATAATAACATTCAAACAAAAAAAATGTCTATAGAAGTTTTGCAACTGGCTTTACAAAACTAGTTTACACCTCACGTCATCACTGAAAAAGATAAATGCTTGTTAACTGGAATAAATACAACTAAACTAACCCTGACATTGAACACTATCTCGTCTTTAATATGGACAGGGGAAATGTTCTACTGCAATTGCATTTTCTTACATACCTCAATCAACTGGTACAACATGAAAAAATGATTAATAGAAATCTGTTGGTTTTGTATTATGAGTAAAATCATAAGAACAAATTCAGAAAACAGCAGAGACAGGTGTGGCAAATATTAATAACACAATAATTAAGTTCAAATCAAAAATTTTAAATATTTTTCCAAAGTATAGTAAATTTCAATGTGATCCATCTTGATTGTTTATTTTAGTTTATTTAAAACACATTTTGAAATCCTGTTTTCATTATTGTTATAAATTCTTAGAGACTTACACTATAAGGTAAGAAAAAACTAATGGAAAAGTTTAAAATACTGATTAAATAAAACATTTATATAAAAATTATTGTATTTAAACACAATTATCAAATCCACATGTTTTTATGTACGGTTTTAATAAATTTTAACTTCAGTTTATGCCATTACACAAAAATTTAGAGCATTATATCACTTGTACATTAAGTAGACATATCATAAACAAAGTTATAGCATCTTACAATTGCTCAGAAACTGTTCGATGTACCGGACATAAATTTTATATGATCACAGTGGATACCAGATCAACTAATTTTATTATTATAAGTTACAAATCTTGATTTATTGTTGTAGAAAGAGTTTTATTTATTATCTCCACATAAACTTAATATAATGGAAAACTTATAAAAATTGTAACTGTTAAGTTATGTATAAGATCAGTGAATTTTCCAATTCTAGACAATAATAGATTGATAAAAAAATATAAATAGTTTTATTTTATGGATTTACCATTAGCTGTTTTCCAAAAACAACAGGTTTCTATTTATCTCTTAAAAGGACGGTTCAATGTTCTTGGATATTTTACTTATCATTATCAAATCAGTTTAGCATATTATGACTTGCAAATGAGGAGTGAAAAAATTGAGCAATATAAACAAAAATAAATATGGACTTTTAAGATCAAAAGAAAAGTATCCAGTTGGGTATGTTATGAAACTTTTGGTTTTAAATACTCGATAAATGGTTCACAAAACATGCATTCCCTGGAACAAACCAAAACCAGTTTGACTTAATTTACATCACTAAAAGGTACATGAATGATGTTACCTCCAATAAATCAAAACCAATTGCAAATAAAAATGTAAGCTTAATTAGCAATAACATAAGGTTACATGAACATACACATACTTAAGTATGTGTATGTTCATGTAACCTTGATTTATTGGAGGTAATGGCAACATAATTGTTAGGGCCTAACATATTATTGAAATGTTTTGGGGGTTAGGCACGTTAAGTCGTAACATAATATAGGAATTTAAAAAATACCGTAAAGGCAAATCGCATTAATACGTAATTTCAAAATTAGATCTGAAATCAGCGTCAATGTTATCCAAGTACAGGATCTGTTTCTTCCAGCAATAAAAATCAATAAGACTGTAAAAGTATGCAATTACTAACTGAAGTTTAATTTAACAAGCTTAAATTAATTATTATCTTTTACAATATTCCAATGAGAATGATATTTAAAACGTATTGGTTGAAATTACTGACACACTCTATATATCTTAATATGACCGAAAATGTCACACACCGACAGCTACAGATGAAAAACTTACAGAATTCAACTGGGCCCTTCTTACATTGCAACTAGTGTTCTTAGTCAAACAAATTACAGTAATCCATTCCGTCTACAAGTCTATGTTTTAAATTACAGCTTAAATAACTTCATGTCACAATTAAATTACGTTTATCAAATTCCAAAATGTTTGTGTATAAAATGAAGTGCAAGTGATTATGGTTCCTAACCAGAAACAATATTTACTATCTTGCTTACAAAGGAATGTAAAATATTCTTTACAACCAGTAAGTTGATGTCATTATTAATCTGAGTAATGCTACTTTCAGGGAACACTGAGGGAGTTGTTTGGACCAGTGAATAAAAGAAAATTAAAAAAAAAACGATAGAAGACCAGGAGCGAAATTAAAATTACAAATGATAAAGATAATAATTAAAACGTTGGCTTCCTTGTAATTTAAAAATTTCAGAAAAAAAATTAACTGACTCGTCGAAAACATGCCCTATTATAAAAGCAGTATTTCAAAACATGAACAAGAGTTCAAAGTAATTTGAAACATAAATTGAACTAATCATGACAAATTAATATGATTAAAAAACAAATAGATGTTATAGATTTTGTATCCATTTATTACCAAATTAATAAAATATTAATGTTTTGAACAAATTAGGTTTACTTATTTATTTTTTGTTAATGCAATTCTCCTTGATGCATGAAACCATTTATTATACATATCAATGGGTGAGCTCAAGTTTTACAATTCAAATAAAAAACATATAAACCATTGGAGAGAATGCAATTCACGTTTTTGGGGCTGACATTTAAAGAAGATATAAAAATGATAATTACTAAGAAGTTAGGTCCAGACAAAACTGATCAGAATATCGGGACGTCAAGTATTCTCATTGTTGGAATTCAACTGTTTTTCTATAATATAAAACAGGTTGTTCGGTGATAATGAGGACCCTAGAGCACTTTATCATTAGAAGAAGTTTAAGTGGTACACAGAAATTGCCTTTGATTCTTTGATATATTTTATAATAAATTCAGAAATACAAATCTCTAAACTGCGCAACTTTCATTTGCATAATACCGGAGAAGCTCTATTTTTTTTGATTCTTCCTGTTGAAAATTGGTTGCATAATTCACATAAAAATACCTGGAGGTTCGGAGGTTGTATGCGACTATTAGATATTTTTTATGAACAACATCTGTAAGTTTTTCGTCCCCAGCTAGCTCAAACAACTTTAATAAAAATCATATCAGGCGGTTCAAATCCTAACAAGGCAATTGTACGCATAAGTTATGTTAAAAAACAGCATTCTAAGCGTAATGCAAAATTCACATTTGTCTTTAACATATTACAGAAATGTCTACACATAAGCTCTTTAATATCTGTCCTTCAAAAATAATTTGTTCTCAAAGGATGTTATTTTGAAATCAAATAATTTTTATTAGAGACATTGTTTACTCAGTACCATATTTGAGAAAATTCTTACATAAAAAAATAATTGAAAATTTAATTTGGAAAACATATCAATGATTTTAATATTCCAAATATAATTTTATCACAGATAATCTTATAAAATTTGAAAGATTTGATAAAACCTATTGTATAAAGATTGTATAAAGCAAAATAAACAAAAATCAATTAAATATTTTACACAATTTTTTTTGTACCATATTTCCACAATATTTTTAGAAAACACCTACATTAATATAAACTGAATCATGTTTCTAATAATTGACGTTATTCTGATTTTAAAGATATGCCGGGATAGTTCTTTTCTATGTCTGGTAGTGTGATCACAGTTTAATTACAAAAAGGAATAGAATATTACTGAAGTAAAGAAAAAAAAACTTAGTTTTCGTCATTAATTGTAATATTGATTTAAAATCCTTTTGTAGTATATTGTCACTGTAATTTACATTTAGTTTAAAATATAAGCCTTAACACTAAGATTGTAGTTCAAATGGAAATGATTCTATGGAGATCCACATTTGATACAGTAGTGCACTAAAATAATGTCTCATATTAAAACTTTTTTTCTATCGCCTCAAATTTTGCCATTCGTCGCATTAGCAGACCCTTGGGTGCACTCGAATCATTTCGGCAGTGATCGCCTTTGTATATCGGATTTTGACATTTTTTTTACATTTTGTTTGATCTTGTGTTGGTTAAATAGGTTTTGACTGGGTATGTAAGTTGTCAGCAAATAATGTATTTTTGAATTAAACTGTGTTGTACTTATTAAAAATAAATGTAAATTTTAGGAATGGGACTGTATGATATAATATCCGACGATGAATTAAGGAAAAAGTCTCTTGGCCAGTTAATTTTATTTTTATAGTAACTTTATTAAGATAAGAACTTTCAGCTGGTGCATATTGTTGTTTATGCATTAATTTTAATTTTGAGTTCTTGAATTTATTTGAACTCATCTCATAAGAATATTTGATGAAGTATCTGATAATATGAGTAAGATTTGTATATTTATTTAATTTTTCATGGTGAAGAATTGAAAGATTGCAGAAGAACTTGAAGAGCTGTGGAAAGAGAACTCAAGGTCTTGAGAAGTGAGGAAGATCTTTGACAAGGACTGTATTGAAAAGAATTGAAGATAAGTGAACAAACAAATGGTCTTTTAGCCTAACCGAAATGAAGAAGAAGTGCAGGAATGTAGAACTGGCTCGAAGGTCTAAGAAGAAGAACATATTTTTGGCAGTTTTTATCGCGAACTCAAGGTTGAGGAATTGCCCTTTGAATAGCTTTGAATGAAGAGAAAAGATGGAGGGCTGATTGGAGACCCTTGAGGGAACAGACGAAGAACTTAAGGTCTTTTTGTGGGAAAAATTGTCTCGAATGATTGAGAAGATGTAGAATATGTTTAGAATTTTTACAGGGTATATGAGGCATGCCTTACCACGTTGCCTATGGGCGGTTTAGTAAGGGGTAAATGTCGATTTCCCTGATTTTTGCCATGTACATCAGAGACGACTGTTTTTATTAATTGAAAATACCTTGACTTGGCTGGGATTCGATCCCGGGCCAAGACCTGTTATCAAGCTCCAATTTTTATACAATGGTCCGAGCTGAAGAACTTTCTCACTAAGACATCGGGGGATAATTGCATATATATGTAATTGAGTTCTTGAAAATGGCTGTAACGTTTTTATTGAAATTTGTCCATTTCGGGGTTTTGATGCTTAGAAATCGTTTGGTTAGGGTCCCATCGTTAAGAAAAATCGTTTTACTGAGAAAATTAATCATTAAAAAAATATTGACATTTTTTGGCAATTATGACAGCTATTTCAAGGCGTTCAATACAGGGTGATTTGGTAACCTATTTAAGAGTGAGACTGCTCTTGTAAACATTCTGTCAATATAAATCTGGATTGGAATTAAAGTGTACAGGATGATTAGAAAAAATAATTATATATGGTAGCCCATAAGCAATTGGAAATGAATGATAGCTGTCATACAGGGCGGAGTAAAATTATTGTTATGCAGGGTGGTTGAATTTTTAGTTAAATGCCTTCAATCCAAAAATATTTCAGTTGCATCGGGATTTCATAAAACCACAAAATGATTTTCTTATATAAATACAGTTACTGGATTTTTTTGGGAATTATTTACCTAAATTCCGTTTCCAGCTTTTGCTTAACTTGGCAGTTGATATTTATTACGCGTTTTGATCCTCGAGCTTACAAGTACTAGAAAAGTTTACACTCAGTTCAAAATTGAGTTAACAAAAAGTGCTTTTGTGTTGCACATGAAAAATACATTAGTCAAAAAGCAGAAACCGGACAGATTGTAGGATGTTGTCTTCCATCATCCATAGTTAAAACTGTATTTATTAGACAAACTTTATGTCCCATAATTACATGTTTGTGCTACACGATACAATTACTGCAGCTATTTAATTTTAAGAATATATACCTTATGCCTCATAGTAGAAATAATAATTCGTAAATAGTTCTCAGGAAATCCACTGCTTTGATAATGGTGATGTTATGTTGGAACAAGAATAAACTTAAATGCTCATTAGAAATAAATAGAAAATATATTTTATCCAAAAAATATGAATTATATTTTATACCAAGAATATTCATTTTTTGCTGTCTGATATTTTCTATCGGATTTGAAATTTTTATATTTACATACATCCACTACTTGGGAGTATTCTCAACACCAAATAATCCTAACCTTATTATTATTTTTATTAAAGATAGCAAACTGTATGCCAATTCGCCAATAACTCTCTTTATTAAAAGTCCTTAAGAAATTTATCTCATTTACATAATGAAAAATGAATATAACCAAAGTAATAAAGTTCCATACTTAATCTATTTCTGCAAATGTCACAGTGACAATATATAAATAATTTTTTTGTAAGTAAGATTACAATCGAAAAAATAATTTGTATTTTTTATTATAAACCTTTACTAACATAACATGTACATTTTATTTTGATGTACTATTTTTCCTGAACTTCAGTAATTTATGAAACATTTTTTAAATTGAATACAAATCAAATTTTAATATAAGTATAAAATAGAATTTCTAAATTTTCAGGTACTAATAGTAATAAACGAAACTAAATTATTCATATAATTCATATATACCCTACCACAATAATGACTTTTAATTAATATTTTAATTCAATCATAATTGAAACACATTAGAGCAAATTTAAGCAATAAATATTAAACTATTAAACATGAGAAAAAGTGGATTTGTTAAAGATAGATAAAATGTGTCACAAAGTCTGTTTTTGTTCCACTACAATTTAGTTCATAACAAAACGTTATACATTAAGTAACAAAGAATTATAAACCTCACATAAATAAAAAACAAAACGATTTTTATAGGATTAAGGGCGCAACTGTCTAAACAGAAAACAATTACTGAGCCAAATTTGAAAAGATAATAAACGTTATCACTTATTAGTAACGATAGGTATTTCATAAAAATTTTTACTAACAGAATATTAAGCATATCACCAATATTTATGAATGTGGTATATACAAAAGTGAAACATGAGTCATGTAATTACTTCAGTAAACACCAAAATCATTTTCGAATTACGACATCAAAATTTTCAAAAATAATTAAAACTTAATGCTTTACACCAAAAAAAGTTACCCTGTATGTTTAATCTATCTTTTTTTCATCTCGTATGGGTCCCTACTATCTTGAGCGGACACGATTACGCCTATTCACAGCAATTTTAATTAAGCAACATTTAAAATTTCGCCAGTAGAAATATGGTACTTTGACAAACATTTCCTCATAAATTCATTGATATCATCTAATCGATATTACCACCGTAGTTTTGCTCCATCAAGACACATCCGTCCATTAAGGTATTGTTACCATCTATAATAGAGCATTCTTGTCTTTCTTGTGGCAGAGGTTCGACTGTTTCACCATTTATTACCAATCTAGGTAGGAAATCAATATTATCTGACAAGGTGTCAGTTCTAATTGGCTGTCCGTTCAAAAGATAATCCCCATTGGTGTTATAAGTAAAATGATCATCGGTAGTAAGCGGGGTAGATGGATACGATCTACTCGAATTCCCATACGAAATTTTCGCAGGCAATTTTACATTCTGTGCAAAAGGTATAGGCGTGCACGGAACAGACCTCGATGGATTACAGTTTCGCTCGAAAGCTGTACCGATATCCATACTCTGAGAGCGTACCGTTCTAGCAGGTATAAATTGATCACTGTTTTGTGGAAATGTTGGAGGCATATCGATCAACTGTAGGCCGAACTCATTCAGATTCTGATTGCTCGTTATATCAATACTGAATAAATCGATGTTATTGTTATCACATGACTGCTCGTCCAAGGAATTCAACAGCAGATTGACGTTATCGGTTTCAGCATCAGGTATAGGATCGATTTCTGCAAAATCATTTATGGGCGATGACTCTTCGGAAATAAAAATGTTATTATCCAAAACCGCAATTACCGGTCGTACTGGAGCAGATTGTGATCTGTTAGTATCTAAATTGGGTTCAATGCTGCTGGAAGAGAAGAACTGAGTAACTTCCTGGGATACGTCTGGAGTTGAAGGTATATTCTGTACATTATAACCTGGGTTATATGCTACTTTACTGTTTGAATTTAACAGTTTTTTCAACATGGGACTTGCTGGTGAGGACATCACATTATAATTTGTACCTTGAAATTGGCTTTCTTGTGGTATTTCTATGCTCAAATCAATTTCTCGCCTTGCCTTTGAAATCCTTCGGTTTTCGCATTTCAAAAGTCCTGCATTCTGGTGGACAGACGGCTTTGCTCTAAGAACAGGGGTATTACGAGGACTGACAAAAGGACTAGTAGTTGTACTAGAACACTTCGATTGCATGCCGTTACTAGGTGATTGAGGTCCAGATGATATTGGTGTGAAACTAAAATTTTTTCTCCTGGTATTTGGACTCGGGGGTACGGCGTCTTCACCTAAAGATGTTTCGAAGCTCACTCTTCTCTTGATGTTAGCTTGTAAACTCGAAACGTTGATTGGTTCAATAGATGGACCCACATAGGTGACTTTATTTTGTACTGGAGTGCAATTCAGACTTGGTGGATTTGTAAATGATGAGGCTCTATCTGTCACTAATTTATTGTCTAAGAGGTTTTGTACTGATGGTTTAGTGTCTATAATTCCGTTTTGCAACAGTTGCCGTAATGTGGATATTTTTGAGTTGTTTTCAGTCTCGACAGTCGCATCATTCGTCTCATTGTTGTTGAAGTATTTAGAGAGTTCTTCATCATGTTGGCTGTTGTTTGTGCCTGTTACAAAAAAGACCATGTAATTTATAATAATAATATAATAAATTAAAAGTGAGCTAGCTAATATGTATTCAAAAATATTGTTAAATGATATATTCATATCAAATTAGGCAAATATTTTTAACAGTAACTTATAAATTGCTTAGTTGATTTTGTAACCAAAAAGAATTTTTTATCAAATTATAAAAAAAGTGTTTAAGGTCAGAATTCTGTCGGATTCTTTTGTTAGCAGTAAAGGATCCATGAAAAATATATCTGCATTTAAGTAGAAAAACAGTATATTTTCCTCAGTCATCATCAGTATTTACATATGGGGGAGAAAAAGAAACATCCACAACTCTCCTGAAGAATTTTGTGAGAAAAATTGTGAAAGAGACTATTAAACCGTGTTGTTCCCTCCTAGGTTAATCACTATTTTTATATTGTCGCTTTTTATGCAGTAGAGAATTCATTCTGTTAGTCGCATTGATAGAGTTTACATCTATTTGTAATAAAAGTTTTTATTTTGAAAATAAAATTGTTTTGTAAAAACGTTTATTTGTGAAAATTGAACTCGTGTCATCAAACCTATTTACATCTTCATCATCCTGCTTAAAATTACAGATCAGGGCTTGATGGTAAACCTCCAGTAATATGTCCGACCAAAACCAGTTTTTTCAACAGAAACCGAATTTCGGTGGCTGTTGTAGTTTCGGCCGAAATCGAAATATTCGTTTAACGCAATCCTTCAGTATATTTTTAAGTTTCTGTACATTTTAGATAATTTCAGATATGAGTTTGTCTTCATAGTTTAATTCTTAACATTGGTTTTTGTTCAAATTAACAATTAAATAACAGTTACAACTCAGTCCATAGAGAAATAAACTTTTTTTTCCAAATAAACTACAAACTGCTTTTATCATGATTTAAAAGGTAGTCGGTAGATGATCAAATGTTAAAAAAAAATTCTATGTTGGTATCTTGGAAAGTGCTAAATGGCGCGCTTTACTTTTAATTGCCCATTTATAGAAAAATAAAAACTTACAAACCAGTTTTTTAATAAGAGCGATTTTTCACTGAGTAAAGTAAAAATAAAATAAAAATATTTCTGGCAATTTTTAAACTTTAGGTACATTTTTTAGGGAAACAAACATATTGTTATGTTTATATTTTCACACTCTGGTTAGATTTATTTAAAAACACTTACTATAATTTATTTTCATTAAATTTATATTCACACAACTAGATACAATTTATCTTGATCACCTGATGCTTACTATACGGCAATGGAATACTGAATAAATCATTTCGTCGGCTTCCCGTATTTATATATTTATTCTCAGAAGTCTCCAGATGGACAAACAACCTTTTTGAATTCCACGATATATCGAAGGAATATGGGCAGCTCAAACAAGTCTCGGGGTTCCTCTCTGGTTACGTCGTGCTGCACTTTCCGCCCATCCGCGTATAGTGCCATAGACTGTTCGAAGGTGATCTCTTCATCAGGTGGTTGGATGCTGCGGACTTGGTATTAATCAACTTCGCCGTCATGACTTTCGACCTGTTGAACTGTAACAACTTTGGTTTTCCTCGAGGTAGCTTCCTTATTCTGTAGACAACATCATTGATCCCTCTTTACAATTTAAGGGCCTTACTAACATCTTTGTAGCTTGGACCAATATCCAGGACGACGTTGCGGGTTATACAGCCAAATAATATCGGCTTTGATGTAATGTGCTTCCTTCATTCGGGCCTGGCATTCTTCATATTTAACTGGACTGGACTTTCGACCTGTTGAACTACTAACTTTGGTTTTCCTCGAGGTAGCTTCCTTATTTTGTAGACAACATCGTTGATCCCTCTTTACAATTTAAGGGCCTTACTAACATCTTTGTAGCTTGGACCAATATCCAGGACGACGTTGCGGGTTATACAGCCAATAATATCGGCTTTGATGTAATGTGCTTCCTTCATTCGGGCACTGGCATTCTTCATATTTAACTGGACTCGTTGGTGAATGTCGTTCATCCTTTGATGTAACTGGCTGGCATAGTCTGCAGCCTCTTCTCCTGGGGGACATTCAAACTTCAAATCGCATGGTAGTCGTAACCCTTGTCGCATAACACTGTTCAGGGTCCGACCCATGGACTCGTGCACAGACGAACGATATGTCATTCGAAACAAGTGAAGATACTGGTCCTCGCTTCTTTGGTGGTCAGAGACTACCTTTGACAAATGGTGTTAATAGTCCTATTCATCTGGTCTACCCTTATATCGGATTGCGGGTGTAATGTTGTCCGTGTTTTATTGATTTTCAGAAGTTTGGAGATGTTTTGGAAAAGAGTACACTCGAAATTTCTACCTTTGTCGGAGTGAAACTAAAAGGGCACACCGAAACGGCTGATTCATACCTTGAGAAGGATATCAGCAACGTTCAAGGCTTCTTAATTCGGCATAGCATAAGCTTCTGCTCATTACTAAAAGAGTCCATCACCACCACAGTGTACTTATTTCCAGAGTCAGATTCAGGGAATGGACTGGTAACATCAATGGCCACTCTTCCAAATGGACTGCCCCCGTTATATTGCTTCATGGGACCTTTTGCTCGCTTTAGAGGCAAATTAGTTGCTGCACAAACCGTACATTTCCGGCTCCAATTCTTGACATCTGCTTGGCAGTTTACCCAACAGAAGCGCTCTCTTAACTTCTCCAGGGTTTTCGTCACTCCTAGATGTCTTCCGGTTGTACCATCATGTAGTTCTCGCAAAACCTCCGGTCTCCTATTTCTGGGGATTACAATTTATTTTCTATTCTAGCCCTCCTCTGGAGTTTCCAGCACGCCGTTCTCCAGGATGAGGGAGTTCCACTGAGCCCAGTTTGACTTTATGGTAGGTGAATATCGGAAAATCTCCTGCCACATAGGTTTTGCGGTCTTCTTCCACCGGATAACCTCTTTTAATTATGGATCTAATTTCTGGTCTTGCTGGATCTCCTTAGATTGCCAATGGTCATCGACGGCGGTAGTTCTGCACAGAACAGCCCCTCTTTCTTCTTTCAGTTGCTTCGATAAGGCATCAGCCTTGTTATGGCTTGTTCCAGCGGGATGTTAAGACGAGAAAGTCGGTACAACGTTGCTCTCCTTGCAACGACTCCTTATATCTCCTACCTTACCACACTTCCGCTATCTCAGCTGATTTTTTTCGGAAAGGACTTCTTCTACTATCTTCCTTACAGAGACTTTATCATTTCCGCCATCTTCTGATTCTTTCCCAATGATTCGGACTCTGCCCTGACTTCTAAGTAATTTTTATAGCCTCGAATTCCTGAGCTCGAGCCAGTGCATTCACTAACTGAGTCGGTCGAGCTAGTTTCAATGATGTCTGGCTTCGTGATCCATCCAAAAACGCTTGTACTGTTAACTTTTCTATCACATTGAGATCTACCTGGATATGCAAAGCGAATCAGACGAGCAATATCAGCTTCAAACTCTTGTAGGGATTCATTCGATTTCTAATGGCGATTTTTCAGTTGGGCGTAGTAAACGTGCTCCAAATGGGTCTGTCCGTACCTCAATTCCAGATGTTTGACCAGTTGTTCATAGTCTTCTTGCTCCGATGTATTCAACGTTTGCAAACTATCTGTAACATCCCCTCTTAAGGCGAGGGTTAATGCTATTACCTTCTTCTCTGCCGACCATCCGTTTAGCTTTGCTGGAGCCTCGAATTGGCGCCAGTAATTAGTCCATGACGTTTTTCCATCAAATTGTGGAGGTTTCATTTTGTGTCTTGTTCCCTCGAGGCCAATTTTTGAATCCACTACTTCCGGACTGTTTCTGATTTCGGTCTTTGATTGTGTTTCTCCCTTTTGTATTGTGACTACTTGTTCTTTTATTTTGCTGATCTCACCCTCCATTATCTGTTTTAGTTCTTCTATCCAAGTTTAATTTTTGACTGTCGTCTGCTTCAGCTCTTCGACCATTGTCTACTTCAGCTCTGCGATTCGAGCTTCATTCTCGAATATTTTCTCTTCTAAGAATTTTAAATTTTCCAGCAATTGAGTTTCTAAGGATTCTAGGGTTTTAGCATTTTCTAGTAATTTGTTTTCTAGGATTTTAGAATTTTCTTGTAATATCTCTAGAATTTTAGAATTTGTCTACTAATTTGCCTTCTAGGGCTTTAGAATTTTCTCCTCACGACTCTTTCCAGTTTTTAGAATTTTCTAACAATTTGTCTTCTAGGTTCTTAGAATTTTCTTTAATTTTTAATGGCATACTCATGTCCCCATTACCAGAAACTTTAAACTTATTAGGGCATCTCGTAGCCGTTGTATTAATTCACTTTTCTTCCCACTACTTACTAAATCCCTTTCCTCGAGTTCTTTGTTTAAATCCGCCACTTTCAATTGGTCCAAATTCACCGCTTCTAACATTATTAGTCTATTATTTTTCCACTACCAGAATTCCAGAAATACACCGAACACCTGACACCACTGTAATGTTTTTATTTTCACATTCTGGGTCCTTGGATTTATTTAAACACTCAGGCAAAATTCGTATAATTTGTGCCCACTACTATAATTTATATTCACACAACTATACAATTTATCTTAGACACTTGCTGTTTACTAGACGGTAACCGAATACGGAATGAATCCTTTCGTCGGCTTCCCGTATTTACATATTTCTTCTCAGATGGATTCTCGAATACTCTAGGAATTTCGATAGCGTTAGCCTCCGGCATGGGGGCGCCAGACAAACAACCTTTTGGATTCCACGAAATGTCGGAATGCCCATTCCGGGAAATATGGGATGAAATCTCGTCATAAAAGGGTAACATGGTGTAAATAATAATAGTAAAAAAAATATATTTTAGATATCCAAAAACTAACAATACATAATCCGTTATGACTTGCCTGAAAATTTTCAAACATTCTAACCTGTCTCAGTGATTTAAAAATCCGGTTTCTTATTTCGTGCAAACTGTCAATTGAAAGTAATGCATCTTTTCAATACTGTCCATAATATAAATAAAACAATAAAATGTAGTTTTTAATATTTACATCGTCCAAAAAATTCCATCTTCAGATGGAGTAATTTTGTTTGAATCATTTGTGAAACTAATAGTGGTCGAAACTCGTTCTGGGGCTCCAAAATGAAAGATTTATCCTATAATGGTGATTTAAAAAGTAGCTTTAATCTCAATTTTCAGATATTTTCCTGTATAGAATTGGTTCAAGCTTTATAACCCATTTTAATGATTTCTGTAGCATTACTTATTTTCGAAATGACTGATAAATAAAATCAATCAGCCTCAGTAAAAGTGTGCCGTAATGAAAGTTTTGCAATACATATATCCTTTTAGCTTACTCCCAGAAGATGACAACTGTGTATAAGAATAAAAAATAAAGGTATTAGGGTACAAAACACTGTGTATTACTTATGTGTGATATACTAATTTATGAATGAATTATAAACCTGATATAGGGACGTTGCGATAAGTACTAGGTGATACCGATATCGGGAAAAATATGAATTTAGCTGGGGGGTGAATACCACCCGAGTATCGATATTGGTATCGATACATAAATACCCAGATGGGTATCCAAGAATCGCAAGAAAAGTATCGATACCAAAAATAACCGGAATCGAAATTCGGTATCGATACTGGTATCATATCAGTAGTATCGCAACGTCCCTAGATATAGTAACAGTAAACTCACCCAAATACTCGTCCATTGCGTCCTTTTCCACATTACTAACACTATTGATCCTTTCCCTCGTTAACGGAAAATCGCTCACTTCATCATCATCATCATCACATAAATCACGATCACATTTGTTTCCATCAACATCAGTTTTATCACCATCAATGCGGTCATTACTTCTTAGTTTTTCCTTAATCCTATTATAATCATGAGATCTGTTAGATTCCTCTGCTGCCTGGCTACTACTTGGCGTTAGAGGATTATACGGTGCAATATCACAATTTCTTCGCAGTCCTGGCTGTTGTTGTGATTTGTACTTTATCGTTTGTGTTTTGCCACCAACAACAACTGTGGCAACAGTGGGCCTTTTAGTGGGCATTATTTGTGGGCTAACAGCCTGTGCAGGGGCATTAGTCGACGACGGCGGCAGTCTCGGGATTGGTACTTTATTGGATGGAACTGCTGTCGCGACCCCCATGGTTGTTTCCTGAAATATAATGTATTTATTAACTGTGTAATTAAAATTTCACAGCTGAAAAATATCACACAAGCATGGCACACTCTGATTTAAATAATTAATTTTAAGAAAAATGAGTGTCTGTTGATTTTTACATAACCCCAAAAAATTCAAAGGATATGCATCCATTGATGGCGTTGGTCGGTTACTTTCAAGTAGTAACAAACATTTCTTGCTTTATGCCCTTGCACAGGATCTTGTTGCAATGAACAATTCTAAGTGACTAACATTAGTAATGCATCCTCGAATTTATGCAAAACTGTCTGCAACATGTCTTGTTCAGAATTAAAATGTCAAGACACAGGGTCTGATGTCGGATTTTCTCCGTAGTTTATTAGGTTTATTTAACCTATCTATTATCTGTGCGTATTAGTCTACTGTTCCATTGGTTTACTGGGTTAGACCAAAGCTTTTATTAAAACAAAGTTATGAATTTTGAAAAATCAAAGTTATGAATTTTGAAAATGCTCCGATCAAGATTTATGAAGATACCCTATGACTTTTAGATTAAGGGCCTTCACCACTTTTCACATTTTTTTTTAATATTAATAATGTGCTGACCTGCCCGCTTTTGCCTAGCAGTAGCCCTTCTGCCGGCCTCTGGAAACTGTTAAAGTCAGGTAACGCTGGTAGCTGAGTGGATTCTATCATCGACTTATTATCACAGATAGTTCTACTGCCTTGAGTGATGACTGTAGGGCTGGTACTGTTGCTGTTGTTACTGCTACTATTGGTACTGCTACAATCTCCATTCCCATTGGCCATTGTTGTCGCCCCACTGATCAAACTTGCAATCGGAGAACACGTTGTAGAAACAACTGCTGAAGATGGGGATGGTGCAGGTAAACTTTGTGAACGGGATTTTTTACCGCCCGGTTTCTGGTCTGATTTGTTTGACTGAAAAATTAATACATATTAGGGTGGATCAATTGCATTTTCATAATTTTACAGTATAAAACAGAATTGCATGAAGAGCATGAGCTTATAAAAATTTTTGGGACGATCAACGAAATTATATTAAAATTAAATAGCAGGGAAAATCACCAAACATATTTGGGGCGAGAGACGTAGAAAAGTACGTACAATGAATGTATTTCACTTTTATACAACTTTCTACCAGAAAACACATTAGAATTACTAAATGAAATGAGAAGTATCATAACGGGACACGGGAATTATGTTAGTAAATTCCACACTGTAGATATAAATTATTGTTTATCTTGCACATCCTGTTATTATTAATCTGCATCTTGATGATTGTACAAAACTGATTATATTATTTTAATTGTTTTAATTGTCATTGTAAAAGTTGTCTTCTTACTGTCAACACGTTCTCAAATACAAAATTGGTAGATTTTGAGTTGTTAATTTTTATTTTTTTAAAAACTAACTTCCCAAACAAACAACCATTACTGGCGCAGTCAGCAGCAAAGTTCAGCAGTTTTTGAAAAAGAGACGAAAAACTGAGGTTTTTGAGCCAAATTGAACATAGCCTACACCCAAAGAAAACTCGAGGTAAGTGAGACTCTTTTCCAATCAAACCGATATTTCCTCTGACAGTTATCATTGGTAGTATCAAGAGTGTTATATTACACATAGACTAAGTTTTTCGAATTTTTGAAATGTTCAATATTATAATATTCCATAATTCACTAATTGAAGCGAATTATTAATGCAATTACAATTTATATTTACAACTGCATTTTCACTTGAAGAGAAAAGATAAAGATAAGAGATAAGTTATATTTAGATGAGAATATAATAGCTCTTTGTATTCTATACCTTGACTTTGTTTTAAATCACTATAGCAGATTACTAACTGATATTTTTCATTTAGACGAAACTGCAATCTTGTGTTTTAATTGTTGAGAGTAAATCTTATCGTGATATACTTTCAATACAAACAAAAGCGAAAGTTAACAAATATTATATAGACTTGAACTTGACATTATTTATTTATTTGATGATATGTTATTGAATTGATTTATTTTTGAAAAAATCAATCAGTTCACCATTAAATTTTATTATTCAAGACAATTTCTTATATATTATTATTGTTTTATGTGTTAACAAATATTTATTTTTACTTCCTGTTATATAAAATTATATGAACGAATTTAGAAATCCCAAAAGCAATTTTGAAACTGATTCCAGTGACTCTGAAACCGAATTAAATCTTTCTTATTTTAAAAATAAATTAGCCATCATCATGAGTCAACCAACGCAATTACCATCCGCGAACACTTCCCAAAGTTCACAGGTAGCAATTGATGTAAATTTAATTAAATATTTTGCTGAATTCATTCCTGAATTTGACGGTAACACTTTGGAATGAAGACAATATATTGCCCAGGTAGAAAATATGTTTGCAGAATTTCCCCAACCTCACAAATTTGTTTTTGCTCATGCGCGACAAAAATTAAAAGGTGCCGCAAAAATAACTTGTGCAGGAAGAATTGAACTTAATACATGGGACGCTTTAAAAAATCGTTTAATTTCCCTTTATTCATGTAATGATACGTTAGAAACCCTCGAAATGAAAATGAATCAAGCTTTTCCTAAACCCAATGAATCTCTTCTAGCCTTTGGTTCTCGTTTGCAACATATGAGATCCCAAATAATTGATAAGATACACCTAACTGAAACAGACCCTAATAGACAAATATTAAAAATTGAATTTTGTGAAAGCAATGCAAAAAACCGCTTCATAACTTTCATCCCCGAAAGATACCAAACTGACTTAAAACTATCTAACCCTGTTGCCCTTGAACAAGCCATCGATTTATTTTCTGGACTTGAACAGGAATATGAAAACCGTATCGCTCAAAGAAATCTAGGAAATCCACAACAGAGACAGACAAACTCTAAACCCCAATTTCAAAACAACAGAACTTCTCAACAAAATCATAATTTTAATTCCCAAAACTCTAATCCTAAATATTATCACCAAATCTTTTGTAGAAATTTTAGAGGAAAATCTTTTCCGAATCAACACAATCAACCTCAAAAAAGATCTTTCATCCCTCAATTTACAAAAAGGCCCAACTTTAATAATCAACAAGGATCAAACCCAAACAGAAATGTTTTTACCCCAAACAGACATTTTAAACCTCAACCTCCCACCCCTATGTTTGGTGTTGAAAACTATGCTCAGAGAAATACTAATAATTTCCCAGGACCCTCAAGACAAAACTTATCTACCCCCATGTCTGGCGTAGAAAATTTTAATGTTGAAAATATCAATCCTGAACAATATTTTGAAAAAACCAGATATTCCCAGCAACAAAACACAGATTATTTAGAAGAATCCCCAAATTTTAACCAGGATTTTCCAATCGATCACAATTCAAACAATCTAACTTAACATATGAATTAAACCAAATAACCGCAAACTCATTACCTTACATAAAAATCCAAATTAAAAATAAAATCTATAAACTACTGGTTGACACCGGATGCTCATTTTCAATTATAAGACCCTATATAATTTACGAATATCACCCTGAATGTATTTATATAAATAGAACTGAACTAAAAACTTGTACTGGAAAAGTCATTGCTGAGTACAAAGCATCAGTACACCCTTTGCTGAATTTAATACAGACCAAAACATAGAATTTATTTTATATGACTTTCATGACTATTTTGACGGACTAATAGGTTTTCGAGATCTTTAAAAATTAAATCTTTCAATTGATGTAGAAAACAATCGACTCGTAAATAAATACACTGTCATTCCCCTGTATTTCCGTGAAGACTTTTCAACCTATACATTTGATCTTAACCCCTTAGAAATCGTAACAAAACGTATACCAGTAAATATAAGAGAAGGACAAATACTTATTCATTGTTACAATAAAAATGGAATTTATATACCAGAAATTCTTACATATGCTAAAAATGGTTTTGCAAAAATCGAAATCCATAATACTTGTTCAAACCAAAATTTAATAACATTTACCAACCCTTATCCTTGTACCCCAATTACCGACGAACACGAAATTTATAATTTCAATTTAATTCCACCTGAATCTGATAAAGTAGATATTTCATCTCTTATCAGAACAAATCACTTAAACCACGAAGAAAAAAATGTTCTATTAAACTTATGCGAAGAATTCAACGACATTTTTCAAAAACCCAAAGACCAACTTAGTTTCACAAATATTGTTAAACACCAAATTAGAACTAAGGATGAAGAACCCTGTCATTCAAAAAGTTACAGATTCCCTCAAGTACATAAAGATGAAATTCATAAACAAATACAACAAATGTTGAACGATGGAATTATACGACCTAGTATCTCACCCTGGTCATCCCCTGTGTGGATAGTACCGAAGAAACTTGACGCATCAGGAAGAAGAAAATGGAGAATAGTAATAGATTATAGAAAAGTCAACGAAAAGACAATCGACGATCGCTACCCTATTCCAAATATTAATGACATTTTGGATAAATTTGGACGATGTAGATATTTCACAACTCTGGATTTAGCTTCTGGATTCCATCAGATAGAGATGCACCCAGACAGCATAGAAAAAACCGCATTTAATACAGAAAATGGACACTATGAATTTTTACGTATGCCCTTTGGTCTAAAAAACGCACCAGCTACATTCCAAAGAGTAATGGATAATGTTCTCAGAAATTTTCAAAATAAAATCTGTTTAGTATATATGGACGATATAATAGTATTTTCGACATCCCTTACAGAACATATAAAAAACCTGAAACAAATTTTTCAAACTCTCAGAAATGCCAACCTAAAAGTACAATTAGATAAAAGCGAATTTTTAAGAAAAGAAGTAGAATTTTTAGGACATATTGTTACACCCAACGGAATAAAGCCAAATCCAAAGAAAATTGATGCAATTAAAAGATTTCCACTTCCCAAAACTCACCGTGAAATTAAAAGCTTTTTAGGACTTATAGGTTATTATCGGAAATTTATAAAAAACTGCCAAAATAGTAAAACCCCTTACACAAAAACTAAAGAAAGGTGAAAAGATAATCATTGATGATGAATTCGTGAAAACTTTTAATTATTGCAAAACACTTTTATGTAATGAACCAATTTTATCATACCCAGATTTTTCGAAGGAATTTCAACTAACGACGGATAGTTCAAATTTTGCATTAGGAGCAATTTTATCACAAAATGGACACCCTATCAGCTACGCTTCAAGAACTTTAAACCCTGCAGAAATAAACTACTCAACAATAGAAAAGGAATTACTTGCTATTGTTTGGGCATGCCGCTATTTTAGACCATATTTATATAATCAGAAGTTTACA
This sequence comes from Octodonta nipae, assembly GCA_034190945.1. Lineage (NCBI taxonomy): Eukaryota > Metazoa > Arthropoda > Insecta > Coleoptera > Chrysomelidae > Octodonta > Octodonta nipae. The sequence goes on from CM067221.1 coordinate 64,169,085, forward strand.
GCCTTTTGTGACCACAAACCCTTAGAATGGTTATTTTCCCTTAAAACTCCAAACTCAAAACTTCACAGATGGAGACTAGAATTGGAAGAATTCGATTTCAAGATAAAATACAAGAAAGGAAAAGAAAATCAAGCCGCAGATGCTCTTTCAAGAATAAAATTAGAAAACAACCCTAATATGAATGCCATTGGAGATGAAAATCAATCGATGATAGCGAATGATGGAGATGAAGATACCTATCGACAAATTTTAGATTTAGCAGAAGAAATCGCTGAACAGGAGAATCAACAAATGAACAAAGAAACATTAAACAAAAATGACGAAAATCAACCCCTAGATTTATACACGTCATCCCCTCCTACTCCAAATATTCCACAGATTTTAAATAATCAAGACGATGAACTTGCAACCCAACATACTTCTCGCGAAAACCCTATTTTAGAAATACGACCAACGGAAAGACCCACTAACTCTTACAAACGACAAATAATAATTTCTCATAATCCAAACGCCTTGATGTCTAGCATATCAGCCAAAAGAATTTTTGAAAATTTTAGATACACTTTAACTTTAGCCAGATCCGCAGACGAACAAGAAATAACGAATATGTTTAAACAAACTATTGCCCCTGATAAATCATATTGCCTTTACTTTTTTAATGAACACGATAAAGCCAAAATCATAACTACCTTACAGAAAAACTTTACTTCCCTTAATCTTGTCACATCTTCAAAACTACTTCAAGACATAACAGATAAAGAAGAACAACAAACTTTAATAAAATACCACCATGAAGGAAAAGTTTCCCATAAAGGAATTCACGAAGTTAAAAATTCTCTTAAAAAATACTATTGGCCCTCTATGGAAAACGACATAAAACTTTACATAAATACTTGCCAAACTTGCCAAACTTGTAAATACGAAAGACACCCTCAAAATATTAAACTTCAATTAACATCTACTCCTAAACGACCTTTAGAAATAATTCACATTGACACATTTTTCTGCGAAAATAAAACATTCTTACCAATAATGGATCCCTTTTCGAAATTTGGACAAGCACTACCCTTAAAAGATAAAAACTCAATTCAGATATACGATAATCTTCTAACTTTTATTTCATTTTATGGAATTCCCAGAATGATTATTTGTGATAATGGAACCGAATTTAAAAATCATTTAGTTGTTGATTTTTGTAACCTTCACAAAATAACCTTACACTTTACTACCCCTGGAAACTCAAATTCTAATTCCCCGGTAGAACGATTTCATTCAACCCTACTCGATGAACTTAGATGCTTAAGAAAAGATAACCCAACGAAAGACATTGAAACTTTAATAAAATTTGCAATCATTAGTTATAACAATTCTATACACAGCTTACTCAACAAACTCCTTTTAATATTATACTTGGACATACCGACATAAATCCTTTTGATCTTTCTGAAAAAGCTATTACTTCAGAATATGCCCAAAATCACAAATCTCTAGCAGATAAAATATACGACAGAGTTAGAAACTCGATCGAACTTAACAAAAACAAAACAATTTCTAAAATAAATAAAAAGAAATCCGACCCTGAAACGGTAGAAACTGACCAAAACGTTTATATAAAAACTAACCAAGGTAGAACTAAAACTAGACCAAAATACATTAAAACTCAGGTAATCAAAGATAAAAACATTATTGCCAAAACAAAACTAGGACTCGTACATAAAAGTAGAGTAAAGAAAAAACGATTTATTCCAGGAACACCTACAGGAACACCCAGTCGAGACAAAGATGAAGAACAACCAACTACTAGTAATACTTAACTGTATTTTGACAATCCCTTTAATAAATACCCAAATAACTATAACCCCTATTAACAATTATATATATATATACTCAAGAATTAGGTTCAGCTAGAATACCCTCAACATATCATAAGTTTATTCACTATATTAACCTCACTGACTTAAACGTAGAATTAGGAAATAATGAAAATATATTAATATCCTTAAAGAATATTATAGAAAATAAGAAATAAAAAAATAATTCTATTAACTTAAATATATCACTTAACCATATGGGATTTAATCAATTAGTAACCCATAATCTTAATCAAATATTAGAGATAAAAAATAGAATAGCCGCTTTTACTTCAAATCGCGTACGAAGAGGATTAATTAACCCCATTGGAAATATTCAAAAAATATTATTTGGAACAATGGACAATGAAGACCGTGAATCAATCAATAAAGCCCTATCGACCCTAGAAGAAAATCAGTATAAGATAGCAAAAAGAATTGAAGTCCAAACATCAATTACAACTAAACTTCTCGAACATTATAACAAAACAGTTTCAACATTAGCTTTGAATCAAAATATTTTAATGAAACAATTAGAAAATGCCTTGAATAAACTCAAAATGACAACTAGAGATCATAAAATTATAACAAAAATCCAAAACACATTTTCACAGCTTTATATGAATTTAGATAGAATAAAAGAATTTATAATGACTATTGAAAACGCAGTAAGTTTTGCTCATCTCAAAGAATTACACCCAGGAATTTTACCGAAATCAGATTTACTTTTAATATTAAAAGAATTAAATACAATTTTCTCCCAAAACCAAATACTTCACCTTAAAGACCTACGGAATTATTATAAAATGTTTTCAGTAAATATTCACACTGAAGAAAATTTGATCTATTTTATAATGTATGTACCATTATTTGATGCTACGCAATATAATTATTTCCACTCGTTCCCTATTCCATGGAAAAACCGAACCTTTATAATTCCACATCCATATATCCTCATGAGTCTTACTTCTTATCTAATACCAGCCGAAAATTGCCCAAAAATTGAAAACACATATATATGCCGAGGACAGCCACAGCCTATAGATGATAGTTGCGAAATTTCAATAATTTCCAAAAGTGACTCATCTCAATGCATCGTACGAACTACCAGGCTTTCAGCAAATATAATCGAACAAGTTGCCCAAAACGAAATTATTGCCGTTCCAGCAAATCCAATTAAAACCCCTTTTAACTGCAAAAATGGAAATGGAATTCAGTTAATCACAGAACCGAGTATAATCAATATTCCTGAAGGATGCCAAATAACCATAAATGGTCAAATGTTCGCCCATAGCCAAGAATTTCCGAAAACAACCAAATTTTCACTCCCAAAAATACAAATACCGGAAGATTATGAAAGTTCAACCCTCAATCACATACAGCTTCGCCAAATCAAGCTAGACGAAATTTCAGAGCTACACAAATTGTCTCATGAAATTCAACCCTTGGAAATCAACCCCTTGGAGAAGACTAGCCACCCAATTAGTATTACAATAATACTAATAATCATTGCAGTACTTGTAATCATTGCATTCAAATTATACAAGAAGTTCAAGCCATGGTCAAGAAAACCCAAGCCAAAACGCCAGGAGTCGTCAGAACTTCATGCCACCCCTGAAGTTCCATTTCGCCAGGGAGGAATTATGTTATTCCACACTGTAGATATAAATTATTGTTTATCTTGCACATCCTGTTATTATTAATCTGCATCTTGATGATTGTACAAAACTGATTATATTATTTTAATTGTTTTAATTGTCATTGCAAAAGTTGTCTTCTTACTGTCAACACGTTCTCAAATACAAAATTGGTAGATTTTGAGTTGTTAATTTTTATTTTTTTAAAAACTAACTTCCCAAACAAACAACCATTACTCGGGTAAATCTCCTGAAATTATTGTCTGATCTTTTTCCGGATAGTGATATTGATATCGAATGGAAACAAAATCCATTTATCATCAGATGTCAACCTGATGTGCTAACCGTCCTAGATTACGAATCATTCACCGATCTTCAGAGTTCATCCACATTAAGACACACATTTGAGTCAGTGTGTCTCTGAACTTGTTTTGGGCTGGCGTTAAGAAAGAGCACCCTGAGTATCACTGTGAACTTGGTTTTACGACTAACACTTATACAGGTTGAGATGGCATGCGACCTTAGCCATGCGCATTCAACTGCTGGACATTATACGTAATTACAAAGCAATAAAAAACGAAATAAAGAATCGAGTCCTTTTTTCACATTAAAAATTATTGAAGTAAAGAATGAAAGTATTTCAGTATTAAATATTTTTAATAAAAGACTTTATTCTAATTTAAATTTTAGTGTCTTTGATTGGTCATCATTTGATCTGGGGTTTCATAAAATAAAATGGATTTGGTGAGTGTTCCATTACCTTTAATTTTAAGAACTCGTGCTGTATTGTACTATTCTAAAGTACTAAACACTGTGTAAATATCGATAGCGTGATGTTTGATGTCTTTAGGGGTCGTCCATTAATAATGGGAGGTGTTGTTCTTCTCAAAATCTGCCCCCCCCCCTCTATTGGTGAAATTCGGTAAGATGTGGTGAGACATCCTCGAGTGAGATTTTTCAATTAATAATAATTAATATTCCAGATGTTCATATATTTTGCTTCATGCACTAAATAATGCGTTAATACCGATGTCCGTTAAGTATCACAACCGGCATGGCAGGGAACTCCATAGTCCAGATAATTTTCGAAAATACGTACACAACAAGAAAATTAATAGTACTTACCAACACCAACGTGTTCTAAAGATAAAACATGACTAATGGCCACATTTTAATTTTTGGTCTTTTGCACAAAATACCGTTTTTGCTACTCCCAAAAGTTGTATAGAAAAGAAAAACCTACAAAATGGACTGCTATACGCCCAACTTCGTTTATTTGTTCTTTAGAGAATGGAACCCAAACTCGAAATTAGAAAAAAATTAATTGATTATAATTTTATTTTATACTTAAAACATTGTTATTAACTGAAAGAGTAGATCTCATACCCACTCTACATTCCACTCTATGTTCTAAAAATAAATACTGCAGCCGGGTTATTTTTGCAAAATTTCAATTAAAGTTATGGAAGACTTTTTTTATATCACCGGATGATCGTATCAGTATTAATAAATCAACGTTGGAAGGTAGAAGAGTTGATCTAGACACCCGTCTAGTCTGTTTTCAAAAATTTTAAGCATAAATACATATGGCTACTGAAAATATTTTGCCATTGTAGAGCAAAAAGGGGTAGTACTGGTGAGAAATATTTTACCTGTTTATAATATTGGTTTTAATCATATTTGTTTATAATTTAATGAATTTATTTAAGTAAAATATTATTTTAAATTAAAAAAAAAAAACAAAAATAAGCCTTATGAATTGAGTGATCTTTTAATACCAAAATAAATAACTTTTAATTTTAAAGAAATTAAATGTAATGTTTATATTTTTACTGCAGGCGTAGATCTTTTCATACCTAACCTATGTTCCAAAAATGGGCACTGCACTTTTCAATTAAGCTATAAGAAAACTATTTCTTTAAAACAGTCCTATCACAGCAGATGGATCTAATATCATTCAGAAACCGTAGGAACGTGGAGCTTTAATCAGACCTAATTTTCAGAATTTTAAGTTTAAAGAAATTGATGTTTTTATTTAGGCGAAATTCAATTGCCATACTCGTATTCATGTTAGATTTTCCGTAAAATTAATAGGTTGTTTTAATTTCCAGTACAAAAAGCTTAATTGCATCTTTTATTACATTTAGTTCTTAAAGTTTCTTTTCAACAGCCTATGCTTTTGCATATTAAAATTGATTGACTATTACTGCTCTTTAAATCATCATCATTATCATCAGTGCATTAGTATTCGATATAGCAAAAATTATTACATCAATTCTTTATTATCATAGAAATATAAATTTTTATATATCTGCATAAAATTTAAATTTTACCCCTTAGCAATTTCTAGAATGGGTTAGCCCACTTAGACCGCCTCAAACATTTTTCAGTCCCTATGTGTATTTATTTAAAATTTTGGGAAATAGATGAGGGGTTTCTAGATAAACACTTCTGCTTTTCAACGCTGGTTTATTGATAAGGATAGAGTCATTAAGTGAGGTAATCTGGCAGTCTAAAAGAAAAGAGTCATTAAGTGAGATAATCTGGCAGTCTAAAAGAAAAATTTCCATCGGTTAACTGAAATTTTGCAAAAACTACCGGCGCTAACATATTTAGTTTAAGAACATAGTTTGGTTATGAGAAGATCTACTTTTTCAGTTAATATGTTTTAACTATAAAATAATATTAATCAACGTGTCTATCTGACATGTACCACAGCACAAATTCAACAAAACAATGGCCCCGCTAAGGATCACTAATAAATTATACCTACAATCCGAGAATTTTAGATAAATATAAACAGTATAAGCCGTAATAAAAGAGAAAATATTTGGAATACTTGAGCAAAATGTTGACTTTATTACAGTCCAAGAAACTGACGCAGACGACGTTTGCCAAATTTATCCAGTGGCAAAATTCCTAGACATACATTTATAGATGCAATTAACGAGCCACGGTTGGGATAGCAAGTTATGCCAGAAGCAACATAGGAAACATTTCTATTGTCTACTCTATCACAACATTCGGCACAACTATTCCTATAATTAACTCATTACCCCTACTTACCTAAATAGTTCTATTTAGTCAACGACGAGACTACGATATAAGACACAGTCAACCAAAGTCGAAAATTACTAGAAGTTCGTAGTTTTGATGAGTCGTACAGCCAAAAAGAACATTCCCCGTAATGAACAGGTTTTAAGCGAACAACTTTTAGAATCGCTAAATAATAACAGAACGACTAGATGGAAGAAAAGTGTTACATATAGGGATAGGGCCCTAGTAGCGTATATTGAGGATCATTTTATCTTGGGTATTGACCTAATTAGCTAACACGGCTTCATGTTCGACCTAAGATACAATGTTCTTGGATTCCTAAATGAGGAATTGTATTGAAACGGCCCATCAACAATTTCGAGACTCCCATATTAATTGTAGAGGCATCCTCAACCCGAACGAACGGAACATATTATTCATGGGCAGCTACAAAAAATCCTGGGACCTGCGTAGGAATGGTGGACATTTAGCTCTTGACTACTTAGTTAAACAGGCCATATTTAAAACCGGGCGAGCCATCGGTTTCCGAATTGCCAACGGCGAAGAAATAGCTTATTATGAGCCAGTAGACATCATAATCGAGATGGTACAACAGGTGGTACAACCATCATCCAGCAGAGAGTAGATACTGGAAAGGCTGAACCCATAAGAATACCTAGGTGACTACTATTGGGGCAATAACACGCAGTTGAGGAAAATATGGAGTCCATGTTACACACGTAGTTATTGAGTCATCCATCAGCGCATGGTCTGCTTGTTTTAGTGAAAAAGAAAAAGAGCGGCTTGAAATGGAGGACATGCTTAGTAAACCTCGACGAAATTCTGGCCATCGGTCACACATTTGAAGAACCTCCATGTTCCAAAAAGAGGTAGAGTTTTTGGGCGACGTCGTTTCTGAGTTTGGGATCCGGACTAACGAGGACAAGATAGAATCCATTCATGATTAAACAGTTCCGAGAGACAAACATGAACTTTTTGGGGCTTTATTCGTACTGCAAGCGACTTGTTGAGATATTTGCTAGCATTGCCACACCTCAACATCGGCAGACTACTGAAAGTGGCACTATGTTCCATTTCAATCCTAGCGATTCCTACAAAATACAGCAGCTACCCAGACATTTGAACCAATCTTATCATTCAAGAAAAGGCCCACAGGCCCCGATGGGACGCGGTAGCTAGATACTCGGACGACCTGAAGTGATTGGGTGCCCAATGAGAGTGCTTAAAAGTAGAGGATAGAATGTTAAATATAATTTGGGAAAGCAATGATGGCAGAGAAACCAAGTTTCAACTGATAGTCCTAAAGATAACGGTACACGCGGTCGTAGTGGAAGTACACAATGGGATTACCGGAGGTCATTTGGGTATGAACAAAACTCTGGATAAAATTCGACAACGATATTAGTAGGTAAATTACATCGAAGGCGCCAGAAGCTGGTGCAGGAAATGTGAAACCTGTGCGGCCAGTAAGGGCCCGAAGACCCAAACCAAGGGCACACTGCAGCAATACAATGAGGGCATCCCAATTGAGAGAATTCCCATTGATGTCGCCGGTCCATTTCTCGAGTACGCGAGGGGGAACAAATACATTCTGGTCTAATAGATTACTTCAGCAAATGGCGTCAGCCATATGCTATAACCACTCATGAGGCAATCATGTTCGCGACGGTGCCGGTGGGACAGCTCCCGTTGGAGTTACATTCGGGGCAAGGGCGATACTTTGAATCCAACGAGAACTACTCCCTTGCATCCACAATCGGACGGAATGGTATAAAGATTCAACAGGACCTTGGTACAACATCCAATCAAGCATATTCCTTTATTCCTGTTAGCCTATCGCTCAGCCGTACACAACAGCACAGGAAAGGGGCTGAGGCTACTCTCCTATTACCGTCCCGAGAAGTTAACGGTTATGATGACCAACTCCGACAAAGCATGCTGGCCATATACGAACTAGCCCGGACGCACATGTTGGTAACCAGCGATCGAATGAATATACGTTATGATCTCAAGGCAAATTCAGTCGGGTTCCAAATAAGAGACAAAATATGACTATACATCGCCCAGAGTAGTAAGGGCAAGTCTCCAAAGCTCACAAGAGCTTGTGATGGGCCATATGAAGTAATTCAAAAGATCAAGGACACCACAACGCATTCACCGAAATCCGAGGGCCAAGATGAAGTTTATCCATTTGGATCGACTGGCTCCATATCATGGAGAAAACGATTCTAATCGGGACGATCAAACTTAAATGAGGGGCAATGTTATATCTTAAATTGACGATACTAACAGGGGAATTCGCTCGGCATTATTCACCGTAGTTAAACCTAATTCACGGATGAACAAAACGTTTAGTAAAAACACATTTCTAGTATTTTACCGAAAATACCATTCTTTTCGAAAGCCAGTCGTTATGCACGTTAGATAGACAAGGATGCTACAAGAATAATCGAGAGTAACGGGAAAGGATGTTAATGCGGCCGCACGACAGGAAAAGTTCAGTAGTGGCACAGCTGATGTACGTTTGACTCATCGTTGTAATATTTAGTGGAAGTATTATTCTAGTAGTGTTTGTATATTTTCGGTGTAAATTAATTGTCTTAAAACCCACGGAGTTCGTAACAATACGTACAATAAATATTTTTACAGTTAAATTATAATTATTATACAATGATTTCATAAGATTCTTTTATAAGCAATAAGGACATTTTTTAGCATAGAGGTGGTTTTGAAGGATTAAAAAGTGGGATATGTGAAATATTACAATATTAGATTAAAACAAAAAACAATGTTAACTTTCAGAAATTTATTAAATATTATTTATTAAATTGTGAAAGTTAACAGTGTTTCTTGTTTTAATCTTTTGAAGTTTACTTGTACTAAATTTACTAAAGTAATGCGGATGTTACAGCCGATTTTCAGCTTCAATGACTGTACTAAGAGTTCATGTCTCTCAACTGCAGAAAAGATGTTAGTTGATGACCTTCGAGTAATGAACAAATATTTAAAAAAATGGGGTCTTTGACCAAATCCGAGTAAAACTGAAGTTTCAACGTTTCAATTTAACAACAGGCAGGCACATTTAGAACTTAATGTAGAACTTGAAGGCGTTAGACTCAAACACAATACACACCCAATGATTCTTGAAGTCACACTAGATCGGACCTTAACATTCACACAAAATCTGAAGAATGTTGCCGCCAAAACCAGAACCAGTTCAAACGTTATTCAAAAACTTGCTAATACCATGTGGGGAGCCAAGGCTGAAATCTTAAGAAGGAGCTCCCATGTTTTAATCTAATCCGCTCCAAAATACTCGTATGGATTAATAGCCATCACACTAATTGAGTTGATACTCATCTCAATCAATAATCAGAGTAATTACTGGGACTACAAGACCTAACCCCGACAGCCTGGCTTCCAACCCGCTCATCTAAGACGTCTCGTCGCTCTTAAGTCCCAAGCTAAAAAAATAGCCAATAATCCTATGCTACCCATTCAGTATGACTCTACAATTCTCACAGTATCACAACTGAGCCTGAAATCAAGACTACCAGGAATATGAAGAGTCAACTCACAGATCTTTCAATAGAGGAAGAGAAGAAGCAAGAGTTCAGAAATTCCAACCTTGTGGAAGACTCTACATCAAAAGAGGCAGGTTTGATTATTGAACCAACGGCTTGGTGCAACCTCAATCGAATACGAACTGGACATGGAATTTGCAACAAGTCTCTCAAGCTGTGAGGGAAATCCGAAGACCCATCATGTAACAGGTGTAAGACTGCCGAACAGAGTCATCTATATGGTGCTGGAGTGTACTGAAATAGGATTTGAGGTCAATTTAGAAGACATCTACAACCTCACTTCTAACGCACTCGCCAGGTTAGGTTCCATTATCTAAGGAACAAATTAACGAAGTTGAGCGTACAGTAGCTCATTTTATAGTTTTTTCAGTTCTCTATACATTGTCCATAGTAGCAAGAGCGTTTCAAAGGCGGATTTCGTGTTACAGGCAAAAAAAGTAAATATCAACGATTTTTGAGATTAGTTTGTAAAAAAACAAAAAGCATTAATAAAAAATGTTTTTTCTGTAAATGTCCTGAGCTATCGAATGTATTTGATGCTTAGGTTGCACTTATTTCACACTGGAGAATCCCAGCCACACACAATATTTAAACTTGTCTATGGCCGGGATTGACTAGCAATATAAAAAAAAACAAAATCAACCGAATTGATACCTTCCTCCTTTTTGGATTAATTTAAAATAATAGTAATAAATCTGCCGACGACAGAGTGATGTCGAATCTAGCAACACTTGATATGTCAAAATCCGCCAAGTAGTTTACGCTACAGAACATGCCAAAGAACTAGACACATACATACATATACATACATCCAGCTGGGTAAAAAAAAGATCCAAACAAAATCGGTCACTTGGTTTAAAAACGAGATAAAAGCACCAATTAAAAAGATCCCAAAGTTATCACATGATACATTTTAAAATGTGAAAAAGCATTTTATTAAATTTTATATGTTCCTTTAATTAAATTCGTCTATATTCTGGCAAATAGGTTCTTTTTTGATACATACCTGGATTTTCCTTTTCCTCTCTTTTCCTTCATTTTTCTGTTGGATTTTCTTCTGCAGTTGCAGCTGCATTTCTCTGTGTTTGTTTTCTCCCTTATTTTCTTCTAGAAAGACACGTAAGAAAAAAAAACTTTAAACAATTTCTTAATCCTGCTACACTTATCTATTTTATCTACATAAATACTATGCAAAAGCAGCAAAAATGTACAATGTACATAACTCAACTACTCTGAATGGCTGTGTAAAAGCAGAAACTAATAGCAAAGTACAAATGGTGTTTCAGAGAACCTCTCCACCTGAAAAAGTTTTACCAAGCATTACCAAAATTTTTAACACATTATCCTATGAAGACTAAAAAACAAACCAAACAACCAACATATTAAATTAACTTTGTCCCATTCGAAGGTTTTATACTTAATATATTTGATATGAGATAAGGTAGCTTACAAATTAACGATGATTGTTATGTATTGAAATCTATGGAGAGAAAATAATTGCATTCTACATTAACTAATTTTTCAAGGTATACAGAGATATAGTTTGGGGTTAGTGTTCGTACATAAAATGATGCTCAAAGTTTCCGCTACAAACTACACTGAAGATTTCTAAATAAAAAAGATATAATGTTAAGTAATAGTTACAGCAGAAACATCGAACAAATGTCAAAAATGGTCTTTATGTTAGTTAATAGTTATTGCAGCAACATTTTGGTTATTTCTGCTAATTTATAGGGAAACTGCTGGAATTCAGATAATTTATTCCTCAGATATTTTAATTGGTTTATAAAAACATGATTGAGTTGAATTTTTGCCATTTGTGTAAAAAATTTCCAGTCGCATTAAAGCGCCTTTTAACCGTCAGCAAATTTAACCCTTAGTCATCAATGATCTCTAATCGCTTTTTAGTGATCAGGTATAAGATAACTTATTTTGTACTTTTTAGAAACTACATATGTGGTACTGTTACCAAGGTTAATTTTTTACGCTACTGAAGCGAAATACTGTCGAAGATGCAAAAAACGGCATTTCAATAAAGCTGAGGTCGCAAAAAGTAGACATACACACGTTTTGGCATAAAATTGACGTGTACCACATTACTCAGTTCTAAATGGGCACTATCAGGTTTTTTAAATGGAAAGGGTGGTCTCCTTTGCATGATTTTTTATTCTCTATTCAACTCATTTTCATAGTGTCGTAATTATGAGCGATTTATTTGATGTGTAAAGAATAAAAATTGACACAACTAGAGGATATCAGTTTTATGTTTTGAATGGTTGGTTGTGCGTTGGTTCGCAATCGTCCACTGGAAGAAAATACTGAACCAATGTTTATTTATGCAGAAGTCGGTCGTAATCTTTGCGAAACAGAGCGAGTGTTTCATAATTATCCCATATACAGAAACTATCTAAGAGAGTTGGTGCAAACATTTCAAAGAATTGGAAGCGTATTGCAGAGTAAGAAAACAGGCAGACCATCAATCTCAGTAGAATAATAGGTGTACATTATAGGGTCTGTTTTTAATAATCTTAATCAACTAACACAGTTGCCTTCAACTATAAAGTGTCAAAAACTAAGCTGAAAAATATTTAGAGAAACATAAGTTTCATCCCCTCAAACTAAAAACACTACATGAACTAAAGATGAACCGGACCGAAGGATAATATTGTGACTGCCCGTCTAATGTAGGATATGTAATACTTAGGGTCTATTTGTTTTAGTGACAGGTAATGGAACTGTAGATAGGCATAATGTGCGGCACTGATGTGGTGTAAACCCACATTTTTTTCACACTCTGACTCCTCAAAAAGTTAAAAGATGTGAATTTAATAACTAATATCTTTCTGACCACCATGAACGAGATCTTCTCCAAAAAGTAAACCAGCTATCAAGTAAATTCAAATCTAGAACGCTAGCAATAGGAAATAGATGAAAAATCACCATGGACAGTCAAGATGGGGATTCATCGATGGACACAGAGAACTGTGAAGCTATACACCACCTAAAAACAAACAAGATCTCTGGAGCAAATCAAGTGCAGGCAGAAATACCCAAAGTGCTAGACGATGCAGTTGTAAAACTGCTATTAGATCTATGCAAAAAAGTATGGAGAACAGGAAAATGGTCAAAATATTGGACATCAAGAAAGGATCCACAATGAAATGTGAAAATTACAAAACTATTTATTAATATCATACTAGTAAAATTTTGCTAAGAATAATACCATCGATTAAACCACTATCTACAATCAGAAATACTAAGGGAACAAGCAGGATTTATCAAGGGAAGAGGTATACGAGATCAGATGTTTAGCATCACACAATTAATAGAGATATCTCGAGAATACCATACGCCCATGCGGTTATGCTTCAGCGACTAAAAGAAGGCGTTTGACTATGTCAAATGGGAACAGTTATGCCAAAATGGGAGTACCAAATCACCTTGTATCGTTAATAAGAAACCTTTACGAAACAGGCGAAACAAAAATACAACTGAATGCTTTTGTCTCAAGTGCATTTAATTGGGAAAAAGGTGTCAGGTAACAGTGCATTTTGTCACCGAGACTGTTTAACGTAAATGGGGAATATGTAATCAGACTAGCATTGGAAAACTTTGAAGGGGGGCGGGGGTTTAATTGGTGGAAAGACCCTTATCATGTCCCGATATTCCGAAGATACGACTCTGCTAGTGAAAGACAAAGAATAGCTTGTAGCTAATCTTCGCCTCTCCAGGGCAAATTATAATTGTAATTTGTTGAATAAAGACGATTTATTATTATTATCTTTCCGACTTGACCATACAATGTATGGCTCCCTCTAAGGCACGCTAAGAGTGCCTTTAGGGGAAAATTCACTAAACCCCAGATATCCTAGATATCAAAAGGGTTTAGCTCTGTGGGAGCCCTTGCCAGGTTTTCAGGCCCGTGGTTGGAGTCATGGCGGCAGTTTCCCATGAATTTCCTGACCGTCCGGGCTGTCCCTAAAAGGACTGCTTTTGCTGTCCCTAAAAGGACGGCTTTTTGCATTTGTTTGTAAAGATATTCGTCCAGACCTAGGTATTTTAAATTGTTTAATATATGTTTTGGGATTAGTCCTGTCGTTGACATAACAATTGGTACAGTTCGTGTGTTATTCATGTCCTGCTGAGTCTTTATTTGAAATTCCAAATCGCTATATTTGGTTATTTTCTCAGCCTGCTTGACTTATATTATTGTTGTTAGGAATTGCTATGTCAATTAAAGTTGTTTTCCGAGCGACTTTATCTACCAAAACTATATCTGGTCTATTGTGAGCAACAGTCCGATCAGTCAGTATCGTGCGGTCCCAGTACAGCTTGTAGTTGTTATTTTCTAAAACAGATTCTTGTTTGTATTTATAATATGGTAATCTTACCGACTGTGATAGTTCAAATTTCAGTGCTAGTTCTTGGTGCAGTATTTTAGCCACAGCATCGTGTCGTTCTTTGTATCCAGTTGCAGCGAGCGCTTGACAACCTCCCGTGATATGCTGGATAGACTCAGATGTTTGGCAACCGTACCTGCATCTGTCGTTGTTTATAGAAGGGTCTTTAACGATGTACTTTAGATAGTTCTTAGTTGGATTGCTAATATAAAGCCTTCCTTTTAGGAAACATATGACCAGAGATCGACGCTGCACTGTCGACATAATTTTGGTTGACGTCATTTATATGTCTTCCATGAAGGGGCTTCTCTTTCCTTCTCAGCAGTTTCTGATCAGTGGTGGGTGTAATTGGACGTATTGTTGAGTCATCAACCTGGCACATGACTCTGTGTAGATCAGAAAATTCTGCGAGTTTCTGGAAATGACTACGCAAAATAGAAATTGTTGATCTAACAGTTTGCTTAGATCTGCCAATCCTCTTCCTCCTTCATACCGTGGCAAAGTTGTACGTTCAACAGAGCTCTTTGGATGGCGATCTTGAGCTTTTGTTAGTAAAACTCGAAAATTATTCAATGTCAGTCTTGCACCAATTAACTATACCGAAAGAGTAACTGAGCACTGAACATGCATAGGTGTTAATAGCCTGAAACAGATTTTTACTGTTTAGTTTGGTTTTCAACAGTCGTCGTACCCTTCTATAAAATTGCGCTGTTAGGTCCTTTTCATAGTCAAGTGATCAATACGTTGAGCTTGCTTTATTCCAAGGTATTTATAAGTATGACCTTTCCCATAGATTCAACTGAGGTGCCATCTCCCATTTGGAAGTGCCCCTGCTGTATTTTGCCTTTAACTATATATCATGCAGCTGTTGTTTCGTAGCTGCCATCAACTTTAAGTCGTCCATGTATAACAAATGGTTTAGCTTAATGCTTGTATGTTGTTGTGTTTGAGACTGAACCCAAAATTTGTCGAGTTCAGTTTGTTTGAGGGAGGGTTCATAGCCAGGCAGAACCACAGCGGGCTAAGAGAGTCTCCCTGGAATATACCCCTTCTGATTGGAATGGGGTCAGTTTGTGTCGAACAGTTGGCTTCATTCAGTGAGATTTTGGTTTGCCAGGTGGACATGGCATATTCTAAAAAGTTAATACAATTATTCACTTTATAGAGTTTCAGTGCCTTAATGACCCAATCATGTGGAACTGAATCAAATGCCCTTTTGTAGTCCACATATGCCATGTAGAGATTTCATCGTTTGGCATGGGCTTAATTGCAGACAACGGAAACAATTAACAGTTGTTCTTTGCAGCCCATCGAATTTTCGCGCATCCCTTTTGTTGTTCAGTAATTATGTGTTCTGCTCACAATGTTTGAAAATGCGATGATTAATGCAAGATGTTATGAGTTTGTATAAGGTTGGAAGGCAAGTGATTGGTCGGTACTTTGCTGGGTCCTGTGTACATAGGTTGTCCTTTGGTAAAAGATATGTAGCACCGTGTGTAAGGAAACTAGGCATCTTGTGTGGGTGGGTAATTACGTCATTTATAAGGGCTGTTAGTGTTTCGTGGATTGCGTAGAGTTTCTTGATCCAGTAATTTTGCACACCATCTGGTCCTGGTGCTTTCCAGTTATGGAGGTGCTTCATTATGTTGGATGTGTCTTCCGTTGTAAATGGTAGGTGTTGCATTCCATCACAGTTCTGAAATGCAGCCTCCTCCTCATTAATCCAGCTGGCTTTGGAGTTATAGGAGATTGTTGTGGAAAGCTGTGTTTTCCAGAATTACTCGATGACTGTTTTACTGAGATAACTAGGAGTTTCATTATTATTGATGTTGTTGAGTTTTCTATAAAACCCTTTTTCTGATGTTCGGAATAGGGCGTTGTCTAATTTCCGTTGGTTACTGTTTTTGTACCTTCTCAATCGACTTGTGTAGACGGAAAGTTTTTGTCGTAGACTGTCCAGACACTGCTGAGATGTGATGTTTTCTCCATCCCACTGGGAGTGTATTCGGTTATTGTCCATGATAGTCTTGACAAGCCTTTCTATTCTGTTCCGGACCCCTCGTTGGTACTCGGTCAGTCTGCCAATGTCTTTCCGAAGAGAATTAATTTTCCCTTCTAGTCTTCTTTGCCAAGGTGGTATTCGAGGTGTTTGTCTAAATTGATGAGGCTCTTGCTTTGATCTTATTGCCATCCCAATCGTTCTGCAGATGGAAATTGCAGCACAGTAGATGATTTGTGTGTAGCGACTCCAACGTATTAGCACATAAAACATAGTTTGGCAAGATAAATTTGTTCATGGCCTGCAAGATGATACCCAGTTTCTTAGAAGATCTTAGTTTGGGAATAGTTGGTCTATTCAATGGATCTGTTCCACTATACTCTATAAGAGCTCTTTCCATTTCTGCTTGGATTTTCTCAAGCAGGTCATCGTTGGCTGGCTGTTCTTGATGAAGTTTTCGAGTATCGTCCGCTCTTTGCGCCAAAGGTGTTTCAGGCTCTGGATCTGTTGTATTTCGACCAAATAATTCGCGCTCAACTTCGCTCTTTATTGTATCCAGTTGATCAGGCGAAATAAGGCCATTTCTCAAAATGACACGATATTGATCTGCGACTCTCTGTTCGGTAACTTGAAGCTCTGGGTACTCACGATAGAATTCTTGATGGAGTATTTGGCGATATCCAGTCTTATCCTGACCAAGGTTTGTAATTCTGTAAAACGTGCGCATTATAAATTCATTCATGGCGCTAGTCCATTTCATGCGCTGTCTTTTCAGTCCCGCTTGAGTGAGCGCTGGCTGTTGATCCTGCGGAACACTTTCAGCGGGTGGAGTTCTAGTCCTCGTTTGACTCCGTTGGTGATGGTCACGTTGATTCTGTGACCGTATTGGTGAGTGTTGTTGTGGTTCTTGGGTTGTAGCTCTTTGGACGACAGGGCCCCGCCTCCTCAGCACCCTGCCACCGACGTCCCGCATGCTGTCATGTCCAGCGCAGGCTCCAGACATGCCCTGGCGATCCCAGGCAGCGGCTCTTTTCCGAGGCATCTACTCCTTAGCTCCATTTTCATGGGTGGTGTCACCAATTGACCCTGATGACCCGGGTAACTCGGAACCGTGGGGTTGTCACTTCCCAGATGAAATGATTTGACCAGATCATCCCGTGCGGGTTTTGGGGAAGGGAGGAAGGCTAGGTAGTAGGTCAGCGGACAGCCGCCCCTTTAGTCGCCTCTTACGACAGGCGGTAGATACTATGGTGCTATTCTAACCCGGACACCACACGGGGGTTATTATTATTATTATAAGAACTCCATAAAAGGCTAGATTTGGTAAGAGAAGAAAGTCGAAACTTGGGATTAGAAATAAATCTCAGTAAATGATGATAACAGACAGAAGCAATACTATAACACAACAAAATATTGCAGGTGAATTAGTAGTGACAGAATGCAAATACCTAAAATAGATCCTTGTAAGTTGCATTGTCTCGAATTATTTCTAAATTACTATATATATAAGCTCTAAACCTACTGAACCCATTTTCATGCGATTTTCACCAATTGAGAAAGTAATTCATAGGAAGGTATTTAATTTAAATTTGTTGAAATATAACGATAATTGTTTGAAGTGTCGTAAAAAAGTCTGGGAGCTTTCATTAAAAGCGCTGCCTAATCTCTTTGAGATATAACAGAACAATGCATGGTGGGATATTCCTCTTTTATAGCTCTACAAAAATGTCCGGGATGGCATATATCTATTTTTTAAGGATAGCTTACTATACCCATTTAATTTAAAAAAAAATGGTCACGTCCACTGCGGTAATTGGAAAACTATTTATACGGATACAGTATTAATACTTATCAACTTAAATACGTTAGTTACTTTAAGCATTTTATGCACATTCTTATAATTTTTTACATCACCTTTACATAGTAAAAAACATAGTCGCTTCTCGCCGTTTGTCCCTCTGTACGCTTAGATCTTTTAAACTACGTATAGGATTTTAATGCGGTGTTTATCAATAGATAGAGTGAAAGTTTATACATTTAGTTTAATATTGTGTTGTGTTAATTTGCTTAAATATGACGATAATTGTTCCATTAACTTGTCGCTGCTATACTCGCTCGGCGACCGTTACATGAGAGGTCAGTTGTCTATAGTATTAATAATGTGAAGGTCTCGAGTTCGAACCCCATAATTCATTGACATTTTTTTGTGGGTATTTGAGTGGGCTCCTGGAAGGTCTAAATCTACACGTGGACCGGTAAGTGGATCTGCGATTAGGTTGTAAGAAACATTTCTTTGAACTCCTTAAAGATTGGGTGGATTTTGAAGAAATTTTTTGTTACTGTGATAGATTTATATTTTCGATAGAAGGCGCTACGATCGAGTTGTAGGAAAATTAGTTTTGAATTCCTCCTAAACGGTTATTATGATGAAATTTTTGTATATGTTTGAGTGGTTTGATTTACGTTTAACTCGGTAAGTGGCGATGCAATCGGGTTGTAGATTTTTGTTTGTATTCCTCATTAACAGTTGTCCCGATTTTAACGAAACTTTTGTGTTTGAGTGGGTTTGATTTACAATTTAACCCGGTAGGTGACGCTGCAATGGGGGTGTAGTAGAAAATTGTTTCAACTCCTCCTAAATGGTTGGGCCGATTTAAATTTAACACCAATTTTTCTATTCCGTGCCAGCTCGTAATATGTAAATAGCTTTTTATCCTTCTGCGCTGTAACATAATTTGGCGAATTTTCTTCTAAAAATTACTATCTAAGAACAAACTCTATTTCAGAAGTATGTCACAAATGCTTTATTTATCGAAACAAATCTATTCTCGACAAAACAATTAAAATTACTCAATAACTGAACAAAAATTACAAGTATTTGTGTACGTCGGTACGACGCGACGTTGCAGCAGTGATAATATTTTACTTGAGAGGTATTTTGGATTTTCTTGGTTATTAAGGGCTAAAGACCATAGTCTATAGTGTATAGTATAAGAGTTATTTGATTGATTTAGTGTATACTATTTCAATCACTCAATCTATTTACACCCTGTATATCTGTGTGTGTGTTTTACCTTCGAATGGGAAATCGTTTAGAGCAAAACTTGGCTTACCTTTAACAGATAATGCAGCAGCATGCGCAAACTTGGTCGCAGCTTCCGTCCCTCTACCTATATTATGATTTAATATCAAATAATATGCAAGTGACTGAATCGAAGGAAATTCATGACCCAGTTGTTTTTCAGTCCATTCTTTCACGATTAACCATGCTGCCGAATTTAAGCTTGACTGTGTGAATTGTACATCGGTGGACTAAAACAAACGTAAATATTCAATTTTAGTACAGATTATAAGAAGACATCAAAATAATGTAACAGTGGAAGATATCTATATATAAACAGGCATAGTTGATAACAGATCCTTGAGTTGCATCTGTCCCATTCAGGGCTCTTCACATTGTCCTTATACCCGTCTGCTTTAGTTTCTGGTGACACGAAGTGTTTAATTCGTCTCCTAAAAGCCTGTGTGTTATCGTCCCTTATGGTTTTCCTACCCATGTTTTGTGGTAGCCTGCCTTACTATTCCTCAACCCTACGTAAATTTCCACATCACCAATCTCAACTATAAGTCGCCAGTGTCGTAATTACAGGGGGATCGGACCCAAACTGCCAAATTTCTGCCAGCGTAAGGTAAAAGAAACATTTCTATTTAACTTTTAACTTATTATATTTGATACAATATTTGCACTACTTTCAAGGGCGCACAGAAAATTCGTTTTACTTTCTTAGGGATATCGCAGTAAATTTGTCAGAAGTCAAATTCATTCATTCATAGTAAGTATTCATTATCCTGTAACCAGAAGCACAAACGATAGATGCGAGGGCAATGAACAGAGATCTTAAAAGGCCAAGTATGATTCAGCCAAACCGGTTTCATACCCGGAAACTGAATATATGTTTAGTGCATGCGAAAATTATTTCGTGTTTTGATACCAAAGCTATTCAATTTGTTGTATTATGATATACCTCCTTTTACAGGTGGACATTTACCTGTACAGACATTCAAACTTTAAAAAACCTTTCCAAACATATTCGGGCATGTCAGAAGTATGTTAATCTGCCGGTCTGCATGATGGGAGTGACTATACGGAAGTGTTAAAAAAGTATGGTAGAGCACGTCAAATATTCTGACAGTGAACCGAAATAAAGCTTCATGTCTAAAAAAACTGACGGTCCGGATATAGCGGCTTTTTAAGAATGGGGAAAAATCAACTTGATATCCTGACCATTCATCTTTTTTTTTTTAATTTCCATAATAAAGTATCCCTAACTAAAGGTATTTTTAGGAACCGTTTACACAAGGAGAGGTAGCATTCGAGCTGACGTCGATTATTATAGTGAAGCTACACGCACGGTTATTGTTTGTCATGCGGGAATTGAGCATCCGAGTTAGCACATAATTTATTTTTACTCCCACTCGCCTTCCTTCACCGTGCTTTAAGTAGCAGCTCGCACTTCAACTTGCTCGTTGCCCGGTATTGCGCAATGCCTGTAAGCACGGAACCACCAACGTTGGCTGCATCCTTCGTTGCTGCGTGTGTTTTATTGTTTCCGAACAAAATTGAATGTAGGCTTATATAAATACTGAACTAAGTTATGGTCCTATTTATAAAAACAGTTTTAGAGAATTGGTTTAACCGTTTTTATTATGGTTTGAATTGTTCGAAAAGATCGGAGTAAATACGTGTAGTAGCTGTCTACTTTCACCAACAGCTCACACTGGGGCTCGTCGGTCCTGACGAAGCAGGCGACTACTGTCAAAACAAGTAAACAGATGCAGTCTTTGTTCCCCCTCAGGTAAGCAAGTCAAATTGTG